>JAODUP010001035.1:0-250000 GCA_025642065.1 Paralvinella palmiformis | reverse complement strand
TTCCATTGAGAATGTGTTATATTCCAACACGACAATGCCCCAGTGCATAGCGCGTAATGTGCAGACCTGGTTAGATGAACATGATATCCAGGTGATCCAGTGACCAGCTCAGTCACCTGACCTCAACGTGATCGAGAATGTCTGGAGTATGTTGCAGAATAGGGTCATGACAGATTGCCCTTCAATAAAATTAGAGCCGGCACAGTGTCTGTTTAGAACATGGGGAGATCACGTGGTTACCCTGCTAAATATTAGAGTTTTAGTTCAACATTGAACCAGTTATTGCATGAGAGGCTCTCAAATTATTTCCAAGTAGTTTTATCGAATTTAAAATAAAGTATTATTGTTAGATAATAGAAATCAATACATGACATTATAATACATAGATACATTATTAAGTATGCTGGGACTAAACGTTTGGTACAGATATGTAGGTAGAAGAAAAATGTCGGCTGCTTTGGGTTGCAATAGATAGATGTTCCTCGGACCGTTGAAAGGCTGTAGAGTTGTAAAATTCTAGAGAATTCTAGATCGGAGTGATGAAATTATCTTATTCTATGTCAATGTAAGGTTGTTGTTCTTTTGAGCACGTTGTATTCGGAATGAATCGAGAGACAAGGAGTTAATGGGGCGAATTGCAAGATGAAACACCCTTCAGACTCCTTGGTCGATGAATGACCTTTATATATGGTTAGATTATGAAGCAGAAGAAGAGGAATGTGATGCCAATGATGATTATCATGATAGTAAAAATAATAATAATATATATATATATATATATATATATATATATATATATATATATATATATATATATATATAAAACATGTTTTATAAAATTTTGAGGTCTGCGTCAACTCTGTGGCTGAACTCATAACGCAATTTGTCGTAGAACTTAAATTCCGGACTAGTTACGTCTGAAAGACATTTTGTGTTTCACTTCAGCTCATTACCACTAAATATTGTATGGCACAATTAGCTTACATCGAAACAAAAGAACAACATCATGTTCTTATCTTTAAAATGTCATTATCTTTAGAAACGTTATATTATATCAAACATTATTTATAATGTTGATGATACCAGAAGACATCAATAACTATATACTATGATCATGTTTACGTAGAGCTATCATTCACTTGATGAGGTTATCATGAACTGTGTCTATCTATGAAGATAATCATCTGATCGTGACCATGAATAAAAATGGTGATTAATAAAATGTAAACAGGAAACATGTCACGAAAAACGTCTGAGTATATATATATATATATATATATATATATATATATATATATTATAATTTAAACATATTACGATGTTGTGTTGTCAATTATCGTACAACGTATGTTTTATGCGATGCCTCGAATAAATTCTCCCCTAAGTCATAACCCAGAGTCCCTACTTTAATCTTTTAATACATTAACAATAAATAGATCTTTATAGTAAATTTTAAAATATAACTTGTTATATATTTTTATTACACTTGTACCTGGATATATATATATATATATATATATATATATATATATATATAGAGAGAGAGAGAGAGAGAGAGAGAGAGAGAGAGAGATAGATAGAGGGGGTGAGAGAGGGGGGAGAGAGGAGGGAGATCAGTGACTTTCCCCCTGGAATAATTAAAATAGATAGGTGTATTGATTTTCACGTATAAGGGTATTTATTGAACGAGCTATATTATATTGAGAAGGTTTATAGTTTCGAACAACTCATTTTAGTTTTCATGGTTCATTCACCGGCTTTAGGGTCTCGTAATTTATCTCAAATGTGACAACGACAAAAATTAGATAAACAAACGGACATTGCGATGAACATAGCGATTTATGTTCTCTTTTAACCTAAAAACCAACAGAGAAGTCGTCCAGAGGAACGCGACGCCAATAATCAGAAGAATGATCATAAATTATTGTTTATTTACGCCGTGTGATGGAGGGATTGCTCGCGTGATCGTGACGTTAGTTTCGAACGTATTCGTCAAGAAACTCCTTCGAAATTTCTCTACGATTGATATCAACCCCCCCCCCTTTCATTTAATAAATATATTCCCCTAATTCTTTCGTGACTTTCTTCGCTCCTTTATTCCATTTGCTTTTCCTTTCCCATATCCCACTTCCTTTCTTTCATCCGTTTCCTCATTGGTCCATTCTGTCAGCTGGTTAATCGGTCAATCATTATGTCGGTCAAGCCTTATGCTCATACGACGTTTTTAAGTATGCTCCTTCCTAAGCTTAAATACTTTAATGTTTCTATATTAGAGGGGATCGTTCATTGACAGATGCCAGTTACGAGAATGGCGTGGCGTGCGTGGACATTAAGGGAATAATAATGGCACGCTTGGCTCTTCAACGCCTCGCTTCATGTCCATTGCTCTGTACGGAACGATCCTTTGCGCATTTCCTACCTATAAAATATGCAAATAGGCGCCAGCGTAATGTGAATATCATTGGCCAGCTACGCAGATCTAGGTTCCAGATCGGAGTGCGTGTGTGTGTGTGTGTGTGTGTGTGTGTGTGTGTGTGTGTGTGTGTGTGTGTGTGTGTGTGTGTGATATTATCTGTCAGGCATTTTTAAGACAAACAGATCTGTTTATTTAGCCAGAAGCCAGTGGCCGTAATTGGTGAGCGTTTGTTGGACGAAATGGCGTCAGACCGACCGATTGTTGACGTTGTTGTTACTGTTGGTATTGTTATTGTTGTTATTGTTGTTTTTGACCATTATTAGGAGATAGAATATAAATTGTCCATCCATATTTTATTATCCAGCTTTAGGCTCTTATTTCAATTCTTCGTCTCGCTGCCACATTAACGGATCACTGATAATGTTCGTTTCTGTAAACATAGCCATGGATATATATATATATATATATATATATATATATATATATATATATATATGGGGGAAACTGTTGACATACGGTATAATTGAACAGAGATCAAGGATAACGTACAACCAAATAGTTTGATCCGGATGCGTGCGTCTGGATTGTCTGGATAGATTAATTTGTTGTCACGAAAATTCCAACTCGAATTTAAGCTTTTACCGAACTGTATAGCCACCAGAATGTAGACTGGTTCTAGTTAATTTGTTGTCGTGAAATCTAGGACTCGAATTCATGTCTTGTTGAAGCGTAAAGCTGTCAGGATGTGGAGGCGCTGTGGCATCGCGCCGATTCTTATAACAGGATTTAGTTTGGCCACCGTGCGGTGAATACAAGCTGAGGGCCACTGTCGCTTGTTAGTGGTTTGGATCGAAAAGATGATCACGTTATGATAAAATACCCTCCTCCCCCCCCCCGGACAACATCTTAACAGACAGCTTTCCGTCCACCAATGAGGTGAAAAATTAATAAGTTCAATTATTAAGCAAAACCAAAATAATAGTCTGAATAGTTTTGGCTTTTATTCCATTTGTTTCGATTTCCAGTTATATCGTGCCTGATAATAGTGTTGTTGTTGTTGTTATTGTTGTTGTTTGTATTGTACAACAAAGTACGATTGACATATTTTATATCGGGATTCATAATGTTGTATCCGGAATACTACAAGTGTGCTTTTCACCACCTGGCTTTCGGCTGAAACAACGCATTTTCCATAAAATATCAGATCGCACTATAAACTAAATATTTGTTTAAATCGAGATTAACGTCGACTCTAAACCACTCGATTTAATTCTTAACTGTTGAGAGTAAATTAAAATCTACTAATCTTGAATTTATCTTGGACGATCAATTACAATAGATATCATCATCTTTAATAGATAGGATAGTCATAATATTGAAGAGGCATTAATATTGTTAATATCAATGTTATCATTATAGTATGTTCGTCTCATGTATTACACTTAAACACGCATGCGCAAACACTTGTACGATGGTGAGCACAAATACACACGAATATATATATATATATATATATATATATATATATATATAGTGCTCGGATACGAACCTCTACATGATGGGGGTAGAATCACAATGTTATGTCTATATGTCTAGTTATGTCTAAACTCATTTTCCCTGAGGATGAAGTCTCCTGATAGGCAATATCTATCGTTTTTCGAGCGGTTGTCTTCTGGAAGGGTGATCTCCGTGGCCTAACTGCTAGTGTGGTGGCTACAGATCTCTGGCAACTGGGTTCAAACCCTACCCCACACTACGGCTGAAGGACATTTCATCATTCACTTCAACTGATTATAGTTGCAGATTATTAGGCTCTTTTTGGTTACCATGTGGACAAAAAACAACAACCTTAAAGCGGCAAGATTTACATTTGTTCGCTGGACGTTTGTCGGTGCAGCCCCTTCCAGGGTGCGTTATGATGAAACGTTATCTGATGGCTGACATCGTATGTAGTATCCGTGGATCATTGATTGCTGTATGAACACTAATATTGACAGAACGTTAACTGTAACACCGACAGAACACATTGTAACGTCAAGAAGAACACACAAAACTGACTGTAAGACCGACAGAACACATTGTAACATCAAGAAGAATACACAAAACTGACTGTAACACCGACAAAACACATCGTAACACCAAGAAGAACACACAAAGCTGACTATAACACCGACAGAACACATCGTAACATCAAGAAGAACACACAAAACTGACTATAACACCGACAGAACACATTGTAACATCAAGAAGAACACACAAAACTGACTGTAACACCGACAGAACACATTGTAACACCAAGAAGAACACACAAAACTGACTGTGACACCGACAGAACACATTGTAACATCAAGAAGAACACACAAAACTGACTATAACACCGACAGAACACATTGTACCATCAAGAAGAACGCACAAAACTGACCGTAACACCGACAGAACACATTGTAACACCAAGAAGAACACACAAAACTGACTGTGACACCGACAGAACACATTATAACATCAAGAAGAACACACAAAACTGACTATAACACCGACAGAACACATTGTACCATCAAGAAGAACGCACAAAACTGACTGTGACACCGACAGAACACATTGTAACATCAAGAAGAACACACAAACCTAACTGTAACATCAACAGAACATCACCGACACAACCTTAGCCAAACCAGCTCTATAATTGTTTATGTTTACAAAACTCGTGCACATAAAGCTATGTAAAATAACCTCGATATGTGTTGACTGTGGCTTTGTATGGCTAATATTACCTATATTAGCATGGAACAGTTAAACAGCTTATATATATTTGTGTGTGTGTGTGTGTGTGTGTGTGTGTGTGTGTGTGTGTGTGTGTGTGTGTGAACACTAAGTAAACAAAATGGCGTTGGCGTAGCTTGCTTAAACAAATGCAGAGACCAGTGAAGCGTATATCGCAGTCTGTGTTATAAAACGTGGGGAGCTCTTTATTTGTTTCATGAATGACGTTACGGCAAGCAGACGGAATGAAAAGCGGTATCTTCATCAGTTCTTGGATGTTTATCAGTCTACGAAATCTTCATCGTAGCACACAGTTGACATCCAAAACGCTAAGAGTTTCTAGCGGTCAACATTATTGAGGTTAAGAGAGCCTTCGACACATTAACGCGTTGTAGCGTTTTTATGTGTGGCGTTTGTCGATTATACACTTGTATGTCGTACACCCTTCTGAGATGTCGATTTGGATAAAGAGAGAACAGACGTGTAGTTATAACCAGCTGCGTGGTAATAACACTGACAGTAACAGCTCGCCCGACCACCAGCCTCCCCATCAACAATCAGGTAAAAGATACATACTTCTGCTCTAACACGAGGGAGGTCACTCCGAAATTATACCGTTTTATCGGGCCCACGCCTGTGCATATGGTGTGTGCGTGCGTGTGTGTGTGTGTGTATGTGTGTGTCATTGTTATCATGTTATTAAATATTGGAATCGGTAACTATTTTATTTGTGTATACATTGCCAACCTAACCTATGATTCGGTTTCGGTTCTCCCTGACACCTTCCCCAATCCTATGAATCATATTTCCTAGTTGTGCAGTCCATAAACTAGCTAATGACATAACCTCACGATGTGCAGATGTGTGAGATGTCACAATTTAGTGTGCACATTGTCTTCCTGTCAAAGTTCGGTACCGGACACTCCAACGACTGTTATTATTGCTGGGACTGGGGCACGTTAAACTCGCCTCTATTGAGATGGTTGTGTGATGGTGTTGTCTATGATAATGTCAGTAGATTGAAGCAAAAGGAGTAAAAAGGAATTGCTAATATACGCCTGAATGAAGTTAACAGGTTCCGATTACAAGATGCGTGTTACGAATAATATATCAGAGGCGATTTTACCTATACTTCACGTCCTTGAGAATTATCAACAAGGTAACAATAAGTGTGCTGTAGGCTTATATAGGAATACAACATAACATATACACTGTTTATTGGGGTAAATCTTAAAATGTTATTAAGAAAAAGTGGCAACGTATTCATCAAATTATATTATATATATATATATATATATATGTGTGTGTGTGTGTGTGTGTGTGTGTGTGTGTGTGTGTGTGTGTGTGTGTGTGTGTGTGTGTGTGTGTGTGTGTGTGTGTGTGTGTGTGTGTGTGTGCATGAAACTACCAGCCAGGCACAAGTAATTGTACTACAAAAATAGTTTCTCACTGTTTATTTTTGTAACAAACAAATAACAGTTATAATAATCATTGTGTGCGTTACCGCAAATATGGGCAGAAATAAAAATACATTCTGAAAACAAACTGATGTATTTGCAAAGTAAATATTTACAGTAATATATATTATGAATGACAAAAATCATGTTAACAATAATTATTTATTGATATATATATATATATATATATATATATATATATATATATAATATGTATTATTTTTACAGAGACAAGATGTATGGGTCGGTGCTGTCGGTGTTTAGCAGCTGTGCCATGTTCAGCTCTCATGTGTTGGATAATGACTGTCGTTGCTGTTTCGGCATGCGGTGGCTCCCTCATGGTGGCGACCAGGAGAACTACAGTTCTGTTCGAAATTGATGACATGTACGACTTTATGCTCTGTATAACTAATAGATAAAATAATACTAATAATAACAACAACAAATTAATTTGATATTTTATTCTGTGTCTCGGTTTCTTCCCTAATCAATGTTTGTGATCAATGAAAGTACATAAAATTTTCTCACATTTACATTGCAGATTCAAGCATAAAGACGTGATATGTTTAGGTGTAATTTTTAGTTTGATATTCCTGGTGACATTGCTCCTGATAGCAGTGACCTTCACCTCACAACCACTGAGCGCAGGATTTTTGTCATCTTCCAAAAAGACGAAATGTGTCCTGGCGTGGCTTATCATGGTAATAACTATATATATATATATATATATATATATATATATATATATATATATATATATATTTTATATATATATCAATCAGAATTGCAGTATTTAATCTCGGTTTCAAAATGTAATATGTTGATGCCTCCTTATGACGCTTTATAATTGTCATAACGTTTCCGTCATACACTCTCATTCTGGCAGTAGATATTTCTCAGCTCACGCTGTTGCTGGCCACGGTATATATCACGAACTTCTCACTTATTTAAATGGGACGTGAACAAAAACACACACAGAATATTGTCACCTACGTAGATGTCAAATCTATTTTTGGTTTAGGCATATCGTCTCGTTGTACTCCCATTCACATCGTGCAGATTAATGAAGCGTATGTCTAATGTTGAACTGCATCTATAAACCACTTAAATGCTTTATGCATTACGTACTATTTTTCAAATAGTATTGTATGACATATGACAATATATGCTCGCCCGTGTCATATGGCGATTGTGCGTTTGGTGTAGCATCTAACCCCCCCCCCTCCAATTTGAGGAACAGGATGCCGGGGAAGATTAGAAGTGGATGGTCTTTTGAATGCTATACACCGCTTGTTATAAGTGTTTGTTATGTTCATTTGGGGACGATAGCCAATGAAATGGAACAAAATCAAATCGAGCCTATTACGAAATAATAATAATAATTTTATTAAACCATTAATCCATTGCCTTCATCCAGCAATGCCGTCCTAAATATTTCACTAGCATCGTATGAGGAGAGTGATTTTGTTCTCTTTTGTTTATCTTTTCAGGAGATGTTGTTACTTTTATTGTTGTTGTTGGCTTGGCTAGCAGTGTGTATCATTCTCACCTATCCTATTGTAATCTTCTTTATCGTATACATACGCCATTACCAAGACGAGGACTGCATAGATCTTACACCCTACAGTATGTTATAATCCTAGAAATGAGACACCATCACGTTATCGTATAAATTATATTATTTGTAGGATTTTCGTATTTGTTTACATCTCTTTTAACTCAGTTGATAATCTAATCGCGCTGTATGATTTTTCAGTTATACCTCAGGTTGATAAGACGTATTGTGGTGCTAGTCTTGACAGCTTCTATAAAAAGGTACAGTAAAATCGGTTTAGTCGGATCAGATAGATTGGATACTGATCACGGGACCCAGTTTGAAAATTTTCAAGCCAACTTTTGTTTAAAGACTTAAATGTCATTACGCAGTCGGATTAGAAAGACGGACGGTTTGGTCATTTGACTGCTAACACAGATTGCACTGTATTCATTTGTAGCCCGGATGGCCATAGACGTCTAGTACTGTGGTTCGGTTCAAATGTCGCTCTAATTTTAAGGATCTTTAATCTTTCACTTCGTCTCATCAGCCTCGGAGATCCGGATTGGCTTATTTAGCACACAGTGTGAACATAAAGCGGCAATAAAGTAGCAAGATGTCACCGCGGTGACTTAAGGTGCTCCGATAGCACAGGGATTAGAGCTTTGTGCCGGAAACCTCCAAGTTCTGCATTCAAATCCGTCTCACATTTGTCTTTATGGGATATTTTCCGAAAGGGTCGCCCTTCGGCCAAATGTCCGAAGTGTCATCATGGCCGAATATAAACAAATCCAACCGACCAACTATATTCGTTTAAACATTTAAATACCACTTCCATGTTAAAATAATTTTGATCTTATAATATAAAACTGAAACTGGACTTTTAAAGACGGATTCTTTGTTCAGGATTGGTCTATATTATCGTTAGTCTTTAAACAAAACGTTTCCCCATAACCAACCTATCTCAAGGCATATTCGGACGATGTAATCGTTTTACGACTTTAACTAAACGACTTTAACAAAAGAGCTCCATACCTAAAAATTGTTATTTATTTAAGTCTAAATATCACCTCATTTTTTTCCAGTCTATCTTGACGTTCGAGGCTTACGTCATAGCTCTGGTTGGTGCTGTACTCGTTGTCTTCAGTATGGTATGTAGTATTTCCCTGTCTTGTTCTTAACGTCGTGTGGTCGTTTTATAAATTGATGATGATTATGATGAAGATGATGATAAGAAATATTTATTTTAAAACATTTAATCACGTTTAACAACATCAAAGTTAATATAAAAACAAACAGCAAAGAAGAAGAAAGAAAAAAACATTAATTAATAGTTTGAGAAGGAAGTTGAAAAACAAATAAGTTTTTCTGGAGAAGATGATTCTTCGTTTTAGATTTTAAACGGCCTAACGTGTTATAACTCCGATAATATTTGATGATAATTTTGGGTACTAAGTACCGGTACTGTAACAAACAATGAAACTGCACCGAACGTTAAGTATTTGTTCGTTTTCTAGGTTTTCCACCTGATGTACACGGCAGCCAACTATATCCAGATCCGTGAATCAGGACCATCGAATTACGACATCTACAAGAACGAAGTGGCCAATAAACATCCGTCGGGATCCGTTCTGGATACCCGGATGTAAAGCGATTTGTCTGGCTACGGACGCCCATAGCACACGTCGGCCGATGTAACCGTAATACAACGCAACCGCCTAAATATAAAAAGGAACCGTGTGAACATGTTTATAGGAAAAGACGCACAGAGTTAAGGAACATGTAGATAGTAACAACATACGATCGAACTCTCTCTCTCTTTGTTTTAAATATTTTTTAAATAAATCTTTTAAATAAATTATTATACTAGAGCTACATCGTGTAGATAACTACTGGCTGGTCTATTTTTGTATTTGTACAATAGTGACTACAGCATTAATGATAGAACTATTAGAGCTATCAACAATGTACTCATCGTGAGAGACTTCGCCTACATTACCTTACGCTAACGTGCTCCTGTTTCATTACCGATAACGATGTATATAGAAGTGTTGCTGTATTTCTTGCCAGACATCTACAGAAATCAATATTATAATACTAAATCTATTGGTCATTCGTATAAATTGTTACGTCAATTAACGTACTATACTTTAGAGGAAATCTTCACTTCGATTTATTAATTTTTGTCGTTGGAGATACTGGAACCGTGACATTGCAGATTATATTTCGTGAGTGAAGATCAATTGAGGTTTTATATATATATATATATATATATATATATATGTGTGTGTGTGTGTGTGTACACGTGTGTGAGACAAACTAATCGTATACATAATATACTGGACAATTACTGATTTATTCTCGTATGAAGAATGAATGCACGCATTTTAATAACAAATTACATAATTCGTGAAGCATGTCTAGTCGTAACCACTGCGTAAACTGAATTGAGCGTACTTTCGTCCGTGTGCGTGTGTGTATGTGTGTGCAACTGACACAGGTTTATCTCTATCTTCCTGATATGTGTGTAACGTTGCTGCTTTATAATGTACGTCGTATAACGACTAATTAGTAAAAATTAAATAACTCATTAATGCCATTATATTGCTTTGTCTTCATAATACAACCACCCCCGCCCCTCCCCGAATACTATACCCATAGATCTATTTTTGTAGTATTTCCGGTCTCATGTTTAATGAACTGTACTTTTAATGTTCGTTGTGTTGAGGTACGTGTCTCGTGTGTAAACGACAAATATGCTAGTCTTATATGGTAAATTATTACTAACCTAATGTAACCATGCTTTGTATATTAGTCTTAATAAATATGGTTCATTATTAAATGCGTCATGGCCAGACATGTCAATATATTGTGTTTACTAATTAGAGTTAACCACTAACGCCCAAACTCTAAGTACACAAAACGCATACGCTCGACAAAACAAGAACTATTACTAATATGAAAATAGACCAAAAGAAATAAAAATACTGCTTTGCTAAAATATCGCACATATCGCGTTTCAAATGTGACACTCTTGTTGATATCCGAATATAATTTTAGTGTTATGGTTTATGTTCGGTCGACCATATTCATCCGTATTAAATGGAAAGATTCTCTATGCCAGATATCCTGATCTTCTTCAATTAGGAACACTATGATGTTGGATCGGAAGTCCTTATACAACTATCTGCGATAAGAGAATTTCGCTTTTATTAATTACTTTAATTAATTTAATTGTCAAAGTGGCCTTATTTTTAAACGGGGGACAAAAGAAAGTCGGCTTACACCCGGTTTTAGATATTTATTGGGGAACAGAAATAAAGGATATGACATTCCTCAAAACGTTCACAGTCTGGCCTTAACTTAAATCCGATCATCTAAACGACTCATACTATGACACTAACGCATACACCTGCTCTATTATAACAAGCAAAAAGGACACGATCCTTATCAGTATGTGTATTCATTCAGGCAGGGAAAAACTCAAGTACACAGTACACCCGTCACGGACACATCTATTCGGAACGCAACATCAAAGTCGTCTGATAAAACTTCATCCTCTCCGTCGTCTCCGGTAGGTTAAACATCAGGATATTGTCCCTCATCCAAGAAAATGGCAAATTAACGCACGTATGCATCCATTCCAGCAGTGGGCACATCAAATAAACTCAAAACTTCCTACAAGAAGTGGTCAATAACAGAAAAAGACAATCCCAACTCTATTATCCTGCCTAAGACAGGAGGATCAGTTGGAAAATTATTTAGAAATCCGAGTTCAACATTTCACACAGATACCGAAGTTGGATTGAACCGGGGAAAAAAACGAAATTTAAATAATTTTTAATGTTGGATTGAATTGTTACAACTTGCTCCCACGGAATTGATCTATTCACATTTCAGAATTCACATAAGAAGACAATTATTAACAAAATAAATAAATATATATATATATATATATATATATATATTATAGGAAACGTTAAACCCTAACACCAATGGTGATGGATATAAAATATTTAGCGGATGGTGATCTTCAATTAAACAATGCCCACTATTATCATAAAAACATACCTCCTTTATTCCATCCCAACATTCGTAATGGTCGCAGAAATGTTGAAACGGTAATGTTGGTCTTGTTACAGAAAAATAATTACCATTCTTATTACTAGCACTAAAATTTACAAAGCAATTGACAGTCGGGGGGTCCCTCCCCGGCCTAACTGGTAGAGCGGTTGGCCACAAACCTATACCACCTGGGTTCAAACCCCGGCCGGGCTATATATATATATATATATATATATATATATATATATATTCGTCTTTCACTTCACCCCATTACCTTTAAAGATCGTTCGGCCTATTTAGCCTACCTTTCTCACAAAAGAGGCCGCCGAACAACAACATCTTGACAGTCGACTCTTATTTAACGAGATGCCCGTAACCTGATGAGGCTTATCTTATATCTAATTGATACATTAAGAGTCTGATAGCGAGGTCTATAATGGTGAATATATCTTCTTTTTTTATCGTCGATTTACTCTGTTCAGTTGAGTAGTTTAGTCTCGGGGCTGGTCACACCTGGGACATATCACCGAAGGGGTGACTTACTTGGGAAATATCGCGCAAACTCAGGCACGAGTCAGACTCGAACCCACAGCCTGTAAGCTTGTGTCACTAAACCAGCCATCAGAGAACCCCATCGATGTATCGAAACTTCCAGTAACGAAAAGAACATCGTTCAGCCCTAAAAATAATATCAGATTGCTCAAAATTGGTAGGAGACAAGATCAGAAAATAGCATGTTCTATAAATTGACTAAGAATCAGAGGAGCAAGAATCCTATCGTCAGAAGTCCCTTCTGACTTTGCTCCAAACTACAGGGCGAACCATAAATCGATTTGCCATTTAGAATTTATTCAAATGCCAGATGGCAACGCGACTGATGGGTCACCCTGTACAATGAGTTATTGGGTCATGTGATGTACGGTTAAGAGTCGCACTTTAACCAAATATCAAACGGTAGGTGAAATGACACTCACTCATTATCTGACTACTTAAGTTTTATATATATATATATATATATATATATATATATATATATACTGAGCATCATCTAAATGTCGTGTATGTTGTTACTATATAATCATATTACGAGTTTCTAGGTCAATCATATAACGCACGGCTCATTTATTAAACGAGGAGGCTCCAACAGCTTAGTGACTGCAAACTTCCAGGTTGTGAGTTCGATACCGACCCCTAAACAATTTGCAGGATGTTTCCCTTGTGAATCGCCATTCGTCTACATGTCCCAGTTGTTATCGGTCCTCAGACTCAACAAACTACTCACTCACTGATTTATTACAGTAATGATTGTCGGTTTTAAGGCCACAAAATGTTTTGAATTCATGTGACATATTTTCTTACTTCACAACATAATCAATTTGTCATCCATCCACCATTGGACCGACTCTTTGTGTTCGATTGTTAAATGGATTCGTTTTTTAGCACTTATGTTTTTCATAAATCCTGATAACGCACAAATAAACTCCCCCTAATGTATTCAATGGGTTCGAATTAGGGAGATATTCTTGTACCTGGAAACCTGTATGTGTAAATGATGCAGTCATTATATCTGAAAATTTTTAATTCAGTTACATGCACAGATGATGTACTGGGATTTGAGTTGGTTTCAGCAGTTTAACCTCGGCGCTAGTTACACTTGGGATATATATATATATATATATATATATATATATATATATCAGTGCCTTTAATCATTGTAACTCTAAGACGCTAGGCTCCTACTTCTGATATTTACTAAACGACAATGGATATTTAATATTTCTAAAGTGAACCATTTATGTATAGAGAAGCCTGCTTTTACAGAACAAGTCAGTTCAATTGGAGGTAGATAAAAATACACTGAACATCTCTCAAAAGTGTTGTCTCATAGTGGTCAAGGGCGCTCGCCTGTGCACGTGTCTGTGTCTGCGCGCGCACACACACACAGACAGACAGAGAGAGACGTGTGATTGTGTGTGCGCGCGCGCGTGTACTGTAACCAAACGTTTTGACATATTCTTAAAATCTGGGTCGGGGTTCAAAATAACTAATAAATACTTCACAGATATGACCCTGTAAATAATTACTTCAGCCAAACCTAATCGTGTTATTTGTACTGAGAATAATACATCGATGGTCGTCATCATTAATATAATGTCCCGTGTTAATAGCCAGCCATTACGGGATGATTGAATGTTCCACGTTTGTCACAATCTTCGACGTCAATCCCAGCAGAATACAACAATCTCGACATACACTTTTACTACTGAGGACGGGGGAGGGAGGGAGGGTGAGACTTGGTCTTAACCAGAATGTAAAACAACAACAACAACAGTGATAATAATAAAATTTGTAAACACCTTCCAACAAATATAATGTAAATTGAATTTTTGGTACGACGGTAGCGAATGTCAGAAAACCGTTAAACAAACCTCGGCGTTGTTTCAGTTCCTGGCGTTTTTTGTCGTGAAATATAATTTTTTAAATGCGACAAACTGAGTAACATTTGTATTGCTAAACACGAACATTAATGGGAAATATATGGATACAGTCTAGACAAGACAATCTAGTCATATGAATGTACCTCGATGTCACTCTGCAGTATCCAGTAAGTTGCCTTTATTTAATTTTCCTATTGTATGGAACAACAGGAATCCTACCCTTTCCACTTGTCGAACAAGAAAACTATGAAAAGTTGCATTTTAGCTACACAGTCAGCATCTGTAAAATGCAACAACCCTTATTGTAGTCAGTGTATACAAGTCTGGTTAAACATCCGATTCCTTGATACCTCCAGGGTCTTTATATTTCCATATTTATCAATGACACACGACCAGGCTTACAAATACACGAGCCGCTTCTGTTTTTGAGTTGACAAATTTATTTACGGCTAGTTAGGGCTCAATGGGAAGACAACTTCGGCTACAATGGTCCCTTAATTTCTATATATGTATTATTATACAATGTAAAATTACAATATGTGCATATTATAAAATTGAAAATAATTACTTACAGCTAGATTTAGATAGATCAAAAGCTATAAAGAGAATGTGGATAAATAAAGCAAAGATAAGTGGTTGAGAATTTGAGCGATCACAGCGAATCCAGGTTAAAAAAAAGTCACAGGTAAGAGTCACAGGGGAAAAGTCACAGGAAAACGCCACCGCATAAAAAGTCACAGGAAAAAGGAAACATGACAATGTTAGCACTGTTTCTGCGTCTTTCTTTAATTAAAAGGTTAACTATCGATTTCTCACTTTTTTATGGTTAATTTGTTGGCACTGTTTTGTTTCATTACCTTACTGTGATTTTTTTACACACATGTAATGGCATCATCTATAAATAGTATTTTTAATGTATACAAGTCATGTGCATTGCCAGTTAATAACTGATTGAAAATATTTTCTGTTTTATTACTTAAATGGTTTATGGTACATAATAAATTATGCCAGAATTAAATATTTTTGTTTGTTTACCTGACTTTCTTTCCTAACAAAAATTGTGACTTTTTCCTGTGACTTTATTACTGGCCACCATCACAGCAGTTTAAGTTCTGTTTTGTTAACCCACGCCTCGGTTGCCGGAAACACAAATTAAAAACTCACAACTTAATGTAAATAAAGCACACACTTTTTCGCATCTATTTTAGGAATAGATATTCCAATGTGGTGTTAATAGAAACTAGATTGTCCTAATCTACACTAAACAAAAATTATGAACGAGAACGACCTTCAGCCAGTGGACTTAGTCACCATTTTAAGACATTCTCGGTCAAGGTCAGATTAATAGAGCAACCGTTTAGGAGCTGGAAAAAGGCTCAGACTAAAAATAAACACAAACAACTTGTAGTGATTCCGGGATCGGTTTGTGGTGTGATTACCAAACGACGCGGTTTTGAAGAAACTTTTGGTTCAGTTTCAAAAACACTAGTAAGTGTTATACTGACATATGGATGAATAGTGACTTAATTAATTACTGAAATCTGACATGTTTTTAGTTATATTTTTACATGAATATTCTCACCGAATTCCCTAGAAACATTTACAATTTTCAGGATCACTGAATAGTAAGCAGAATAATATACTTTTAGGTTGCCAATATTTACGAGAGAGCTTTAACCTATTTGGACCAAATTGTGTCTATTTCATATTTGTTCTTTAATTATTCCGACAACCGAATTAATCTTCCGACATATATTTTAATTATTTCATATGAAAGATTCCAACTTCAAGAGCCGAAATCGAGTATCTAAACAAAGTTTACATATATTATTATATTAATTAAGATGTATTCATTAAACTTCGTGGTTAGGGGCATGTGCAATATTTAGCAAGTTCAGCAACCAGTCTCGACATAGGAAATCTTTGCATAGTAAAATTGAATGCCAACAGATGAACAGCATGATTATAAACTTTTCCCGTTATTTAATTGTTTATGTTCTCTTACGTCACCAACACACTCAAGTGTATAATTATAATTGTCCAAATATATACATAACTGTCATCTCGATTTTTAATACTTGGATATTTATAGTTTCGTCATATGATAGTAAAAATGGGTACTATGACCATTGTCCTGGCCCTATCTCAACGACTGTACTATATTCCACACACACACACACACACACACACATATATATATATATATATATATATATCCCGGACAGAAAGTGTCAATTCCGTGGCGCAAGCAACCGCCGACCATATACCGTCGACATATATATATATATATATATATATAGAGAGAGAGAGAGAGAGTCGTGTAACAATTTATGATAATTGCACGGTGTTATAGGCTCTATGTCTGTGTATAAATTGGTTATCTTTCTGTCAGATGGAGTATTTGTTGGTGACACAACTCGATCATTCGTATCTCTCCTTGTATTGTTTTATGTTATTCCGGCTATTAAATTGCCATAACGTTATCACCGCTATCTAGCGATAGTAACAGAATCAGTAATATACGTGAGGACATAAATAAGTCACAAAAATAAATAGATCTTTGTCAACGGATACAGTAGACATAAGCCGAACGTATTACGAAAAACACCCGGAAGCCAGTTGCCAACAACCGGAATTTTCTCGACGAACGGCTCGGCGTATACTAAACACCGCAAAGACTGGCGTCGTTCATCGCTCGTGTTTTGTTCTCTATCTGACCGCTGATGGTCGACGGTTGCTTGCGCCATGGAATTGACACTTTCTGTCCGGGATAGTTGACGTGAGGGGACTATGAGCACCTAGACCGTGATATTTCGTTACGATGCAAGCCGTTTTGCTGTGTGGTCGAGTGGTGGCCCGTGCTTTGGCGTCAGGAATCAACGCCGAATTACAGCTCTCCAGCAACAACAATTCCTCGTGCGCACAAAGTCGACTGCGCTCTCTCCGCTTCGTCACCGCCAGTTCTGGACTCTCTAAGTCGTTCTCGCCGGCCAGGATCCAGACGAAGTGGTTGTACGGCGACGACGCCTACTTTATTGCAGCACATGTCGTTGGCGATGTCATCGGTAAGGTTTAATTTCCTCTTTAGAAGCGTCTCTAAAACTGCCCTTGGAATGACCGACTCCGCTTAACTCGTAATGACCTTCACATTCAACATTGGACTTGTAATTTTTTTAACATTCCCGTGTTTGTAAATAAACCATAATAGTTGGCTATTTATCGGGATTTCTGTTGTCTTTTTTCACGGTATTCTTTTTTGTGATGTAAATATTCAATAATTCAGCTAAATCTTCGAACTTGACAAATATCGAGAGGCCAGAAGGCATTCATTCTTCAGTTCAGTCAGGTAACGATGTTGTTGAGTGTTATTGTTGATTGTGAAATAAAAGTTCACGCTTCTTAATCACCTGTTTAATAATTGAGGTGATCCGACACTCTGTGGTCTATAATAGACCTGTACATATATCTATTTTTGACGGTATTTTCTGGAATTCGGAGTTGTCTTCCATCTTAGGCTTAGCAAACATGTTCCTGTTTTCTAGGTGTAGCTGATGGTGTTGGGGGTTGGCGCGATTACGGTGTTGATCCATCAAAGTTTCCCAAATATCTGATGTCGACTTGTGAGCAGCTTGTTCATACGGGAACATTCACACCTCAAGAACCTACGCAGATACTTATACATAGTTATAATGAAATACAAGAAAAAAAGGAGCCACTGATAGGTAACTATGTTAACTATATTTCTGTGAGAGATAAAATTAACTTAAATGAGGTGTTTATGAATTGTTAGACTGCAACTGGTAGGCCGAACTATCATATAGCATGATGAATAAATATTTATTTCTGTTCATTTCAGTATTTTTATTACTAGCCATGTGTTCAAAGCTATGTTTGGAACACAATACTTTATTAGAATGTCTGGAAAAAACGTGTGTTTGTATTTATATCCTTGAGTTATTGTCATTATTAAGTTGTCTTTAGTGCTGCCCCCAAGCAGTGTTTGCTGCTTCTAATTTTTGTTCACTAATTGATTATATGTGATGTAATAAGGTACTCCCATATAGTTTATAATATATTCCCCATGCTTTTGTCATAAGTATGGGGAGTGTCTTGGATTGACAATCAATTAACTTTTAGCTGAACTGTTAATAAATGTTATGATTCCATTCATTTAGAAGAATTAAGCTTCCTCTATTTTATCTCCCCATTCAGGACAAAATAGGCTTGTCACCAAAACATCCTGCTATTAAGTAGAAGAGTGTTTAACCCAGAATATGAAACATTTAATCTAATGCAAAAATAAAAACCATACTTATTTAGTAGATGAGTGTACATAGTGAAGGACAAACATTATCACATATAAAGAATAGCATGAGCTTAATAAAATAAATAATAGTTATGTGTTTAAAATGGACATGATACAGATGATATTTGTTCCAAGATGGGTGTAAGGTACTGTCTGAGAAAATAATTTGCTTGGAAGAAGAATCCCATAAAATATTACACATGTAGAAGAAAAAGAATACCAGTACATAGAATTTAATTTCATTATTTATATCTTAGCAGTTCAGTAGTTGGCCTCTGTGACTGGCTGATAAATGTTTGAAGCAAGAGCATGACTATAAGGGGGCGAGGGGGGTAAATATATAAATGAAACTCATTGATTGCCCACTACCAGTAATATTTTATTAAAGTTACTTCGACACCCAGGTGAGGTCATTTACAAAATGATTAAAATAAAAAATACGAGTTTGAGATAGTTCATAACTAAAGTAAAAATTAACGTAATGAGGTCCCTAACATAATTTTAAACCTTGTGTCTGGTTCAGTTAGAGATGATGGCCACTTTAGGGGCCACATATTTATTTGAATAGCCTTGCTTTAACAAAATTAATAACATATATATCATTTATTTATTTAATAATGAAAAATAATCCCCAATACATTAAAAGCATTAAAGATGGGCCCACTAAAAGTCATGACATCCCATCTTTGTAAAGTAAAACATATGTGGATTGGGCATCTAAAAGGGTTGTGGAGGAGTTTGTGCCATAACATTTTCAATAGTTGGTTCTACATTGAATAAATATACTATGCATTTTCTCACTTGTTTTTATTTATTACCCTTGTGTGGCCTTAAATCTTGTATACATGTGCTTTGTCCTGTAAAATGGTAATTATGTCCTGGAAACTTTGAGTGCGATTTTCATAACTTTTAATCATATTCCTCTGACATTATTGTTCGTGATAGTAGAGTTGGCATATGTAAAACTATTGATTGTGTTACCAGGTGAAGAAGATAGTTTCAGATTGAATAATATCATATGAATGTTGTCAAACAGTCTCTATTGTTGCCATCATTTGAAAATGCAGGTAGCTGTACAGCATGTCTAGTGGCTCTTCACAGAGAAGAGAAGACAGTTTATACGTCCAACCTTGGAGACAGTGGCTATATGCACATACGTCGTGGTGTTATATTACACAGATCTGAGGAACAACAACATTACTTCAACACACCATTTCAATTGGCAATGGTGCCAACCACAATGGAGGGGATGGTTCTCAGTGATAGGTAGGTTTTAATGTTAATTTGTCTAAATATTCATGTCTTGTGCACAGTATGCAAATACTGGAGTTGGAAATCCACTGTTACATTCATTTAGGTTTGATGAGTGTGAGTG
The DNA here is from genome assembly GCA_025642065.1 of Paralvinella palmiformis. NCBI lineage: Eukaryota > Metazoa > Annelida > Polychaeta > Terebellida > Alvinellidae > Paralvinella > Paralvinella palmiformis. The sequence continues at coordinate 229,649 of JAODUP010001035.1, read as the reverse complement.
AATCACTCAGTAACAAACTGTCAAAAGGTTGGGGTCATCTCGATGACCTAACTGATAGCCCAGTTGGCCACAGATCTGTAGCACCGGGGTTCAATTCCCTAGTCAGGCTATGTCAGAAAGGTGTTTAATCTTTCAATCTGGTTATTTACCATTGGAGGTTGCTTGGCTCATTTAGCATATTATGTTCAAAAAAGGTTTCTGTAAAAATTCAGCACTTTGTTGAAAACTGGAGAATACTGGCATTTGTTAAATTTTCTACATTTATGTTGGCAGTTTCCTCGATGCTGTTAGGTTTGTAATTGCAGATAACAAGACACAGTTTGCTATGATCTCTTTAACTTAATTTGTTCTAAAATCTAGCCAGAAATGAAGGATTTTTGGTGTGCACAAAAAAGTAGTAAGATTACTGGCTGTGCTTGGTTAAACTAGTTGTGTTTTTAGAAAATTCATCGTGGAAAACATGGCTGGCTGGCTAAAAGTCTATGGTTCAAGGTTGCTTTCATGATAACTATTGTTTATCGTTCAAATATTTTATTGGGCTTTTACATGTTTCTTACCTGAGTAATCATGTACTGTGACTTTTATTGGTTTCTACTAGTCAAAAATAAAAATAATTTATACCATTAATAAATATCGTGTAAACACTTTTCCGTAATATTTTAACCTTTGTTGTAAACATTGTATTTAGTCCAAGTGTGGCAGAGTTAATATACATAACTGGTATAGAAAACTCACAAAAATTAATCTAGCAATTGATAATTTCACTCACTTCGTAAAATTAGTTGGGTTTAATTATGCCATGATGCCCCATCACTCAATCTAATTAACATTCACTGACTGTATCACTATATCATATGGACATAACTAGTTGTCTCCAGGTCAAATTATCACTGCTCTTTATCTACCACAATTATATTGATACCTGTCATTAGGCACTTAAAAAAAATATCTTGTTTCCCATCACTAACCAACCCACTTTGAGGGCGGACCCAACTTGTATTTTAATTTCCCACTCACATTATTTCCTCGATTTCTGTCTTTCACCGTTGGTTCTTGGGAAAAATGTATAGCTTTGATTGATGGTAGGGAGCAATGCAGAGCTTTAGCACATGTTTGTTCATGCACCCCCAAACATGCCATATGTCATTCTACAAATCTTCGTTAAAGACATAATAGAAAACCCTGACTGTAGCCATAAGTTTGATTTTTTACTTTGTGTTTAAGCACTAATGATCATTTAATGAATCGGAATTTTTTTTAATTCAACAATTTCGGAGTCTTCTGAAAGTAAATAAATCACTTGGCACATGGAAACTAAACAGATGAATGCCTTCAGTGTTTTCATGGGTGGGTGAATTGGCAATAAGCCTTTGGCAATAAAAGTCTACATAGCTACCATGTTTTCAGAACAAATTTAGGAAACAATATATTTTTAATGTGCTTTATGTTAGTGACTGTTTTCCCCCAAAACATGGTGAGGACACTGAATGGCCTAAATTGGGCTGATGTGTTATTAAACAACATTCATCCATCCCCATTTTCAATTTTATAATAGCAGCATTTAGGATGAAGGTTTTACTAACAACTAGTTTGGTGTTAATTCAGACAGGTTTAATTCCTTGAGACAAACTTCTATTGATAGTCTAAATATATGATGTATAATATTTATCAGAAAGTTGATTTGGTTATGTTGCTTTTAGTGTTAAACAAAAACAAAATGTTGATGTCTTTCTTGATTTACGAGAATTGATTTCGTTTTAAAAATCCATTCGGATATATTTATCTAATGGTACAAGTATACTCAATGTTGCCATCTCGTTAAACGTCCAATTAAATATTTTCTGCCTTGTTTCTTACATTTGTCACACAGAAGTGCAGATATTTCCAACTTGTTCTTCCTTGCTTTGTATCTTCAAATTATTTACATTTTTGGTCAGCTAGTCAGATTTTATGATGAATATGTATTGTTTATCTGCTCAGCCAACTCATTTTATGAAACATGTTTATGTAAAGGTTTTAAACCAAATCTTACTTGTCTTTTGTAACATTTGATCACTAACATAATGCCAGTTGTATATTTTAATATTACAAGGATACATCAAAATTGTTACACTGTCTAAATACCTATTGTTTTATTTTAGACCAGAAGCAGCCATGGAAGCATCATTTGATGTCCAGGCAGGTGATATCATATTAGTGGGAACTGATGGACTTTTTGATAATATGAATGAGGAAACAATACTGCAGCATATCTCAAAACTCAAAGTTAGCAACAATTTGCATTAGTAATTACCTGTTCATAGTATATTTGTTGGAATACAGCGATCTTCAATTTGTTTCTGACAAATACAGTGGAGGTCTAACAGATTATCTCTGTACAAACTAATTTTGCTTGTTTTACCTTCCAGGACAGTAAATTTGAAAGCATCCAGAAGATAGCTAATGCAATCGCTCATCATGCTCACCAGCTTGCCTTTGATCCAGATTATATGTCACCATTTGCTGTCAGTGCAGCAGAAAATGGCTTCAGTTTAAAGGGTCAGTTTGTGCCTTAATTGTCATACAGTAGTTTGTTTCATGTAGATGCACTTTTATGTTTAACTTTTCAAATTGAATTAGATTTATTCCTATTGTCAATATACATAATAATTTGATTAAGCAAAAGACATACAATGATGCTGATCAGTGAAATAACACAATAGTGGTAGACAGTATGTGTCTAGGCATTCAGTAATATATTTAAAACAATATTTGTAATGTGTTTTAATGTTATCATGAAATTCTTATTTTGCTGGGTGTCCAGACGGCATAATAGTATGCTGCATATCTCTAAGTTATAGGTTTAAATATGTGTTTATGGGATATGTTTCTCTGGGAAGTGACCCCTTGCCTATATGGCACTGGTCACACCTAAACATCTCGTCATTCTTCGTATTTTTAGATGTTGTATGAATATATTTGATTCATGTTATTACTTGTTACACTGAAGTTCTGATATTTAGTTCCTGCTGTCTTCCTACTAGTTATATGCATACCTACAACAAATAATAATAATTGTAATATTTCTCACAGGTGGCAAGCCAGACGACATCACTGTGTTATTAGCCAGAGTGTCCGATGAAGCAGGATCCTAGCACAGAAAGAAGCTGTGTAGTTCATACATCATCATAGCATCGTGATCTTCAAACAGATGCAGTGCATTCTGTTCTGTGACAGTGTTTCCACTAGCCATGTCTATTTCTGGGTTCCGTTCATGGGTGTTTTCTTAGAAATTTGTGAGGCCTGTGCTTTGCTGTAGCATAGAGATGGCTAATATTGGACTATAGCCTTTAATAGAGATACTGTAGGCATGGTTGAGTTTTTCAGTTGTTTGTCCAGCAGTGGCTTGGTACTCTGTGAGTGGTGCAACTTGAATCCAACAAGGATGAAGAATTCTGATCGAGTTGGAATCATTAACCAAATAACCTATATACATAATACATTGAACGCACAACAGCACTGCCAGGGTTTGCTTACACGAGGGTCATTTATCAGCCATTTGTATCCGTGTTTATCTGGCAAGAGCATTGAATGTTATTTGCATGTCAAACACATTCCAGCTGTGATTGTTGGTATACCTTCTTCAATTTCTCCATGTCACATGGCAGAAAAATCATATTACCAAGTATTCAATACCTTAACTGTGATAAACATTTGGGTTAGTTTGCTTGTCCTGTTAAAGGGACGAAGTTTTTATAATAGTCGGCAGTGTAGAATGTGGTTGACCTGGACTTCGTAGTGGATCACCTAAGGGCTGTTTGTAGAGGATAATTTGTCCGAACCGTGGGAAATCAGTATTGTTGCTACTATCCTTTTGGTAGATGCTTATCATGGGAATTGATCCTTTCTTTAAGACTACAGATTTTCCACTGCTTTCTGTCTGTTTTCCCTTACTGGTCAAAATAAGGTTGCACATCCTTACCAGAACTGGGCTTTTAGACGAAGTGGATGAATAATAAACAGGAAAATAGTGATGGGTACATTTGTTCAAGAACTTATTCATTACTAGATAGATAACTTCTATTGTAACACTGATTCAGTTCAGTTGTACAAAGAAATAAATCTCGGAAGGCAGCGAAATATCATCTGAGATGACCAATTTTCAGACCCTGGGTTGCCAATACTATGGGGGGGGACCACATCGATAAGTTTTTTTGTAAGCTGAAGCGTCTAAATTTTATTTCTGGCTAAACACTGATCTCGGCTTATTTTCTTAGTTCATAGAAAGGAGAAGTTGGGTACCTTTTCACACCAGTCATCCAATGCATTTATGTATGCACATTTGTATTATGATAAAGGGATGGCATATTATTTCAGAATTTATTAACTTGGAATCTTTAATGATAAAATTGTATATTTGAGAATATACATTTTGCATTGCCCTGTGGAGTGAATCTTGTTGACAGTTGTGGAATGAAGCCTATAAATGAGCTCAGGTTATCTTAAAACTGTTACTGCTGTTCTTGTATTAGGTACATATATATATATATGTATATAGGATGATAGTATTTTCAGTTGATTTTCCAATAGGAGATTGCTGCAGTAAGCACAGGCTGTGGGCATGTGATTGTTAATAAACTGAGGTAATAATACGGGGTGTTTAGTAATAAACCAGAGGTAACTACTGCCCTTGTTTAGATGCAGTAGAAGTACTTGAATGCACAGAGGAAATTGTGCTACACGGGTGTATGCTAATTTTTTGCACTTTTCTTTGTGTTCGATGATAATAACCAGCCTCAGAGCCAGTAGACATCTGAAGCTGTAGGTGATAGATAATGTTGTCATATTATCTCATTCAGAGCAGTTAGTGTTCATCTTGTTAGATGTTTGATTAAGTTCACACATGAACCGTTGCACCTAGAATGTCTATTAACCTTGGCCACAGAGCAGATGCATAATGGTAAAAGATTTTCTGCAAATCATAATATAAAACCAAATACCTTCTTTCTTAATTTTTGCTAGTGAAATATCGAAGTAGTGCTGTCCCTCTGTGGCCATTATTCTACGCGTCTTCAGTTGAATGGATCGACCAAAGTCTGAAAACGTTCAGGTGGAATGAAATATCAACACTGGGCGTTCTACTTACCATTTCTGGTCTACGGATATTGATTATTAATAACTATCCAGAACATATTTACTTCACCGAGAAATTAGCATTGATGGCAGTGAACTGCATGATTTTGTTTTAACAGCAACAGTAACTATGATTATAAATGAATAATTCGGGTCTTTCTTTTCTGCGTTATTAAAGATAATATAGATAACATGTACATCTGCTAGTCGGTTTTTTTTTAAGAATTAGTTTTGCAACTTGTCATTCCTCGGAAATTAATGATGCATAGAAAGTCAATGGTCAACTTACTTAACATTCTGCCATTGAACTGTTTGGTCGTGCTAATCGATGCGTTTCTCATTATTTAACAACAGTCGACACAGAAATATGTCCTTGTTAATCAGCAATGGTTTCATTAATCAGGTATTTATCATTTTTTGGCTATATGATCAGGGTGCCTTGTGGGAGCTAATGATTTCACTGACTGCATAATATATGCTCCTGTGATGACAAATTGCCCAACAGTAGTTGTTCATATAGCAGTGTATTTGTATGTCCGCATCATGCATGAAACATTTTCATAATCTTGTGCTGTGTGTAATCAGAAATGCTGTAAATAGCGTGCGAGTCGCGAATACTTCTATAATCAGTTTGTGCTGTCGCGGAAGGTGGGCCACCATCTGTACTGCAAGTACCAAATTTCAGCTATCGATATAAATATCCTGATCAAATGCAGTGCATCTTGTACTGCGGTATCCTGAATGAACGAAAGAGGAGGGTTGTAAATTTTCTTTTATATTTTTATATTAGTTAAGGTCTCAAAGCTGTCTGGCTGGATACATCCAGATTAAGATAGTGTGAGCCACTATAGGCCCCTGTGTGTAGCCATCTGGTCAGTGATTAGCAAACCGTTGTGGAGTGTGTTTTTGATTTTTTTGTACAAGGAAGGATAATTGCACCTCGTGTAAAGCAACCTAAGTGCATAATCTAGGCAGCTGCTACTAGGATGGCAGTCTGTATTGTGAATAATAACTCGTGTCGTGTCAGAATGTATATCATTTTTGTGTGTGTTAACAGCGTGCATGACTTGTGTGGTGTGAAAAACGTAATTGTCTATCAGCAGATTTCGCTGTTGTAGTATATAGTGACTTCAGCGAATAAATATTTTATTGGAACTTAAATGGTGCTTTCTTCCTGTGTGTCTGATTAATTTCCTCGATAGCTGCTTATTGTTTTTTCGGTTGTCACCATTTCTGCAAATTGTTTGCTGTTCACGCTGAAAATAATTAACTGTTGAACGCGACGGTGATTGATTAGTTTTTGAGAGCTCTGAATGTGTCATTCTACATAATCTGTATCCGAACACTTTTGGTTCTTATTAACCCTTTCTCTTTTATGGCATATTGTATTATGAGTGTGTATGAAAGTAAACAAAGTAAGAAGAATAAAATGTGGAAAAAAGTTCTTAAGAATTTCAAACATTTTTGTGATTCATGATATCTTAACTACAGTTGAGTGTACAAATGAAATGACGTATAATTTATAATTGTCACGTTGAATAGCCTCGTAAGAAAGGGTTAATGGTAATTTACGCAGTGTGTGGACTGCAAAAGTGGCAGTTATTGCAATACATGGCTGGTAATTAATTATGGTCGATGACAGTTGCAACGCCCATAAAACTGCACAAATCTTCTCTGCGGATTTAGATGTACAAGTCATCGGAGACTTGACAATTTATGTATTGCCTGTTAATTTCCAAAGATGAGTATAGTGGGCACAGAACTCGCTCACCAATGACAACTGGTATTGAACAAAACTCGTTGAACAAGCCTCATTTGAGAATATCCAGTCATTAAGGAGAATACGGAGCAGTATTCCCCTAAAAACTTTGTAAAATACAAATTTGATTAATATGTAACTCACTTAAACACACTATTTTATCAATGTTTTATTACTTTGTGTGAAGCAGTTTAAATATTACATTCACGACACTGAGTTCTATATTCCTAACACCGCTGAGAGCTATTTTGATCTTAGACGGATGCTCTTCTAGTATCTCTGGCTGTACACTGCTCTCCAGATCTTGATGCCATAAAATTGAATTCCAGTGTTACCTGTGGAATTGGATGTTTCATCCAGCAGGAAAAAAGCTCTGACCAAAGATCAGCTCATGTTCAGAGGGACATATGGCCGAGTGACAACTCCTTATAAAACATCTCACAAATCCGGGTATTACTAGGATTCGAACACCGACATGAACTTTATATTAAAGAAATACTAGACTGCTTCTCAAACACCCCCCTCTATGCAAAATACCGAACACACACGTATGTCATTAACGGGTAACTTCAATGACAGCAGTACCTATAGACGCCCATAGATGGAAGTTATCTCACCTCTATATGCGCTCTCTTTGTGTCATTTGTGTACTATCTAGGTCTGGTATGTCCGCTGATATCACACTGGACTTTCTCAACAAGCAACGAAGAATGTGGTGATAACATCAAGGCGTCCTTCGAGCAAATTGTGTCTGATGCGATACACAAACACCACGAATCAAACCACACGCACTCTGTACTGAAATTCAGTGATGAGATCATCTTCATTCCCGAAGGACGATGGTCGTGATCGTGTCAGATTGAAATATATAATCATTCATTCTTTAAATTATTTATTCTTTTTAAAGAATGGTATAGAAATATGAGGAAAACGTTTCCATCTGTCATCACATTTATTAATTTTATCATTCTGAAAAATGTAATACACAAATTACCATTGATGTTTAAAACAGAAAAAAAACGTATCACCTAGAAGAGGATAAAGAATGGTGTGGTTTACAAGTTGATCGTGTAAGTAAACATTCACTGTTGGTCATATAGAGGCTACATATATTGACATAGAGTTAATAGGATCCCATTATTAGCACGGCCCATTCAAAGCGTCACAGGGTGTTCCAATGGTACATTGATTACAGCACTGTGTTGCAAGCCTCTAGGTTGGGAGTTAAAATCCGGGCTCATACCTGCATTTGTGATGAGTGCAGAGGCTAAACGCGGAGAGAGTAGAGTGCGACCAGAAATATGAGGTATAATTATAACGATTGGGATTTTACGGCCACTTCTGTGCAGATGGTAGGCTAAATGGGCCGAGCGACCTCCAAAGGTAATGAAGCGAAGTCAAAGATGAAACAACCTTCAGATATGACGACGCCAAGATTCGAACACGGGTGGTAGTGATCTGTAGTCCAACACGCCTACCGCTAGACCACGGAGGCGCCCAAATATGAGGTATCTGAAACCCAATGTTGATAGAATAATTTACTGTCTGAATACAGAATAAAGTTTATGTACAGTCCTGAGCCTGGGTCCATTAATAAAACAAAATCCATCTTAACATACTTCTAGAGGGGATTCCTCTACTGATGAAGACTCCAAAGCTCTTAACGTCAAGCTAGTTAATGATAGGACATTTCTAACAAGTATTATTCTCATTAATACGATATGTGACTCACCTCACTGTAGACCGAAGCACTTCAAGAAGCTACTCCTTGTGGGTATCACACATGCACACAGACCATATCATATATTTCCACACGCAAACACACATCAATAACCCTATAATGATTAGTTTTTGTTATCATCAATCAACATCAACCACTCAACTTTTATTGATTCTGTCTATGAAATATCGATCATACTAACTGACCACAATCTAGACGTTCTACAGTAATGAGGTGTTTTGAATTATTTAATAAATGTATCACTATGCATAACATAGACATAAAATACTAGCCCATAAAGCTGGCATCTCACACAAGCCCTCGGCACCACAGATTCACAAAGAGAAAAACAGTTATAAAAAATAGTATAAAATTTAATAACAGCTAAATATACAAGTAGTATGTTATTCTCTATTTGTAATTAATAATTACCAGATTTAATCTTGGTACATTCTAACATGAATGTTCTAGCAAGCAACATAACCACGAAACAGGTCATAACTGCAGCACTCGGTTTTGGTGACAACATTTAACATGCATCGGTATTTATGTACAGACTTCAAACATCATCACAACCTATATATCACAATATGTGAATAAAAATAATATGGCAAGACGAGGAAATTAATGTTTACACTATGAACATAGTCACAAAATTAGGATCACTCGTGTACGGACCGAGCTATCGCACAGCATACGAGTGGTTGATCGAACCCCCTGCTGGACACGAGTGCAATGGGCGTAACTTCCCCTGAACAAAAACCAAAATGGACGAATATTCTCAATAAGAAAATGTACGAGACCAGCGTATTTTGCAATATTCAGCTTAGGAGGCATCATGAAATCTGATAAATTAGTGCTTTGTAAGCATAGCCTGATATTTAAATAATTTACTTATAGATAAATGTTTCTTGTAGGTAAACAGATCAAAATTGATGACTGAAACACGTTGATTTTTTAATGACACTTAACTAAATATATTTTGTTTAATTTAAACATTTTCTTAAAACTAAACAAAACAGCAAATGATATTTTTTGTACTAATATGGAAGTCACATCAGCAGGGGGGTGGTAGGGACAATAACAATTGACTGTAATTAAACACAATTACAATAACTTGGTCAGTATATAATCGCAAATATAATTAGGCCAAGAAGATAGTTAAATATAATTCTGACAAACTGAAATCATCGCAATCTATTTGACTCTGTAGTGGAGATAAACAATAATATTTCCTGTGACTGCGTTAAATATTTTCAAAATATATTGGGGCTTAGAAAGAGATGCAAAGAAAATATTACTCGATGTTTACTTCTTTTACATGGTATTGCAGTTGCTTGAAAAAGAAACACTGAAAAGCAGCAGTTGTGTGTCTGGCAGGGATTATATTCAATGAAGTTATGTCCAGAAGGGGGCGTGTTCTCCATCCATGAGATTCACACTCTTCCTGAGCTGTATCAGCAACTCACACCTGACAACGATGAAACCAGAGCAGGCAAATGAACACGTAATCATGGTGACAAATCTTTTACATGATATAAACATCTGGGAACAAGTCACATAATTAGAGGTTCACTGCAGAATGAGTTGAATAGGGCATAGACACATAGTACTCGTTGTTAGTTTTCTTTTCTGTATTGACATTATGAACGTACTTTCAACCTAAGCCATCCATTCAGCACAGGAACTTAACACAAAGATCCATGTTAGAAATACCAAAAATAGAAGATGCAGCGAAACTTTAGGCGAGTTTCAACAGACACAACCTACTCGAGCTTAAGACTGTGTAAAATATCAGTACAACCTACTAGAGGTGAAACTACCATTCTGAAACACCAGACTATCACGTTTAAAGCTATTAGGTTATGTAGATTTATTTTGCATCTCTAAATTTATTGGTATGAGACACTGAAAAAGTGTACCTCGTGATGCTGGGCTAGAATATTAAGATATTCTAGTCAGCTAAAAATACACTGTACCAATGTCAATAAAAGGAATAATACTACGATGTTTTAATTGTTTTAAATTAACTATTGTTTTTGTTGAATTTGTTTTACTACAATGAACTACGAACTTAAAATAAAATGATGACAATGTGAATAATTACTGAAAACGTGTCATAATGATACCAAAGACTACCGGCATTTTCTTTTAACAATCATCCTCGAAACAAATCTTGGAAAATAAGACACACACCTTCAATGAAGTGAATGAATATTGAACACAGATGGTAATCATAATATCACTTTCAATGTGAACATTTTACATTTATGTACTTTGTTTCCTATATCTAACAATCAGATCTGCGTTGGAAGGCTCTGCAATCATCTTCATTTGGTAGGTAGTCGTACATTATAATTGATGCAGGCCATTACTCGCTGAAGGCACTTCAGACGCTTGACACTATTGATTTGACCCTGTTACTCATTAATTGATCTTTGCCTCATCACGTTCATGAAGTATGTCAAAGTGTACTTTGTTACCTCTTGTAAAGATCAACATAAAACATGAACACTCACTGGTGCAGAAGCAAATACAAACAGGCCTCAACTATAAATACTATTATTTATATATATATATATATATATATATATATATAAACAAACATAGATATGATGCAATAACATCACCCTTTATAAATATATTCACTGTATTTAGAACGTCATCATTATTCTACACGAGTTCCAATAGTTGTCTTTAACACAATAAGGAGGATTGAGCAGAATATAGCAGTGAGGTGTTGATTATGAGAGGCTTTGCTTGCTGGTGGATTGCTACTGGCAAGATGGTCACACTCCAACCAAACTGGTCCCAGATGTGTTGGTTCAGTTTTTTCTACCCGCATCAGTGAGTCCTTGAACCTCCAAAAATAGGAATCTTTGAAGAAATATGTCACACCTGAAAGATCAAATTCAGGAATATACTTTAGAAGTGAAAGATGGATAAATATTGAATCTCTGATGATTACAATGAAACCCGTATTAGGGTAACACCTCATATAGACAATGGATGAAAATGATCTCTCACGTTAGGTTTTAGGTCTGGTTAACATCTGTTGTCATCTTTTAAGTACAGGTTAAGTCTTAATTGCTTACTGATATATATGCTTTGGTTATTATCCACAACAAACCTCCACCTTTGCACGCGCGCGCGCACACACACACACACACAGCCAAAACAAGTGTTAGTAGCTTTAATGACTAAATGGCTGACTGACTGTATCAATCAATCAATCAATCAATCAATCAGTAAGTCAATCAATGTTTTAAATTGATCTAATGAACATACCATCCCAAGATTTGAATGCTGCACTGACTGGTAACTGGACGCCCTCCCACATACTCATGTCTCTCGGGTAGTCATAATCCATCTTCTTCTGTTCCTCATTGTATCTCCAGTACATGTTGCCAGTGATGAAATAAGTCTTATAGTTATAGCCCCACACAAATGCCGCATCAATATGGTCAATATCTTTTGGCAGTCCTAGGTCAGTCAATGGTTTGCCTTCATATGGGAAACCACTTGACATGTGGTTACCACTGTACAGCCAGTACCGCTTGCCTAAACCAAATGAGTACAGATGACTAAAAAGTTTAATATTATTAAACAAAAATGCCTCTAGAACACGGAACCAAATTAATATTATTATAACATCCTGTTTAGGATATGGCTGACGTGATATATAGTCATTATACTGTAATTAAACGTGTAATTAGTATTATACCTATGACACAGAGAGTTGAGATTTTTCTCATATTGTTCCCAAATCATTCAAATATTGCAGAACACCGTCATTCCATATCAAAACACAAATCAGTTTAACTTTGGACCAGCAGACTTTGATTTGATTTGTTGGCTCAATATAGATTATATACTAAATACATTTCTTGTTTCAGAAAAAATGGACATGAACAGTAATTTTTATCCCACTGGATCTCAGTGGGAGGTGAAACAGACTGCTGACAAGGGAATGGGGAACTGATTGAGGATTATATATATTTTTTAAACTATCATTCGTTGATAATCTTTTGACCTTTAATTTAAACCTGTGAATTTAGAGATGACTTTCAGTCAGAATTATTGTTGAGGATGATGGTTGATGATGATTACAGTATAGTAGAATTCCAGGTGTATTTACTTTTTATTCATCTTGAAAATACAATCAGAGTAAACTATCATGTATGTCTTAACATGACAAAGAAAAGGTAAAAGAAAGAACTAAAACTTGCTAAATTATCATTTAATTTTAATGAATATTTAAATTTACTATTTATAGGTAGAGAACACTGCAATGGTGTCAACAAAATGATATGTAAACCACAGCATCCAATTACTTTCACCTTAAGGATATACTTCCATCTGATCAGCAAATGCAGGAAAGACACAAATTGTGCACTCGGGCAATATTTTACAAAATATAGACTTCATGAATATATCCTTAGTACTAAAATGTGAGTCATTCTTTTTTTAAATCTAATGATATGTTTACCATTACACTACATACCACTGAAGAAGACAATGGTACCATCATCAGCTCGTTCATAGACAGCATCGAAGTGTTTGACATATTCAGGAAGATTATACCAGAAGCGGTCAACTTCAACCGGATAGCCATCCATTACACCAGACTCATCAATCCGCCAGAACCACTTAAAAAATTATGTTAACAATATGTTGTATTATGTGACACATCATAACATCACATGACATTAGAACATGTGATACCATAGTATAATATAATAGGAAGGAATACAACTTCTGTTAATATTTTATTGCAATTATATTAGGAGCTCCGAGTGTGTTACTGGTTTAATTTGTATTTAGTGCATTGGTAATAATAATAAAATAATTTGTTTTAAATACTACTACTATAAATACTGATAAAATAACAACATAAAAATTATATATATATGTTACATTTAATCTGTATAATCAGATAATATGTATATTACCTGAAATTTTCAGGTAATACATCTATTGCTAACTGAGATTTATTACAGATTACCTAAAAATGTCAGGTAATATATATATTACCTATTTATACAGTTTAACTGTAACATACATACATTGAAAATTAAATATAAAAAATAACAAGAGAAGAGAATACTGACTAGTAAGTTTCAATAACAAGGGAGAAAAATGTGTTTATACTAACTTGTACATACAGTAGAGGTATAATGGGAAGTTAAAAGAGAACAAATTATGAGGAGGTTTTGTATCATTAAATAGATATTGAATGAGGCTACGATTTTGTCATGGTCTAATATCTGCTCTGTTCTTGTCATTATGTACACAATCACATCATATTCAATAAAGTCAGTCAATAGTGATATTGCTGATATTTCATATTATCTGAACACACGCTTGAAGACCCTCCTCTTTGTTGAAAGAACATGACTGATATCATATTAAACATACTGAGTGAGTTAGTGAGTAAGTGAGTATGGTATATTGGCATAAAATGGTCACTGAGTGCTGCTCCCTTTTTTGTCAGCTCTTATAATAATATTCTGAATATATGAAACCAGTAGACAAATTCCACAGAAGAACATTGCAACAGGTTTTTGTTGGTAAGTGTGATTTAAACTTATCACAAAATAGGTGTCTCATTAATTAATCCTGCTCCATTTAACCATCTGAGTACAATACCAGATAGACCAGGATATATCCATGTATTCCCATCATCTACAACAAGCAAACAGGAACTATCAAAACAATTATGTAGACATCGCTAAGAATGTTATGATGAGTTGTCATATCCTAGAGCTACAAGCAATTTACAAATTTAGTTTAGAATATGAAAATCAATGAATTATATAGATTTTGATCATGTGTAATGTGCCTGATTGATCTATTTTATGAATTATTGTTTATATCAATGTGGTATTGAATTTATTATGCTACTTGATCTATGGTCATAAAATAGAGATAACAGACAAAAGGGTGAACACTTATTTCCGTGTTTGGTCCCTTATTGGCTGACAACATCTTCCCCTCCCTACATCACTCACGGGGGGAGGGGAACGTATGGCCAAAGTGAGCCAACATTTCCTCAGGATGATCACTGCCAGATTGTTTTCTAATCAATTCGGTGAGAACTAGTGAGAATATAATTAAAATTTTTAGCCCAACCCACATTTTTTAATAAAAGCTGTGATAATAGATGATTAGTCCCTAATGCTTTTTTTAATAAATAAATAAGACATTTAAAATCAGTGGCAGACAGAGGCCATAAAATAAACATTGTCAGGCCGAATTGTCAGTCATTTACTGGGTTTGTATTGCTATTATGATATAATCAAATAATGCAATCATTTAAATCTAACACACACACACACACATACACACACACACACAATATATATATATATATATATATATATATAAAAGATGATACAAATTTTTTGGTTCATGAAAAAACTTATTTTTGGAGAGCAATTGCTGAGCAGCCAACACTGAGTTGATTAATTTTAATATATTTCATCTGTTTTAATTGCCACTTTCTTAGCTAACATTATTATCTCATGGGTCAGATCCTTACTACTAACGCTGAATAAGATATTTCATTAAAAACAAATTAAGACCGTTCTGATACTACAAACAGATTGAGTTTGTCGGGTGACCAGTCTATTCTAAACCCCAAACCCACAGGGAGTATGTTAGTCATACAATATACAAGCTTAGAGAGTGAGTACCAGAATGGATATCACAGCAGTACAATATTTATTATTACCAATACTACTACTATTACCATCATCATCATCATTATTATTTCACTATATGCTGATTACAGGATTACTTTAAAGACACGTACCATGCCTTTAAACATGTACACTTCTTGTCGTATAAGCGCTGCAGCGTCAATTCCTGTAGTACAGCGATCTGGTGGTCTGTGTGGACCCCAATCAGGCGTCGTTGATGGTTTTGGTGATCTCGTTGTAAATGCTGGTGGGATGTATGGTGTGGGACGAGGCGTTTCTGTTGGATACGGAGTGCCGGCTGTTGGAATAATGCTCGTACCTGGAGTTGAACACAGGATAAACATCAGCAAAGTCAGTTGGCAGTGGAGCCGATCCATCAGCAGTGATATATACAAACCATTAGGAATGGCTCAAACTGGCCAATATCCTGTTCTCGTCACATTCAGATTCTTTAATATAACATGAAAAATGGAAGACACATCGGACAATAAGCAGAATAATGAGATCAGTCAATGGTGTGGTCAACGCCGATTTCCTTTGTAGTAGTAAATGTTTCCTAAAATAAACTCGGTCAATATACAGAAGTTGCAAAACAGAAACCTTATTCCTGTTATCTCTCTGCGGTGTATCAGTAGATCGTGTCACTTTATAGATTATGTTTACTAATTCTTTGAACGTGCTATACGCTTCATGGTTTATCTAAATATCGCTATTTATTCATTTTATGTAAAGCACACCATAACATCCATAACATAATATTTTGACTTGTGTGCGAGTGCTTTGTTTAGCATTAGCATTGGTTATACATTGGGACATGTCGGCGAGTGGCAACACCCAAAAAATCTGTATCCAAAATAATACTGCCCTTCATAAACTAATTTCCAGACAAATTAGGGCCTTCCTCAGAGTACGAAACTATTAGGTATCTTTCAGCACGGTTTATTTGATGACATAATAGCCAACAATCTACAATTATACCACATCAGTACCTGGACTGAGTCAAGCCGACACAAAAAATAAGAATATGTATAAACTGGTTTATTCATCTAATCCATTAAGTGGCTTAATGTTGGTATAACTTCCAGGGTAATTATTTCACTTCTTGTTATCTCTTTTACACACTTTAGTAGCATTTAACAAACAACTTTAATATACACGTATGACATGTATTATGCACAAATCATTATCTATATTGCAAATTGTCTGGATTGAAAAATTGTCCATCTCATTTAACTATGATAGGGTGTGAATAAGCATATTTTAATTGGTTAATGCAATATAGCCGATTATTAATTTAAGTAAACCAACAAAATTTGAAATGTGCAATGCACTACAGAGAAACCACATCCAATGATAAATTCATGCAATTCATTAACTAGCAAATAAAAAGGAATATGTCATGATCTTAAAGTTTAAGTGAGGTTTAAAAACAAAATTAAGCGTACTCTTAATTGTGCTTAAATGATATGTAATTAACCCAAAAGAAGATTTAAAGATCAGTCAAGAGCAGATAGGTTATATAGGTTATATTATTCGACTAGAGTAGAAAACAATGTCAGCTTAGTGATACCAAAGAGTTACTGGTGACTCTAAACCAGAACTATAAAACACAGATGAACCACACTTAATGATGTAGCCTACTCTTTGAAGTCCAGGCAGTAAAGCTCTGGGAAGCTCACAGATATCAGGTGTGGTTTGAATACAAACACAACCATGGTGCTGCTCTCGGGTAAGGGTCTCATCCCACAGAGTGGATGAATTTCTGCACAATGGATGACAAAAGTGATCATTTCAGGTAGAAAACATCCACGCTGGATGGCCGAAATGGCAACAACAACAGAATACGACCTCCTATCAAAAGGAACCACAAAGGGGAAATAATTGGAGAATATTCGCACTCCGCAAGAGAGAGCATATAATGTGCCCTATAAATCAGTCAGCTATAAGATACGGAATCAAGTTAAACACATATTTACATGTAAATGACAACTATATAGAGTTTGGTGAATGAACCTTGGCAATTCGTATGGAAAGCTTATCTCCATAAATGCTAGATGACCGATACAAAGAGCAGCCAGCTAACAATGAAGGCAGACAATTCTATGCCATGCTGATCAGGCATACACTTTTATTTTGAAAAAGGCCCACAAAGCGAGAAATATTTTTCACTCCTGGTGACAAATGCTGGCATAAAAAGTTATTCATCATAAAACTTCTGTGTTAATATGCTGCTGCCATCTGCTAACGCAAACAGTTATATCGGGACCTTGTCAATATGCCCATTTATTTATGGCTGAATGGCTACAATCCAGGCTAAAACAAATAGTATAACCAACAGTCGAAACGACCCTCTGAAACTCACAGCTTAAAAGTTGTATTGCTATAAGAAAATTATTTATACAAAGTGATATCTAATTTCAATAATTAGAACTGAAACTTTACCTGGTCTGGGTGGAGATGGGGTTGGTGCCCGGCGTGCGCCTAAAAATAAACCAAATATCAATTAATACTTATCCAAAAGGGCACTATTGATCCATGGTTATTACATGCAAAATGGCTGGTTATTTATTCCAAAGTAATAACTTAAATTTAAAATGTTGAGCATTTTCTGGTATTGTTCAAAGGTATATTTAACCAAAATAAAAATTAAGCCTATGAATCATGATCTAAATGTTGGATGGAGTAAATCATTATATTTCACTTTAATTCCAGTACACATATCAACTGATGAAAGTTATTTTGCTATCCAAGCTAATCAAGCTAATACAATACATACAATTATTTCTATATCACAGATATTAGTAATCATGGTCCTCTGCACAACAATGTTGTTTGTACTTAGTAACATTTCTGCACTGCATGCCATGTTGATAGATTGCTCATTATTCCTAAAACAATTAGCTACATTCATATCAAGGAGCTATAGCCATAGAAGTACTAACCGTAGAGGTACTGTATGGCAACAAGATCATCACTGTGGAGGCTAAAATTTGGTGTATATCCTTGATACCATGGATACATGAGGGCACCAAGTACTGAAGAATGGCCAAGACCCAATGCGTGACCGATTTCGTGAGCAGCTACCATGAAAAGGTTTACCCCTGAAAGTAGAACCATTGACATTTAGCCTAAGAAAAGCTTAATCCTGAATTTGTGACCATCAACATTTCATTGACGCGTAAATAAAGAGACAAACCTTCACTACTTCCTGTGGTCCATGTCTCATCTTCATCAAAATGGACATCTCCACCACTGTCTGGTCCAGGAAAGAAAGCATGGGCTAGTGTCATGCCTGTAATACAAGGGACATGCAAACTAGAGTAGAATAAAGGGAGACAATGTGAAATGTCAGTATCACTGTGGTTCAGCATAAGCCCTGTGCTTCAAATATTCTCCTTATCAAGATCATTGAAATGTTTAAGTTTACAAAATGATATAATGATATGATGCTAAATAAACCCAATTATCAATATAAATGGACCTGGCTCTTGTATGAAGAAGGCTGGATGATGATAATAATAGAAGTGTCAAGCGTCTGGCTTAGCAATGCCTACCTGGCCCATCAAATGGATAGCCATCATGGTGATACATGCGAGCGAATTTGATTTCGATGTCGGCCGTTCCTTGGTAAATTTCCTGGAATGTTAACATGGTGACGTCACTCCATACCCGGAATGCCCGGCGCAGTGCATCACGAACCTGGGCGGCACTCAAATCGTAGCTGTAGTTTAAGATCCTGTGAAATAACCACACAAACGACCATGTGACATCCATTCAGCAAACCTGAATGACTGTTGGTCATTAAATGTTTTATTACCATTGCTGCAGCAGGGCCAAGTGAAGACCTCTCAGAGAAGACAACAAAAAATGGGAAACATTGTGAGATAAGATAAGAAATAACTTTACATAAATTGCCACAGCAGCATCTTGGTTAGACAGAGTTATGTAACATGAATAATAAAAAGAATGGATGGTAGACACAGTTAACAAATGAAACAGTTACCCTCTTCAATGGTTGTCCCAAATAAGTCACACACACAAAAATCCATGGTTTTTCATGACTGTTTTTCTTCAATATTTAAAATAATCCAACACACAATCCAACTTTCCATAGACAGTTTTATTTAGTGATTTCCAATTACCATGGGAATCCACACACACACACACACACACACACACTCTCCCATCTCCATCTCTGGCAAGGTTTTTATGACCAGGAAATCCCCCTCCCTCTACCACAATCACTGTTACCAAGTGAAGACACAGGGGAAGAGATAGCAATAGATTGTTGTTGTTTAATTGCTGATTAATGCTCATTAAAATAGGACATAAATATGTCACGGCTGTGAGTGGCTGGTGTATGGCAACAAGTCCAAATGAAATTTAAGAGTTCTCCGGAACAACAATTGACAGATGTCTGCTGGAAAACCGCCCAAAATGTATGTGGTATTAACACGTGACCAGTGAAGGTTTATTATTTAAAGTGTTGACCCTGATTTTTCACATTATCTGTTACACTATTCTACAATACAGAAGATCCACATTTAATACAGTTATGTTCAAGTGAGATCAGTGAAGCACTTGTGACGTTTGAATCTAAATAACATTAACAATAAAAATATGGCAATTATGTTGATGTGGGTTTAAAAATGCCCCTACTCATCAACCGGTAACAAAAACTATGGCTTGTATCATCTGTATTATCATTTCTTCATAATATTATGAAGCTTGCCAATAAATTATATTTTCTCTCAGACTTTTCCCGTAAACAGAGCGCAAAGATCATTTGTTTATGCACAATATTCGAAGGTGCAGGAATCGGGCATAATTGATGAGGTAGGTTCAGTCATGGATACTTCTTTCCGTGACGTGTCCGACCACAGTTTGGACAGAGAATTTATGTGGAATACAGTATAACCAAACACCACTGTGGCAGTCAACGCCATGCTTATAATACGACTTGTGTAGAAATCAATAAACTTGTACATGTCAAATTTTCTGGGACAGGGCTTCTGTATACATTCCTATTCCCTGTCATGTGGTAGCATATATATATATATATATATATGTACAGAACTCACCGTTCTTCAGCAGACTGGTCTTATATAACACTGCATGTATGTCGTTTATATACTTTTTTTTGGTATTATTATAATAAATAAATAAGTAAACTATAAGATGTAAATTCGATTAACAGGAACAACCAATATTTTTCTGTGTGATTATTTACATCACCTGTCGCTTTCTGCATGAATGTAAACAAATGTGAAACTACTATATTAAGACAAATATATTTTCATACTCATGGTCATCATACCGGAGTGGTCAATGCTTGATTTGAACCAATTACATGCACACTGTTGATCCAGACAGTAGTACATCCACGATAAAGCCAGAAGGCTCTGTTAGCCACCTTTAGCGTTTACGTTATATATTATCAGCCACAAATGTTTATATGCGGTGCATTAGGGAAAGGATCCAGAAAAAAAACTGGTGGCCAGTGAAAACACGTACTCGCAGGACCACTCAATGGGAATTAAACCCCGAACCGAAATATCCAAGTAGGAGAATGCCACTTCCAGTATGACTAAATTATGGATGATCTATTTGGAATGTTCAAACTGGAATGAGCTGTATGTAATAGCTCATCTCTGTCTTGGTAGCGTGATGGCTTTAGAATTATGTACATACTCATAATGCAGCCATTATATTATATATATAAACTATGGCCACTTAGCGTGCTGTACACCCAAATCTCATTATTATTTAAGGAATTTTACAAGCAGAGTATAGAATAGCATGGACAACACAAACCCAACAGCAACAGTGCTCCAAGTAATAATATAATATGTGCAAATGTTTTATGCAGCGGAAGATGATGTCCTTGTTGTATTTAGATGTTCAAACTATATCAATTATACTAGGTAACTGTTCTATGCCTTAAGAACAACGAATACATGTCTGTGTGTATTATTTCATCACACAACTTTATAAACTGTGTGTGTTTGTGTGTATGAAGATGCACGAACCCACTTCTGTGTATTAATTCTTAATATTTCCTGACACCATTTTTACCAACTTTGCGCGCGCGTGTGTGTTCACACTGATTCACCTCTGTCATTGTATTATATTTTAGAATTTCAACATCTAATTTTACCAATTGTGTGTATGTGGACACACTAACCCACTTCTTCCCATCAGCATCCTTGTAGTGATGATGATCCTTCTATTCACACATTGTATCACTCTAACCATATCCAATGTTTTTGTTTCGCCGTAATTTAATGTTGTTGTTACTCGTAATGTTATATGATAATCATTGTACAACAATCCTTAACCATCTCGCTCTTCTCCATATTCCGTTGCTTATAATTCATAATGAAATAATAGCATTACACTGAATTATTGACCAATAACGTAATATGTTCGGAACAGGTTTCCCAAATAATTTCACTTAGATACAGTTAAAAAAAACGGCACGTCTTCAGGATGTTTTGAAAACAGAAATCACCTCCGCAAATCATATGAATTATCCCAGCTGGTAAACACGGATCCTGTGCTGCTGCCGTTATCGGCAGTAGAACAATGTTTTGTTTTTGTGCTTAACAAGTGTACTGTACGCTCCCTTGTTAACAATCAATCACCCGATTACACACTGAGCAGTCATCCAGATGTTAAAGAGAGATTTGTGTAATATGTGTACATCTAGCCTAGCCAGAGATAGATCATGTTTGGGGGGATCAGGTGACACAAGTTTTATGATGAAGTTGCTAGTAGCCAATGGATGGTCTATACAATTATTAAATGTAGTGTGTGTGTGTAAAGTATGCCAAGTTAAATATTTCAAACTTCTGTATATGTGTTCATACTATTTATACATATTAACATGTGTGCCTATATATATATGTGTGTGTGTGTGATAGAATGGTGCTGAAATATTTCAAATATTTGTATGTGTCACTGTTTTACACTCTTTATACATAACATTCTCTCTCTCTCTCTCTCTCTCTGTGGGTGTGTTAATGCAAAATGAGGAAGTGTGCTTTGTTTAACCTTGGCGCTTGTTAAACCTGGAATATATGACCAAGTGGTGACTATATGGAAATGTGAACAGATGAAACCATCCAATAGTCACAGGGAACAGTAGAATTTTTATAGCAGTTGCGAGTCTCCAGCAGTGTACTGCCAACTGACGGCCTAAAATATCCCAAATCTCAAAGTGTCATATTTGACTGTACAAGTTTCCAGACTATATATATATATATATATATATATATATGTGCAAGAGATTTTGCTAATGCTACTACTATAGTACTATGCCACAATTTATCTTCTTCAAAACGCAAGCAAATCCGTATCCGATTTTAGTGGAAAACGTCTTCTCTGACGTCACAAAGGATGAAACCTATAAAGGGTTTCAATACTAAACGGCTATTAAATAAGTCATTAAATTGATTTCATTTACATCGGAAGTGACATGACTGCTTTAATCTACTCTGATTTTATAGAGAAATCGTGGGCATATTGTTTTAATTGTGTTTCTGCGAAACTGTCAAACGTGATGGCACGTTGCCGTTGACAAACGTTTTACGCCTGGAACAAGTGTTTGACGTCTCCGACATAGCTTAGTCTGGATTGCTTAATATAGCTATCATGGCATAAGAAGCAATATATCCTGGACAACATTGGAGTGCACAACGTGATCACACTGACACTGCCATGTTGTTATCCTCAGTCATAACTA
Source organism: Paralvinella palmiformis (assembly GCA_025642065.1). Taxonomy (NCBI): domain Eukaryota; kingdom Metazoa; phylum Annelida; class Polychaeta; order Terebellida; family Alvinellidae; genus Paralvinella; species Paralvinella palmiformis. The sequence continues at coordinate 206,613 of JAODUP010001035.1, read as the reverse complement.
GAAGATGATCAGGACATCAGTAGTCTGTTGCCGCTATATAAAGGCTTACTTTTTCCGGAATTCTACCGGGAGATTTTCCGGACGTATCAAAATTGGGTCATGCACGGACTTATTTATTCGACGTCCTGATCCAAGCCGTCGTTATTGCTATAAGAAGAATTAGTGGCTTTCAGCGGATCCTTGACACCGAAAGATAGAATCTACTCGAACGAGGCTGAAGGCGTGAAGGGCGAAATTCAACTATAAAAGTATGATAAAAGAGATCGTCGCTTTTCTGTGCGGGTTACCTCATTCATGCAGGTTGTGATGGGAGCAATGAACACATCACAACACCACTGAACAAGGTAACCCGCCCAGCAATAAATCCACAACATCACCGACGTCATTTGGGGTTACTCTCTCTCGATCCTTGCCCGGAACATCATGGATCGCGGCCGGTCCAAGCCCAAATCGCCGATACCACGACGACGATCGGCAAATTAATACATCAAATATTAATCGTCGCTTCTGACCTTCATACTTCATCGTGGCGTGATTCAATGAGCGCCTTTAATTAAAACGTCCAGGCTTTAGATCCCGTACGCCACCAAAACAAACAAACAAAGTGATAATAAAATCAGGCGTTCAGTGGCTCCAGCTGATGCCGCTTCTAGCATCTCATCCTGAATTTGAGGGAGGGGGAAGCCCTTTTACGGCCACCTCGCAGCTAATGAGGTGGAGACGACCAAATTTTCTCGGTTCCCCACACTCACTGTTGTTGCTAAAACGCGTCCGTAATGATTCAGAAGTTTTAATTCCAGCAACAACGATGCCATGTGTTTCCCCGAGTAATGAACGGCATGCCACATTTTGGCAGATAAACCACGCGGCGCATTTCCTAAACAAGCTCATGGACACGACACGATTTTGTTTAAATATGGCCGCCGACAAGTGGATGAATGGCTATCCGCGTTACCCAGTAACCTGCGGTTACATTCGCCTAACATCTGGATGGCAGCTGCGTTGCCGTCAAGCCCAACCGGCCGGCCTACCTCAACCTACCTCCTTTAACGCTGACGTCATCTAGATCGACGCGGACCCTAACCCAGAAGCCGCATTCTACCAAAGCTGTTCTCCACCGAAACTCGTAAATACTTACTTAAACGTGGAACACAAGTGTTGCGCGTTGCCAAAACAAACTTAACGACAACTAGATCTAGCCGACACCATCCATATGCTCGGATCATGAGTAGATCTAATACACGGATACTAGACTAGACTAGTCTACTGGATCTAACCATAACAGTTAGCGGCAGTGTTTCACTAGTGGCTTGCCGGGTTAAAACGCGAGCTATCCGATGCACGTGCACCAGATGGCAGATCGGGTGAACTCGGCCGGATAGCAGGATAAATTCCCCAGGAGTAGAACGCGGATCGCGACACCGCTCAATCATTGTACAACCAAATCTAGATTATGGTATCAATCTGTTAGCCTGGGCTGCCATATCCTTCCACGATAAAGCATCGCTTCGCTCGCTGTGCGTTTGTGCCAAGATCCAGTAGAGTGCGCCACCAGCCATGCCGCATAAGCCAAGATGACATAACCGCGCAGAGACGGAGAAACAGTTCATGTCGGATCCATACAACATGTTACGATGTCCAGTCGGTTGGCTCGTTGTGGTGCCCTAGCTCCAGATACCGGCCTCATATAGTCGGCGAACCAGCTGCTTTCACCTCTCTACCCTCGTAGGCTATAGTCGGCGAGTCCTTAGGGACCTACTACTGGGGGGCTTGTTGGCCAGCCATACCGAGGAGAGATGGAGGGTACTCGTGTATCTGGGGAGTGAGGGGGAAGATCGTTTGCAGACTTTGGGACTTATACTACTATACACGGTCGAGCCGACCTCCTGTGTATTGGCATACAAACAAGATTAGCCGCATGGCGGTGGCTTTGGCTAACCCTTCATTCCTGAACGTGTGTAACATCTGGTTATAAATTAGCAAAATTAACATCAAAGCCAGATGTTGGCCGGGTTAAGTCCACCGTGGGGCCATTTCCTCGATAGGGGCAGCAGGGTCCCAGTCCGAACATACACATACACACAGGGCCAGGCTGTGGCTGGCCGTTCTTCTACTACCTTCATACTTAGGTCGCTAGCACCAGGCATCCAGATGTTCGGCAGTATCCAGACGCAGTACTATTGCTAACTTTAAAAAGTAGCAAACAATCTGGAGCTATCAACAGTTGCCGGGATCACAATAATCCACACCCTCCTCTTGATCCTCGGCCTAATCAGAAACTAACCCCCCCCCCCCAGATTGTTCCGAACCCAGTAGGCTAGCGGGCAGCAGAACCACCAGGGAATATTTCAACCCCACCCCCCGAGTTTATCGTACCCAACCTCCAGCGTGCCATCAAACAAATAATTTATGGCTCGTTCGCGGGAGAATAATAAAATACCATCCATCAGAATCTACCTCAAGTAGGTAATAAAACAATTGATTTTCTCCCGCCGACACACACACACACACACACACACACACAAACGGGAGGGGGGGGTTCTCAACATAACCTAACCGGTAATACGCTTGGTCACATGCCTTTAGTAGCTGCGTTCAAACTCCGGGTAGGCTGTCTTAAAAGGGTGTTTCATCTTTCACTTCGGGGTCGCCCGGAACATTTAGCCTGTGCACACAAAAACTACATTTAGAGAGAGAGAGAGAGAGAAATATATGTTGCACCGGATTTCCATCCCTGGACCAGGGAAAATTTGTCGTAGTAAGATATATTCATCAATACGATATATTCATCAAAACATACCGTGACGACTGACGTACACACCGTTCCGCGTTCGTGTGTAGTACTGAGCGACAGGTAAGCTCAGGAGAAGTGAGTTTCAGGATCAGCCCCGCCGCCGGCTACCGTCGATCCGGGCGACGGATGATCAATATGCGCTGCTAGTTAACTCTCGTACAGTTGGCACAGCTGCTGCTCGCGTGAAACAATGACAATCGAGGGAAATCAACTGGAAAACTGCCCTCCGATGGCCGCCGAAAGGCGCCACACGGATCCGGCCGAACTGGTGTGGGGCCGGGCGGATGGAACCTCTTCGGGGATGGACCACCCCTCCCGGAACTGGAGCGGGCCAAAAACAATAGGCTGCATGCATACAAATTAGACTTCTCCTTCGAGGTTAAAGTTCAGACATCTGTTCCGAGCGCAACGGAAATGTGTGTGTGTGTGTGTGTGTGTGTGGGGGGGGGGAACGGCACCGTGTCGACTGGGGGAGGGTTCAGCCGAAAGGAGTGTTATGGAAATTGGTTGCCATTGGTAACGGTAAGATAGTTCCGATGGCACGTTCTTCGTCACCGACTGTTGCTCGGATTGTGTTTGGAATGATTACATAACTGTCAAAATCACGATAACGGCTAAAATGAGGTGAATTTAATAAAAGAACAGGGGCCATTAAAATGCCTTGTACCGTAAACACCCAAATGTGGATAAGTAAAAACTAACAACAGTGACGCTGAAGGACGCATATTACATATTATTTACCCATCAAAGCAGTAAAAACAGAATAAGTGAGGAATGTTGAGGGGGGGGGTCAAAATATTGACCCTCAACGGCAACTAAACCCAGATGATAGGGTAGCTAAAAATTGTGAATGTTGAAAGGTGCATACTAGATTGTTATTTGCCAAACCTAGAGTGAAAATTTTTAAAAATTGGTTAGTTAAGCTTGGGATTGTTAAATGATGCATACTATATAAATTATTTTATTTAAAAAAATATTAAGTAGGTAAAATTCAGGAATTTTGAATGGTGTATAACACATTATACACCCTCAAAAACAACTAATAAGAATACAAAATAGAGCCAAGGATCTGTAGGTCTTCGTTCAATATGGCTAATATGTTTGTGTGACTGAAAGCCGGGTTTCCTTTCATATGCCATGTATCATAAATCATAGAATTTTGTGAAAAACAATGAAACTGTCAGTTGTATGTCAGTGGAAGAAAGGAACTTCCAAGGGGATGAATGACTGTCAGCTTTGATGTAGGCACCTTAACAACAACAACAACTCCAAACAGAGAGTCACACGTGCCGTACTCAGCTAACATAATTCATTATACTGGCACCATATCCGGGGACTGAATCACCAGAATGGTTTGGTCTGTTTTGGGTCACTTCTAAATACGCCCAAAAGAAGAAGAGGAAAAAACCTGCACTGAAACACGTGCCGCTTGACGGATGGAAGACTCGTCATACGAAACCTGGTTATCGACAAAACCAGACTACAAAGTTCACACAATTTACGGATTTGTTCAGCTTCCGTATGTTTTCTCAACTTTTTCATTCAAATAGCTGCACACGGGCCTGATGAGGGAAACGAAAAATATAGTTCAATCAACGTTTAGACAACGTTTATTACCACAGAAGGATAGCGCACGCTAGCTTCCAGCTTATTGTAGGAGACTGGATAGAGATAGCTGTCATTTGCTGTTTGTTGTCTCAGAGTTTCAGTCCGATTGCCTTCAACAACAATTTGTGAAACTCCTGACTGCCCACTGACGGACACAACAGTTTCTACAGATATCAGTCAGCTCAGCAGGTAATGGAGTATCTAACAGACAGGAGGAGATGACAAACTGTGAGGAAAGCTGTTTTTGTTTGTTTGTTTGTTTGTTCCAGATACTACTTCGTGTTTACTTTCAAGTGATATGACATGTTTCTGGGAATACTAACAAACAGTCAGAGATATGATGTCAAACTACTTAACCGTCATCAATCAGTGATAGCTCTATAAAGGTGTAATATATTAAATAAATAAAAATACATATTTTAATGGAAACAAAAACACAATGCGGGTAGCAAAATATTAGATAATAATACGGTTTTGTATGAAAGAACATGGTTTGACAGTCGCTCGCTGAACATAATCCTTGCATCAGAGAAATTGACTGTTTAGTGGTGATGTTATGTGGAAGGAGTAAAAGCAATATAAAGGTATTATTTATACAGCATTTGATAGATTTAAGTTAATGTACTGGATTAATGATTCTAAAATCTGATATCGGTGTATTTCGGCGAAAAAACAAACCGTCTTTGAATCATATATATGTCATTCGAAGTGGAATCTGCGAGCAGGTGAAGACTAATTAACACCAAATACATATTTAACATCTAGACCCGTCAGGAATAGATGTTTTATAAAATTAATAGAAATATTTTTAGTATGTATCGAGCCGTGATAGCGCAGTTAATTAGAGCGTAGGACTCATAGCCGAAGGGTCACGGGTTCGAATCTCCAGGAGCTGCAATGTTGTCATATGGCGACTGGTTCACTTATCCATAAAAATGAGTACCTGACATGACGTGATGGCTATGTGTTTGAGTAACGCTTTACGCCTATAATGGCAGCATGCGTTGTATGCTCCCTTGGGAGTTGAGATGTGTGCTGGGTGGAAACAGGTCCGAGTCAGGGATAATACTACTGTACAGCGCCTCAGAACAGGGTTACCTGGTTCTGGCGCTATATAAACATGCATTATTATTATATATATTTACTACAAGTGAAGAAGACCTTAGATCAGACAACTGATACACGATTAGCTCTAACTGTGTCTCAATGGCCTGAAACAGTGGCGCGCATGGCCACAGATTTTCAGTACCTATGTTCAAATCCCATATTAGCTATGTTTGAAAGGTGTTTCACCCTTCCTCATTACATTTGAAGTGCGTTCGGTCCATTCAACCTTTTGTACGCAAAGGTTACCATAACACACACACAAACACACACACAAACACACACACACACACACACACACGGAGAGGGCTATTAAAGATGCAAATGGATATGAAGAACTTAGTATAGTATTAACAATCTCCATGACGAAAGCTGGTGATAATATTATTATACTTTCCAGCAGACTTCATACCCCAAAGGTAATATTGTTTTTATAAGGTCATGTTCTCTGACTAACAGGAAACATGAATTACTTCATCAACTTACACGTTACAATCATTCTGCCACTTCGGATATATTTCTGTCAAGTTTATCGACAGGAATCAGATAATTATTATGATTATAGCCAGTTTCATTGCCAGGGGACACACACACACACACACGCGCGCGCGCGCACACAGCTGAATTTGATTACCGGCCAATCTTGTAAAACATTTGTTATTAAGAGGTAATAATCCTACACATCCTACGTTACCTACTAGTCAGCGTACGAACTGTTATAGATGGCTTTAATGTAAACAGTCTGTTCAGGAAACGGACAGTTAAGTACGTGTACTTTTAACTGTCTTCTAAGGAGTTCTGTCTCAGAGATTAATATCCCCGGTCAACATTACCAATTGAGCTGCTTCTTTATTTAACGACTACAAGGCGTCTGTGTTAGGGTGGATATTATAATGGCGCTGGCTCAGACTCAAATTTCCATTAAAAACCTATACCTGTATAAGCCTAAACACAGAACTCTCTCTACGTGAGTGAGTGCGTGCGTGCGTGCGTGTGTTACGAGCAAACTTTCGAAGATACTAAGATAACGGCTAAGTATATTAAGTATTATTGGTACTGGACAATGAGAAGCCAGTTGTAGCTCGTAATTAGAAGAACGATCATTGTCTATATTTATGTGGCAAATTTGATTAGCTATCGTAAAATCTAGTGTTGTCGCTCCAGCGTGTTTCCTTGTCTACCTACCTCGCTCACTAGTGCACGCATGCATGCACACCCTCACTCGGTAACTCACTCGCCTACCGACCCACCAAACACGACTAAGTTCGCCCAATCATCCACCCATTCACTTTATGGACACTGGAGTGGTCTAACGCCAAAAGAGAATCAACAACAGAAACACAAAAACGGGCCACAAACAAATTTGGCACCAAAACAAACAGTGGCCCCATTTTGTCTAATTCGGCGAAAAGTTCGTCGACTGTATGTCCAATTTTCGGTAGAATGCCAAGTGGTCGGGGCCGAGTTATAAAATATTCAGCTTCTCTCCCGAGCCATCACTCCCACAATTGGCAGTCGGTACTATAGGCTCCCCCCCCCCCCACTTCTCCGCCGACGTAGCTGCTAATCAATCACGCACCTCTCTCCAACGATAGAACTTCGCCATCTCGGCATTATGTCCGCAAGACAGACACGTCACCCAGCTACAGGCATGAAGTAGGCACCACGCTCCCGGCCCGCCCCATCCCGACCCTCCTTCCCTCTCGACGTCCCGTGCACGGGTCGTAGAGGTGTTAATACAATAAAATATCACGGCTGCTTAAATCACTGGCCCATAAAGATACAGCCGGGCGGGCGAGAAGCGGGGGGTTGGGGGGTTGGTTGGTGTATTATGGGAGTGTAGCAAACCGGACGAGATGAGGCAGCTTCTGGTTTTAGACCACGGGACATCCGTGGAACAATAAGAATCGAGACAACCGGAAGCCAGTGATAATTAGTACGGCCAGTTGTCAGAGCAACGTAAACAACAATTACACCGGTAGACAATTAGCACGGTGGTGGCTGACAGTCGACGAGTTACGGATATTGTAGCTTTCTATCTCCGTCTAATAGAAATTCTAACTTTGTTCAAACGACGGCGACATCGACAGTTCTGAAAAACGGTGCCCGAGCAGAATACTAAAAAAAAAAACGTTTTATTGCGAACGGTTTCCGACGGCCGAGAGCGTTAGGGAGAGCAACTCCCGTCGGCTCGTGTGCGAAGACTTTAAACATGACATTATGGCAGAAATCAACGGAAGATGAGGATCTACTGGCGGGATAAATGGAGAACGTCAGATAGCCGGCGACAATTGAGACGTATGACATTTTTGGAAGATAAACAACGTCTTTCAGGCGGCTGGCTGGCTGGCTGGCGCCTGCTGCATCCCATTTGCATGAATATGATCCCATTATGAATTCATCGCTAAACCTTAATCAACGAATAGTTCTCCGGGCGGCGCATCTTTTCGCCGATGAAGCCAAATTTGCGCATCCATCGCCGGTTTTCCAAATTGTATGCACATACCACAATCATCCGATTTCGTTCTCCTTTAAGTATTTAAATAAGATCAGGTCAAGCTTAAAACTATTTATTAACTTCAAATTAGCAACAAACCATTTTATTCTATATACACAACACACCTATAATTTTGATGGAATTCTGCTGTTTTGGAGCTGCCTTTATGCACATGGTACATTATAATGGGCCGAGCCATATCCAAAGATAACGAGGAGAGGTGAAAGATGAAACACCCCTCAGCCCGGCTTGAGCTTGAACCCACATCATATAGGTCTATGACGATGATTGTTTTTTACGGCCACTTTTATGCACATGGTAGACTAAATGGGCCGAGCGACCTCCAAAGGCTATGTAGCGACGTCAAAATTGAAACACCCCTCAGCCCCGCTTGGGCTTGAACCCACATCCTATAGGTCTATGGCCACCCAGTCTACTAATTAGGCCACGGACAAGCCCCCCTCGTGTTTAATAGCCGGATACCTCCCAGGGTCATTTTGGTGCAAACACCTTTTAGTCACTCCTTATGACATGTTTGACTACACAACGGGTTAACACAAAACACAAAAGCCGTGTGAGGGGGTGGGTGGTGTAGGCGCGCGCGCGCGTGTGTGTGTGTCGGGGGAGGGGGGGTTGGTATATCACATTATACGAGTGTTGAATAAATAAGCCTGAAGCATGGTGACGTCACAAACCAAAACGAACCAGCCGCGCATTGCATTGTGGGATTTATAGGGGGTCTGCTGAGCGATAATACCGGAATATTCCCATCATTTTAACCTTAAACGTCAATGTTCCGGATCTGTTATAATCATGCCAAAAACTAACTAAACAAAGGTTTTTGACGTCATCATGCAATGGGTCTATTCGTTGCCTTCAATATGAGACATTATGAGAAGTTATGAGACATAATAACATCGATGCTTTCTTGTTAGTTACACCGCCAAAAAAATACAAATAACTACAACTAACAGATGGTGGTGTTGGTTACGGTCACTTCATTCATAAATCCTAATTTTATGGCACAAAGAAGTGCCAACTCACATATCAACAACCATGGTAAAATACTTATTAAATGACCAGCTGATTCGTTCGCTACCTCATTCTTCACGCATACACTCAGCTAACCAGTCACTTACTCACTGATTGCCCACACATTCCGTTATGGTATATTATTCAGTCAGTCAGTCAGTAACTAAATCACACACATACCCGTGCGCGCGCGCACACACACACTTCATAAACTCACTCACTCATACACCTCCACACAATCACTCACTCTTCATTATTTGGACATCAATGACAACATTGAGGCAGTATATGTATACACGTACATGTGTCTGTGTGCGTGCGCACGACAAACACACACGTTCACACACTGAGGCACCGAACACACACACACACACACACATATATATATATATATATATATATATATATGAGATACCATCAGCCACTGTTGCGGCCGACCTATCTGGTAATAAACCGCCGTCTCCCGGGGCCCAGAAACAGGTGTCTCTGTACGGCAGACCATTAAATGTTTCATGGAATGGCTCCCACTTGACACGGCGAACTCCCTTATCGGACAACGTACTGCCTGGACCATCGACAGCATTTCGGAGGACGAAGCCACATAATGAAGTCGTTCACAGTATGCGAATGGCCAACTATGCCAACGGACGTAAGGTAATTAAATACGAGTAGCTCAGACACGCATTCGATCAGCAGTGGACGTGAATCAGAACATCAGACTTGAACAATGACCGCAGAAGATTATTATAGAACCGATCGCCATACGGCATCGGCAACTAAACAGCAGATCAGAAGGCTAAGAAAACGCCCACCTTATCACAGACCGCTATCTGAAGTCAACTCGGAGTGGTTACATAATGAATGGCCTTCTGATGGCATGATGAGAACCGTATTTAGTGGGCGGCGTAAAAGACGCGGCCGGTAAGCAAGTACGCGAGCTCCGGCCGTTAATAACTGTTGTGCGGTCGATCTCCATTCAAGGCTCACAAAATCGTTCGGAGATTAATTTCTCGGCCCAGAATCTCGTAGGTGGCCACCCACATTACGAATGGCGCTCCCATATCTCTGGATTAGAACCAAAACTAAACCAAACGGGTTTTTATATTGCAGTACTTGCGTGGAATTCTTTCCAGGATTCAACTCGAACTGATTCCCGAAAGGGGATATAAATAAGGTAACAGGCCTTTAGACGCAGAGCCGTCCTCTAATTTCCAGAAGGTTTGAGAGAATAAATTTGGTTCGGTTAAAACTGACGATGATATGTTCGCCGAAGACAAAGAGTGTGCCTCCCACGTGTATAATTAAATTAAAAGTTGGATATCGTGCTGACCCCCACAGACGGAAGACCATGCCCATGTCGCCCCGGTTCAAGGTATTTGAAGCACGGACCTGATCGAAGCACAATGTGATCTATACTACCATATACCCTTTTGATATCATAGCTAAGATTTTAATAAGGTACACTAATAAGATCTATGATCGTAGCATATAAATAGTTCAATTGCACAAACATACATCAGCTTAAAATGTTACCAAATGTCAGACCCTCACCGGACCCAAATATCATAAAAAAGTTACACAGAAGATATCATTGGACCCCCCAGTCCTACTGTGAACGGAGCAGTATATTTACTTCACAATATTTATACTTTGTACTTTGGGTAGCCGCAATTTCATTTCTAGCCCAACTACTGAGACGTAAACGATGAAAATTCCAATCCATTAGTTTAGTAAGTCTCTCTCTCTCTCTCTCTCACACACACACACACGCACACACACACACACACACATTGTTCACTGACTCAGTGATTATTCTTAAATATACATAATCTCATATAATTATTGCCCACTCGAAAAATGTCTAAAACTTGCCACGATTATCCAACTTTTGGCATGGTCCCTTACATCGGCGCCATCGGTATCCAAGTTCCCATCACCGAAGCCAATCAATCACTAACAGGCTTCATGTTACGAGGCAGATTTACATCTGCTGGCAATGAGAAATAATGAATAATTACTTTTTATGTGCAAAAAGCTAAATTCGGTGGTTCATTTGGCAAACGAGCTTAACTCGGCAGGCATGGCATCAATAATTGCACAAAGGCCATGAAATTGATATATATATCGATGTTGAACTGTAATGATAGATCGTGAAACCATGACAATACAACACGGTAATGGTTGGATGTTGCAAACGAGTGAACTGAAGATCCTGTACAATTGAAAGATGTCCCGGCGTCATCAGCTAGACAATAAAAGCGAACAATAGCTGGAACATACCACTGCCACAATGCCAAAGATCATAGAGACGTATGCGATGTAGCAGTAAGGCTGTCTGGGACACGTTTGTAAACGATAATAAATACTCCGCTACAAAACGATTGCTAAATGGATTACTAGATGCGCGCGCAGACGAATGGACAAAGTGCTGGTGGATGTCATTTCCTTGATTAAATGAAACGGTGTGAAAGATTAAAATATTAAATAATTTTCTTCGAATGGTTATGATTTATCACCACACACACACACACACACACACAATATTCACGGTACGCAGGGTAGTAACCGATATAATTATATTAGATGATTTTTGTTTTCGGTTCTAATTTTAGACAAACATTATAGACGAAGAATGGCATGGTGATGGTCTGAAACTGTGAAAAGAATCCACTAATTATGTGAATTTCATAATTAGTTGGTTAAAACTATATATCCATATAGCACCGAGGGCGCCTCCGTGGTCTAACGGAAGCGTGTTGGACTACAGATTACCACACAGGTCACTACCATCCGTGTTCGAATCCCGCCGTAGGCATATCTGAAGAGTGTTTCATCTTTAATTTCGCTTCATTGCCTTTAGAGATCGCTCGGCCCATTTAACCTACCATGTGCACAAAAGAGGCCGTAAAACACCAATCATTATCATCATCATCATCATCTAGCACCGAGGTAGGAATAAAAATTCTGGCTGGAAGGATCATTCTCCGGTGAATGCTAAACGTTTAGGACTAATTCACGTAGTTGATTCAAATGCACATTCATGCCCATTTACATGAACCAAGGTAAGTAACCAAGAACTATCAAAAAGGGTTGTTCACTCAAAACAATAATTCCATAGCGAAATAAATTTGTGTTAAACTAAACTTGCGGTGGGTCAGTCCCCCTCCATTCTACAAGCAGTGACTGACTATGGGGTGAAGGAGTCTACATATGCATATCGCTCACTCGCTCACTCACTCACTCCATGGAAACATATGGCATGAGGAGAAAATCGCAAATGAGTAGTCATTTATCAAATTGTTCATCTATGTTTCATGTTAATTAAATGTGTACCATTATTCTGACAGTCGCATCCCTCATGGACACGACCTCACTAACTTTCTCATAGAATGGTCCTATATGGATAAAAATGAACTTGATTTAGCCACAGGTGTTGGGGCCCGAGTATTAACAGATCCGCAGATAAATTGAAGCCATCGGTGAAATGAAATTTTTGTTCATTCCTCAGTAGATCACACTGTTTAGTAACAAGGTTGTAAAGGTCATTAATGCATCTATAATTATTGTGTGAAAATTAGAATTGAAATTTAACTATAGTCATGCTTCTATACAACCACTTTGTTTACAATAAATAAATAATGCTTAACTTAAACGTGTCTGTTGTTTTCATGATTAAAGGTAGATAAACTTGAAATAATTAGGGTGCGGGGGTGACTCCTGGTATATTAAAAACACTGAAAGAAATACTAAATAAATAGTACTATAGCTGTGATTGTATCAAGTGTGTGTATGTATGTGTGTGTGTGTATATATATATATATATATATATATATATACTGGTTTATGGTTAATTTGGTAGAAACACCCACCATAAATAGCTATGTGAGGTTTTGAACCCCAGCAACACAAGTATGTGGATAACTGTGCTAACAGTTCAGCTACAATGACACCTCTTAAATGTGAAAGAAACTGTTGACACTTATTTGCAGACAGTAAAACAGTATCAGTTGGAGAGAAATGAGAACAAAGGCCTGCCTTGTCAGTGATTACAGTAGCACCAGTATATTTGGATAATGGTTAACAACAACACAAAACAAAAAAACACCAACAGCTTACAAACACATCATCATTATATGCTGATAAAATCATAATAATGGTTATTGGGCCAGATGCTAAAAAATGGAAACAAAACAACTTAAATGACAGACTAAAATATTTTCATAATTTGAATGAGCAAATCTATCACAATTAATGTGGGATTTGGTCACAGTGTGTGTGTGTGTGTGTGTGTTCAGGCATGCGCGAATGAATTGTTAATACAGTTTCTGAATGAATCATCAGGGAATTGTATTTAGAGTAGCCATTTTTCCTGCTGATATTATTAGTAATGTTTAACCACACACACACACACACACACACACATACAGCGCGCTCGCGCACACACACACACACCAGTATAATTACTATAGTGAGCACTCTGGCACTAATATGAACCAAATATGACTACAGTGTATTATGTGGTCAGCAGGAATCATGCTGATGATGGCCACATATAGAGGTTACATCCTTATTGTTATCTGCTAACCAGCTGTTTGTGTTGAGTGTGTTAGAAAAGCCAGAGCTGAAACTTTAGTTTTTCTTCCCACAGAAAATGACTCACGTTTAAGTGCCATATGTTTTTCTTACTTTGTTCCTTCATTCTTCCAGGCTGCTGATGTAATTTCTTTTATAACGCACAGTTTCGGTGGAGAGTGGACTGGTTCAGACAGAAAGTCCAAGCAGGGTCTGGTACGGACAATATCCCTCCCACCTCTTCCATGGGAGTAGAAACCCCTCTTATAACAGGAAAATGGACAATAACTGTCAATAAGCACCATTTTTCAGAGCTGGGTGGTTTTCAGAACTAGATGATTTTATCAAATGGGGATGGGGGGAGGGGGGTTAATCAGCTCGGGGGGAGGAGCCATTATCTTATACTTTATTTTTGTAGCAGTACTTGTTCCTCTCTAGATCAGATATATATATATATATATATATATATGGGGAGTTACCATGAAAAATATTCTTATAGTGGGGATGAATATGAAAGCCGATCAGAAAATATGATAAATATGTTATGTTCACAATTATCATTACCTGTAGGTGATGTTTTTATGCGGCCATTTGCTCGGCCCGAGCACATAACGTTTATATCTGGTCGTGTGACTGGTCACTTTAAAGTATGTACCAATATCGTCGGCGACCCCACATCGTGGCTTGCTCATCTTGGCTATGGTTTTCTCATCCAGTTCACCAGTTACCGGCACGTGGGCCATTCTCTGGAACTTCTTCACGGCTTTTGCCATTTCAGCCCTCGTACGCAGTGCCCCAGTCTCCATGTCAGACTTTGGCAGGTATCCAAACTTGGCCAGGTACGTCTGTAACAGATTAATATGGGAGTAAATAAAAAACAAATGTTCCTGTCAGTGTATGTTGAGAGTTGTCTGGAAGCTCCAATTTCACACACATAAGGTGTGTGTGTCTGTGTGTTGGTAAACTTGGGAAATGTCAGTAATTTACAGAGTGGACTTTTCTGTGCATCTGTGGATAGGTGGAGGTAATAACTGCAGTTAGATCATACATCATCTTGCTGACCATTTGTTATATTTACGAGAACCTTTATGTACTTAATGTTTGGATGAAATCTTGCACAATCATTTTAAAAGTAGAAACGAATTATGCTAATGCATTAGGCATACTTATTGGTTTATTCTTTACACAATGATAACATCCAGCGCTGCAATAATTTAGAAAATATTAGGTAAATTTTCTGCCTAAAACAACACTAATGAAAGATAATTCTGAAATGAAACGCCTCCTCCCCCGAAGAACTGTATTGCCTACACCCACCTCCCCCACCCCACCCCATATACCACTACTGAGGGGCCAGAACATGTACTAGCCCACTCACTTAGCAATCCATTGACTCAGCTGTTGGGAAAATATGAATGTGTGTGGATTAAGACCTGAAATGCTTAAAGCCATCACTAATAAGTTGGTAGTCACAGATCTGACAATAGCTTTGATCATCAAATTGTTATACTGCTGTCAAAAGTAATATATCACATCACATACCAGTCAACCGTTATGACACGGCAACAGCTAGTATGTCATTGTCGATTAGCTTCGAAGCAACAACTTCATATACCAAAAAAGCTTAAAGATTTTTTAGATTGAATCATTTCCATGAAATATTTAAACAAATCATGCCCCTAAAAATGATAAACAACATTTAATTGTCAAAAACCCACGATGTATGATTCTGTAACAAGGCAATTATTAATAATTTTCAGGCTATTTGTATTCACAAAAACACATGCTATTTAGGCAGTTAACGTCTGAGTTGATTGCTTTTGTTACACATGATATATATATATATATATATATATATATATATTATCAAACAGAAATTAAAGTACATCATAAGGATGGTTATCTTTAACGGGATAATGTTAAACTGACTAAACTGATTGCACTTTCTCACAGCTATTATCTTTTGTTGTTCTAAAATCATCTTCGACAGAGTTAATTCATCATGGGAAGATGTTCTAGGAAAGTACACAATGATAGAATGTTGTTTTGTTACAATGTTATTTGACACAGTGTTTTCTCAAGCTGAATTATTCAATACTAGACCTGAGCTCATCTAGGTTTGTTCCCTTAATGTAGACTGTATTAGTGTATGGGCTGCTATAAAAAAACAAGGTATAGTAATAATGATGCTAATGTTTTATTGGACACCAGGGAATTATTTAATTATCATGCCTATAAATATTAACACTACTAGCCTGCCAATTTGCATTTAGTTTGAGTGTTAGACATGCATGTGCACACATTACAGGCCATATTAACTGACAATTAATTGGCTACAATATGGCAGTTGCAGATATTCCATTATATACTAAGTACATAGACCAGGAATTTTCGTTTATATGCCACTATTTACACCTGCGGTGAACTCTACTAGAATAACAAATGTCAGTCTTGTTCCTGTATCAGTGTATGGCTTACACAAAATTAATTTCACATTATCCCTGCTACAATGTGGCAGATGAAATGTTGAACCTGGTAATATTTAATCCATAACTAATGTAGATTACATGCTGGTATCCATGTCTGTGGTTACCAGTACCCCATAGTAAACACAGATACACCCAATCTAACAAGAACACAGGATCGGGAATCAAAAATATACTCTGCATGACATGGCCAGCAACAGAAAAGTGTCGGTTGGAATAATAAACCTCGGTAGAATATTTAGAAAATCAATCAGCAAAAATATTAGTACTTTCTCAATTCTGTACCACCCAGTGACCTGCATCGCAACGGAGGATCCAATATGTGTACGTACAGGCTTTTCAGTATGATCATGTTTACTGTTCACATTTTTTGTCAGTGCTCAGGAGACTGAAACATTTGACTAGTGAATTGTGACCAGAAACAGAAATAGGTTTAAATCCATGGAGACGGTTGTTTATAATGACGCAGTGCTACCCCCACTCGTGCTATTGGTTATAAATATGTTCAAATAATATTGGTTTTTCCAGATCTAGAGAGTAGTGATAGTGGGCTTCATCTGACATTAACATCTTTTGGCAAGACTGTGGTAGTGGTGGTGTATGTGTTAAGAATAAAATGCCACCAGAAAAAAAACTGGCACTAGACAGAAAAGTCAGAAGGTAATATTTATATGCATAAAACAGTGTACCCCATTAATTTTAATGTAAATATGTGGAATATGGAGTCGCGATGAGTGTTGATTTACACTTTATATATACATCATAAACTAGAATAAATATGTTTAAATATTCAAATAAAGAAAATATTGTGTGTGTGTGTGTGTGTGTGTGTTAGGGGTGGTCTTTTTTCCACAGCCTTCAAAGAAGGTAGACCTTAATAGATCTGTATAATAAATGACCAATGTAGTACATACACCTAGCGGAGAAGATTTACTTTAGAATCTCTAATCAAAACAATGCTCATATGAAGCCACTGGCCCAGTTTTGAAAGAAGAGTGCATTTCATCTCATTTCCTTTTGGGATTTTGCTAACCATTTATCTCTTCACAGCTAAAATTCTTGATATACTGAAAACACTGTTTTTATTTGCAGAAAACTGCAAATGAAAGTAGCCCACGTGATTGAGGCCAAACATAGTTTAACTATTTGGCTGAACACTATTTGTCTAAATACCTAAAACCTTTGAGTTTAGTGCACACTTAAAATCACCAGTCATTTGCATCTGACATAGTTAACGAAATCCTCCCGCAACATATGGTCAATAATGGAACAGAGTTTATCATGAAGATGTTATTATTATTATTATGCCATTTTAAGCATCTCCTTTCAGTGCCTTAAAATAAAATAATTCATATTACATGTATATAATATGCGTTATAAACGAATGTGTTTACAATGTGCACTTTACCTAAGGCTAATATCATAATATTTGTAATTTATCTTTTATTTATTTATAATAATTAGTTGTCTTCTATAACTGTAATCAATCATGATGATGATCACAGGTGAAATTAGAAACAACATTTCTGTGTCATCCTGAGAATTGACCTTTTTAAAAATACATCAATTTGATAAATAGTAACTTAAACAAAGGTCACACGAACTGAAAGCTGGGGACGGTTCATATAAGTTATAACTATATACCATAAGAATAAATATCTACAAATGTTTTTACCAATGGTAATAATTGACTATAGAAATCAGCTAAGTAGAATTACAAGAATAGCAAAAGAATCATATTTGTATAAACAATTACTGGAACAATACGGAAATAACATTTGAAAAACGTGGGGAGTCGTGAACACTCTGATAGGTAAAACTAGGAATAAAACGGCAATAACCGACTCTTTTGTGATTAACGGACAAAAAGAAACTTGTCCTGGTCAGATTTTGAATGATTTCTGCAAGTACTTCACAAATGTAGGTAAAACCCCAGGTGAGAATATCCCTGATAGCAAAAAACATTGCTCAGAATATATGAATACCAAAGCAAATACAAATTCTATTTATTTCACAGCAACAAGCTCAGAAGAGATGCTAAAGAAAACGAATAATGGATGCGATAGTACTAATTCCATTTTACTATTGTAAATAAAACTCTGCGTGCGTGCCATTAACAGCGATAATCAACAAATCTTTGGAGACAGGAGAAGTACCAATCAATTCGAAATTAGCTAAGGTTGTAACCCATAAACAAGTCCAAAAATAAAGAAGAATTTAATAATTACAGAAGTGTCATTGTTGTTGTGTATATAAAAAAAATGTTAGAAAAGGTTATTCATAAAAGATTATATGATTTTTACTTTTGAACGACGTTTTCTACAAAACCCAATTACTGATTGAACTGGGCAGTTATAATGGAAAATAAACAACTTGCACTAGCCGTGTTCCTGGATCTCTCCAAAGCTTTTGATAAGATCAATCATACCTCGTTATTAGCAAAACCGGGCCACTATGGTGTCAGGGGAGTAGCCCTGGAGTGGTTTAGAAGCTATCTAACAAACCGAAGGCAATAAGTACAGGTCAACGATAGCCACTCACAGACTACCCCAGGGCTCGGTACCAGGACCCCCCTTTATTCACTATTTACACAAATGCTTTGTCTAGAAATTTGAAAACTGTTAAACAATTTTATTTGCCGATGACACAACAATATTTCAATCATCAAATATCACCGAAACGTTATACAAATCCATAAATAAAGAACTAAAAATATTGGAAGATTGATTTAATTGTTATTGAATGCTAGTAAAACAAACTATATATTATTCAGAAACAAAAAACATCGAACTAAACGACAAAAAATATAAATTAGGGTAATAGGGTATCAGCAAGAGCTAGAAATATTTTTATTTTAATATAGTTGATTGCTTACTGAGATTAAACTAGATCTAAATGTTGAATTAAATGTTGGGAGGGGTGGGTTTCGGCTAACACTGATCTCAGTAACTAGACTAGATCTATAGTATATAATATTATAGACTTATCATTTGTGACGTACAGTAACAGTATATATTAATATAACTATATTAGTCTAACAAATGCTGCAATTACAGACGCATGACTTAGTGTTTGCTTCGAACATATAGACCCTCTAGACTCTTATAGAATATCTATGAATTTGCTAATTGTCCATTGTTTGAAATGTGTGTATAGTTCGAAATAAACTAACAAATTATTAGTTTTACAATGATTACTACTACTACTACTACTACCGCCGTTGTATAATATATTGTCATACACCAGGGGTCGCTATAATTTATAAAGCCTATAGACTAATACTAGTAATAGAGGTGAAGGCCACTAGCCTAGATCTGTGTCTGGTCAATACTAACACAATGATGTGTGTGTGTGTGTAGTTGTAACCAAAGCAAGTTGCAGATAGACAACAAGACAGCGAACTAATCTAGTACTACTAGTAGTGGCTACCGTGGACGAATCATTGACCAAACACTGACTGACTGACTGACTCACCGTACTGTCCGGAAACGGATTATAGTTCTGCGTGGGCCGTCCATCCCCGGCGCTATTATCACCGTTATCTGATGTCCTCTGGGCCGCAGATCTGATGGCCGACGGTAGGACACTGGACACCGCTGGCCCGACGGTTGTACTCAGCATCAGAAAACACAACAACATACAACGATAACAGCGGGACTCTGTCCTCAACGAGCCCAATACAGCAGCCAACATGTCGTACACATAACCACCTTCATCACGGCCACCGCGCATCCTTGTCGAATAGCGGTGATCCGGCGTCGGCTGCCAATGTTCTGATGTTGAATCCCGTCTTCGCCGAGATCCTACGTGGATATCTCCGTTCATGATCGCGCTCCGAGCGTGCGTGCGCGCGCGTGTGCTTGAGAGAAATGCTGGCCGGACGCGTGATAATCCTGATTTGTTGTCCTGAAAACAAGTAACCATTTAGAACAGGCCGTCCGCCGTACCGTAGGCTAGCGCGGGCTGTTTGGTTAGTATTCCTTTGGCCGTTCACTCACAGTCGCGATGTGTATGTATGTGAGAGACGAACACACACACACACACACACACACTCTCTCTCTGTGTTTGTGTTATAACGGCGTAGGGACGGACACGGTTATAGCAGCCTATAAGCGAGCTGCTCCAGTTATATTATGTTACGCGTATGGAATAGACGCCGATGTAAACACAAAGATCGGCCGACAGTTTGTGTAGAAAGTCGACAGCAAACTGTAAAACAACCACTCCTGATTGCTAACAACTATATAGTATGTGAGTGACCTTCTCAAGTCTTCAGACCAAGACTGCTTGTTTTGTTTGCCATACGAGTGAGCCTAAGTTACGTCTTGACATTGTTTATATGCACGCACGCACGCGCACACAGACACTGATTCATTTGCTTCCGAACTGAGATAATTCCTGGAAGAAGCTTCCTGTTATCTCTACATAACCTCAGGATCACGCCGACGAAGTGCAAGAACAACACATCGAAATGTACCAGATAATATAAAAAATAATTATAATTACATCCGTTTCTATCAATTCCGGGTTCACCGCCATAAAGCGACGCATCAGCAATTATTATTATTATTACACCTAACAGAGTACGTCACGGACCAGCGGAGTCAGATTTGTGGATTTAAAGTGTCTAATGATCCAACTCCCAGCCGCTCTATCCCCCGGCTACAACTAGATCTAGCTGGGGAGGCCCTGAACTCCAATGGCTCGGTCCTTTTAATCTACAAGCGGATAATAACCGCTTTTACAAACCCATTCCGTTATCGGGCAATCGTACCCACGGGACACACACACACACACACACACACACACACACGAGAGAGAGAGAGAGAGAGAGAGAGAGAAGTAAAACAAAACAAAGAAGTCACGGAGCGCTAATTAAACATGAACAGCCCAATAACTTCCGAGAACGCAGAGAACAAGCAACTCAACGATGTCATCAGCTGAGTATTTACCAGAGGAGAGTCCTATAGTGTGAATTGTCCTTTGTTAGTGTCCATTCACGTCGGAGTGGGCACCATCCCGGAGAACCGTCCAGTCGGCGATCTTTGTCATTGTTCTCGTTCGCTTTCCGAAACATTTATGGGACGATCGGCAATCCGGAATAAGAACAGCGCTTCCGGACCGGTGTCATACGCCAGTGAGTCATTCTTGAAAATTGGTTGAGAGAAAAATCAGAGCCGCGTGACTTCAAACTCTCCGGATAGATCACGACATAAAAGCCAAATACAATCGGTCACTGCTGACCAAAAGAAGCAGCGCGATACCTTAAACACCAAGCTGCCTGTCTGCTTTCCGCCACCCACAAAGCGCGTACTCCTGACAAACACCACACAGAGCCCCACTTTAGGCAGAGCCAATGAGTACTCGCACGCCTTATCCTGGTGTTTCCTTTAGAAGTTCCCACATCCCTCGAAATCGTTCGTCACACGGCAGAATACTCATGTAAAATCGACGTCCTGGTGAAACGATCGAGAACGCGTTTAAGTGTATACAACACGTTCTGATTTGATAATAAGTTTTTTTTTTCGTCAAGGCCAGTTTCAGCTTTAAACCAAGTTCGGTGTTAATTAGTATATGTCTGAAAACTTGAGGGAAATTCCCATATATGGCCTTTCATTCCAGTGAACCTAAACCATATTCTGTTGTTTGACTAATAGCTATATAGGCTGTAAGAAGCTAGAAATTTAAAAATACCAAATAGAAGCCTCCAATACTAGAATCACACACACACACACACACACACACACAAACACACTTCTGGGAACCTACAGTGCCATTGGATCCCAGAAATGGTCGAATATCGTTTAGATTTATTCGTGATAACATTTTAAACAACATTTAATACATTTTAAACGTTCTCCATTTTGAAATCATGGTTTCCATATACATATGCCATATACAGCACAACTTGTCAAAACTGTTATGTTGCTCGGGACAACAACACGGAAACTCGGGTTTAGAAAAGTGGTTGGTTTTCTCAAGGTCTAAATGCAATGATACGCTAATAAATTATATATATATATATATATATATACGTAATCCAATATTATGATTCATGGTTTTCTCTCAATTCCAATTAAACCTTCCTTGTTCTTAATTTGATCTTGCGAATTGGATAATGAGATTAAAAGGTGTTATACACGCACTTAATTAAGTGTTTTATTGTTGTGTACGTAAGTTTGCTTAGTTCGCCTAAATTTTGGAGAGAAAATGCTGTACGATATCAGAATTTAAGAAAAAAATCGTTCTTTGTCTGCGCGAATATCAGTCGATATTTGTGGTTTACTGACGTCATGGTCAGGATTTATGACGGAATCCTAAATAAAGGAATTATCGCTAAAAATAGACGGTCGATCATAGGATTATGGCTGTCCCGGACAAGCAAGTGGATAAGTACAAAATGAACTTGATGAGTCAGGCTAGCGCACGAGCATATGTCAACAAACATGGCTACCCAGCCAGCTCCTTTGCTTGTGCAGTATAAGTCACCAGCTGCTCAGTTCAACAGCGAATAGCTGTATAAAATGTGTCATATGTATAGATATGTATAAATATGTCGGACCAGCCCAAATCAAGTATTTAAACCGAATAGAGAGAAAAAACGGGGGGGGGTGTTCTACGAGATTGTGACGTATGGTCGGCCATGTAGGCCTACGCGGTTTTCCAGGAAATGCCGCTAACGGATAGACTTTCGTTAACCGGTGTCCTTAATTCTTAGTAACACAAACCATAACGTACCGCTAACAGTGACAAACACACCCTAGTCAACCTTTTTCTAGTAGGCATCGTGGTTATGCCCGTTACGTACTTGATGAGAATTAAGGGACAACTTTCATTACTTCGTTTCCGAATCTCGTGAACCAAGTTGTTTGTTTGTTGAAGTCGTCCACACACCACAATAATATATCGGGGTTAACTACTGCTTGGTTGGGTACTTTTCACACATACACACACACACACACACACCCACCGGTGACTGGGTTGTTCGCTTAAAAGTTTAAGCTGAAGGATGTGACTTATATAGTATATACGACGGTTAAAATTAACTTGGATGACGTCATACAACATTCTCTTTGATGTGTTCCTTCATCCTTCAAGTATTCCGACGTTAGAGAGTCTTCATATGTCTATGACATCATTTCTTCATTGTTTCCTGAATGATTGGTATATTCACCTTATTATTATCGACTGTTCGAGAAGCTAACGTTCCGACAGTATTCTCTCTCTATGTGACATAATTATTGTCGCTTCATCCGAGTACTCCGGCATCTCAATTTTCCGACAGCGATGTTGACCCTGTTACTGTCGAGTGTGCGCGAACGCAATGTTCCTATAGTATTCTGGGGGTGTCTCCATGTTCTAACTGGTAGCGCGTTGGACCGCAGATCGCTAACACGTGAGTTCGATTCTCGGCGTGGGCATATCTGAGGGTGTTTCATCTTTGACTTCGCTTCATTACCGTTGGAGGTCGCTCGGCCCATTTAGCCTACCTTGTGCACAAGAGTGGCCGTAAAACGTCAATCATCATCATCCTATAGTATTTTCTATTACATTGTTCCTCCATCTTCGTGTTCCGACATTGGTTGTTGACCTTACTGTTGGGCGGCATCATGCCATATATAATATAATGTGAAGAGCCCCTCAATTGCTAGCAATGTACTAGGTTAATGAGTGAATTATTTAGACTCAACTTTGGCCAGACCAGGCTATGGTTGAAACATTCCAATTATAAGTACTACTTATGCTACACACACACACCTTACTTTCAGTTAATAAATAGTTAGGTTAACAATATCACACGAAGGATCTTAAAAGCCGCTGTATTTGGGAAATGGAATGATCAGATGAAAAATGTCACACACACACAGGCAACCCCGGTGACCCGAACACCAGCATGGATATGATTATGAATAGCGCTATAGGAGTGGCTAGTGCAGATCCCTTATTCGCACCGCCTAGACACCTTTCAGTTGCATGTACACTAGCCGCTATAGCTCTAGGTAGAAGGGAAAAGGGTGTTCGGATGCCTTTGAGATGATGATTCGATTTTTACGACCATTTTTGTGCACATGGTAGGCTAAATGGGCCGAGCGACCTCCAAAGGTAATGAAGCGAAATCAAAGACGAAACAAGCTTCAGATATGCCCACGCCGAGATTCGAACACGGATGGTAGTGACCTGTGATCCAACACGCTACCGCTAGACCACGGAGGCGCCTCGGGTGCCTTTGAGGTAAGATATCCAAAGGCTGTCATGTGATATCAGATGCCATATATTGTCCGATAGCTTTTTCTCCATCCAAAGTTTGTATCTTTTGGCACAAAACAGCGGCATTTGTGGGAGGGGTGATCAACTGTCTGTAGTATGGGGGGGGGGGTGATTGAAAGGCAATCTTAACTGATACAACGAGCCTCCACCGACCAGTCGATTTTACAGAATTAATGTAATTTACCATTAATTATTTATCTTTCTGTGGATTAGCTGTTAGTTGACCTATATAAAACATACAGGTCAGTGAGTGTGGGAGCTTCTGTTTAGTCACTAAGAGGGTCACATCTGGGATCTTACAGTCCGGAGACGACTCGATAGGAAAATTAACTATTCAGATGAAACATCCCCAAAACACGCAGACGGATTCTTAAGTGCTTACCTGAATATCAACAGATCCACGACAGTGACCTAAATAACACACGTAGTCCAGTGACTTATTACAGTACGCCAGGATGGTACACGCTTCTGTGACACTTCTACCTACCCCTCCCCAAATAGTATTAGCCATAATACTATTATATGGTCCTGCATGAGCCGGAAATCCTATTCGCGAATTACCGTAAAATTGCGAATGATGTGAATTGATGGATGGGGGGGGGGGGGGGTGATGGTAAGCGACGTTTAAAAATAATCACTATATTTATATGAAATACAAGATACGATTCGCGGTATTTATTGTACAAAAATTCCAACTATAATAATATCTGACATTTATATAGCGCCCTATTCAGCCAGAAGCTGCTCTAAGGCGCTTCTACATAAAAACACTTACTTCAAACATAATATACAAGTATTAAATGTTTATTATGCACAAGACACTGAAATGTTAACTTCAAAAATGGAAGCACTGCATGTAACAAATGACTCCCAAAATATTTACAAACCCAGATACCCTTTAGGACTAATTCAACGTCATATTCAGTTAGTAATTTTAATTTTAAGATTCACCTTTTTAATGACGTAAATTGTTTTTATTCCGTTCTGCTTGCGTCCACAGGTGACTTGTCTAACAATTTCATTTTGGTCAAATATTATAAAAGGCTTTCCAGAACAATACACAGTTCAATGTGCTGCTTTAGAAACTATGTTATTATTATCATTATTATTAATTTAGCTCACCAACATGCAAATGTCAAGAAAGCACAGCTAAAAATGGCCAAATCTCACACATAAGATCTGGACTGTAAAGTGTAATACAGATATTATCAAACAAAACACTGAAATACAATTCTGAACAACTTCTGCCTGTATTCAACTTCTAAACTCTGGTTAGACTTAAACATAGGGTGAGGGCCAAGAATATAAAAGTAATTCAGGTTCCATAAAAATACATTGTTTGAGCCAATTACATAATATTTTTACCATAATCTATATATAATTCAGGTGGTTTCCACTAGTGGCAAAATCGCAATAGTCTCAACTATTCTTGTATATGAACTGCTTACAATATCTTTAACATCAATCATCTGTATTGAAAGTTAACTTATTACAAATAATCTGCAGTCGCGTGAAGGATGTTTTTCACTTTCTTCACAATGCTGGAAAAATCTGGTCGTTCCTCTGGTTTCTGAAAATTTAAAGTGTTCATAGGTTTAAAGTGTAAATTTATTTAATCATAATAATAAGAATTTTTTACATTCACATTTTGGATTCAATATATATAACTTGAAATTCCCTGGATAATGTACTAAATGTTATGGCTTAGCTATGTCTGTACACAACTAGCCAGAGACCCATTTATGACACACACACACACACACAAAAACCCCAAAAACACACCCTATTCCAGCACTCCTGCATTAAATCGTACACTGGTTCAGGACATTTCTGTGGACGTTCTAAGCGTTTGTTCTGTTGACAAACTTCAGTGACAATGTCCTGGTTTCTCATTTGGCCATATGGCATGCTACCACCAGAGAAGACCTCCCACATCAAGACGCCTAAAGAAAACAGACACAACCAATCATTAATTTATGGTAGTCTTCACAAACA
Source organism: Paralvinella palmiformis (assembly GCA_025642065.1). NCBI lineage: Eukaryota > Metazoa > Annelida > Polychaeta > Terebellida > Alvinellidae > Paralvinella > Paralvinella palmiformis. The sequence continues at coordinate 180,257 of JAODUP010001035.1, read as the reverse complement.
AGCACAAAACAAATACTGGCATAAGAATGGGAAAAACCTGTTGGAGATTAACATTAGAGATATCTGGCAGGTAAATAAGGATGTCAGTGCTGAAAATGTATTCTGGTATAAAAAGAGAACAGCTTTCTTCTAGTATTCGCTTATTTTGGAGTTCTAAGGGATACAATTAGTATATTAAAATATCAAAATACAAAAGAATTGTAGAATGGGCATTTTTCCTTTCAAAATGGAAATTCTATAACGGCAAAGAAATAGAAGAAAATGTATTTTCAAAAAATTCTTCCATGATTGTGGAATAAAGAGCACAAGTATTTTTTGGTTGATACTGTTTTAACTAAAGATCTTTTGAAACAATCTGATTAACAAGCAAGTCTGAGACACTAATTTATGGATGATGATGTTGATGATGATGATGATTGATGTTCGGCCACTTTTGTGCACAAGGTAGGCTAAATGGGCCGAGCGACCTCCAAAGGTAATGAAGCGAAGTCAATGATGAAACACCCTTCAAAAATATGCCATTGCCAAGATTCGAACTCGGGTGGTAGTGATCTGTGATCCAACGTGCTACCAGTTAGACCATGGAGGTGCCCCACACTAATTAATGGAAGATTATGCGAGCTAATCAGAACAGAAAACATGGTTATTTTAATTATCTGTGGTATGCTTCTAGAAGTTGATGTGATTAGTAAAATGGATATTTTCCATGATTAACAATGTCAGAATACAAAATCTTACAAGTCATTATGGAAGTACTCTCATCAGCCAATGCCATGACTTGCCACACATGAGCACCCATGGCCTCCTGAATGCTAATGCAAATAAGATTATAAATCATTGACTAATTTACCAATCCATGCAATTTAAACTTAGATATTGTTTATAAACATTTTAGTAATTGTGTGTATAGACTATACAACTTAGGATAGGTTTCAGCTCTCTAATAACAATAGAATTAACTAGAGATGCATAGATAATTCTGTCTTAAAATGTTATAGTTGGTGTTTTTGTTAGTATAACAAATCAGATTAGTTGGTGTGGTTTTTATTACAATACATTTTGGTAAAGGAAACATTGGGTTGTCAGGTTGGCACTTAAAGTTTTTAAAGTCAGAAATATCTGTTGCAGTTTGCTAGTAACAGAAATAGTGATTCAACCTTAAATGTAATGAAAAATATTACTGATAAAAATATATTTCCGATCTTAAATGATAAGTGTGTAATCTGAAAAAGGAACATGCCCTTTATAGCATGAAAAAAGAAATACAATTAGCCAATAATAAATTAAAATATGCCTGATATGGAATTTACTTTATTTGAAAGAGAATTTGCAGTATTTTGAAAGTGCTGAAACTGAACTAAATGAAATCTTGACTAAAACAATTATGGTAATGGGTGTATATTGCTAGTAAGTACAAAGAATTCTCATCCCTTGACAATTAATATCATATGACTTACCATATGACCATACATCTGACTTGCTGCTGAATCGTGTATAGCTAAGGACCTCTGGTGGTGCCCAGCGAATGGGAAATTTCGTACCATGTGAGCTTGTATATTCATCATCCAACACAAACCTGCAAAGTTTCTATTCTATGAGCCTGTATTTATCCAAAATAGTTCTATCTGTCTGTGCATGTGTGTGTGTGTGTGTATGCGTTATCTTGTGCTACATATGAATATACTTCATTGTGTGTTGAGAGATTAGAAATAGGAATAATAGTTATCTTGACTAACACATATACCTTTCAAAAATAATCTATGCAACAGGAACAAAATTAAAGTAAAGATTCCCAAAGCAGTATCCATCTTACCTAGCTAGACCAAAATCTCCCACTTTACACACATCATTCTCACCAACCAAACAGTTTCTGGCGGCAAGATCTCTGTGTATGAAACTTTTTGATTCAAGGTAGGCCATTCCTTGAGACACCTTAAACAGAAATGGTACTCTGAAAAATGGCACTGAAACCAGCTCTGCTAGCTAGAGTTTTTTAAATTATTGATAAACATATTTTACTGAAGGGCAAAAGATCTTCACCAGATAACTGCATTTTTTGATTACCTGGTGACACATGTCAATTAATTTAGTACTCTTGTCTAGAAGGCGGCGTTTGTGTCGTTTAAGGTAGGTCAAAAGTGATCCTGCAACAAACAAAAACTGTGCTATAATGTAACATTTAGAAATGATTAAATAAATGTATGCTAATAAACACATAAGCAGACAGATGTGAGCATCATTAGTGACTAAAATTCTCTGAAAAGATAACCTCCTACCTTGTGACATATATTCAGTAATGATGTAAAGTGGTCGTTCCTTCGTGCTAACACCGAATAACCTAACTAGGTTGTTATGTTGGAGTTCTCTGAATGTAATGAACAGAGCCCATATTATTAAAAAATAGAAAGCTGGAGATCGCCAAATTCATAGGTACAGCAAGGAGGACATGATTAATAAATTCAGTGTGAAAACATTAAAACAAAACAATTTCCTTTATATGGTGTCCCACTGTATCAAATATGTCCTGGGTGATTGGATCGTGAGTGCAATAAAAGACCGCAGCTAACTGAAATTACTTAATTTCCATCGACTACTGACAGGTTTCATCTATAAACTTGAGATGGCTTATGACATACTTCATGGTTTTGGCTTCATCAATGAAGTCATCTTCTGACATTGTGCCCTCTTTCATCATTTTCACGGCTACTTTTTGTGTGTTTCTATACAAAGCTAATTTTACAGTCTACAACAGAGAAAAAGGTCCAACATTAAATATCCATTTATACACCAGCAGGTTCACAGTTAATCAAAAGTTTACTTAATGATGGCAGAATATTTTCTCACTCACATTTAACTGTAAACAAGCAGAGATGGTGAAAATGCTGAAACTAAGTGACAATTAGCCATTCAGTAAATGTGGTTATAGAATATTCTTACACCGAACACTCCTGCTCCTAGCTCCTGTAGCATCTGAAGCTCAGACCTGTCTATTTCATATCTGTCTGAAAAATTATATTAATAATCATACATCATTCAACTTATTAATAAAACATAATATGTGGACATCTCTAACATTTTCATATACACAATATTACCCCCCACTCACATTTATTGTTTATTTCAGGTGAAAATACAATTTTCTTCGTTAAAATAATTACCAGCATTCAGTAAGGTTGCACATAATTAATTACTGCTTGTAAGAAAACAAAACATTTTATATATGTAAATATGCAGTAAATGCCATTATAAATATTTGGCAATATCTTAGCTATGACAATTTTGCTAACATCAAGTAAACAAACACCCTTCTATTCAATTTAATCCACAACATCTCATCAACTTGCTAATTTATCAGTTAAAGAATTATCTGACTCTTAAAGATGATCCATAATATGATATATAATTTATAATATAGTTTCATCATTTCCATGAATCATGCAGGATCATAAAAAGCTCTCCCCGAGACAACATGTAGGCTACACAATCAGACCAATAGGAAATGGTGATCTACGGAAACAACACAGATTCAGGTAACATGCACACATGCAGACATACAATAAAATAATGGCAGTACATCACCACTACTGGTTATTCAACATGAAAAATTGTGCATTATTGCTTCAGATGGAATATCTGACATATTCCAAACTGAATCATTCTCCGGTTTGGTTGTCTTTCACAGTCTGTATTTCAACTATCATTGTACTGTAATGTCATTAAACCATAGCTTAATACTCAGGTATTTTATAATAAATAAACAGAAATGGGTGAGACTTTTTTCTTGGTGAATAACCGGATAATGAGATCTTTCAATTTTTAGATGCCGACATAAAGACATAACTAGTACAGTGAAACTAAGTACAACAAATAACCAAGAACGGAAACATGTCTTCTATCCAAACATCAGCAAACACAACTAAAAAAACCAAAACAATAAATCAAATACATGCTTACTATAAATCACGAGCAAAACAAATGAAACAATTATGTTCAAACTAATAATTTCTCACTTAATCTAGTGCTGTCACGTGTTCAAGCCACACAATTGCTTGTTTTCTTTGCCTGAACTAAGACAAAGTACTGATATGGTTTCACCTTTGATGCTGGTAAAAGTACAAAAATATGTGTAACTTGGAGCACCGTTATCAGGAATGTTGTACCTAGACTTGTAAATATCCACTTTAGTTACCAATAACTAAATAAATAAATAAAACCGAAGTGTGGTAGTTACATTTAGCCAAGACACTAAGACATCAGTGGAAACTTACCATGACCTAGGCCAGGTATAGCAGGACTAATATCATTTCTTCCAGCGGCAGGTGAAGAACGAAGACGTACTATCAAGCCTACAATATAAAATCGAGATCTTAACATCTAAGATGGAAGCAAATAAGTATTAGAATACGACTAGTTATGATCTGGCTAGCATAAATAACTGTCAATTACAATTTTATTTTAATAAAACCAGGTTTAAAAGCTAAACTCAAAGTGTATAATGTAAGGCTTGCTCCCGAGGAAGGCTACTTGGGCCAGTATAAATATTAATTAAGTAAACATAACCAGTCTCAACCAATGCCATATTCACCATTGTTTAAGACTTTTGTCAGAACTGTTTGCAAACACACAGACAAACACATACACTTGTGTGTGTGTGTGTGTGTGTGGGCATTAAAATAAACTTTACTGAGAGTTATAAGAACTCAAATAACACAGGGAAACACCGATTAGCCACCATAAGGTGCTGCCACCTGAGGAATATATTATTTGCGAACACACACACACAGACAAACACACACATACACATTCACTTTTATTTATATATATTACTGCATTCATATATACGATGTATTGGTACAAAGAACAAAAACTGGATCTGTAAAAATGTATGGAAACATAAACAAGCATATTCATAATTTCAATGTCATTAATCAAATGAAAATTAATTCTTATAAAATAATGATCCCAAAACAACTGACAGATTTCTAGGATGACTAATAATTTGTTGTTATATCAAGCTGTTTAAGTATTTAAAATATCCATAAAAAATAGCTGAATCATAATATTGCGCCAAAAAGATGCATTTTGACTGAACATATTATTGAGTCTGCCTGGACACCATCGATGACTATGTCCTATCCACACAATCAATTAACATGATACTGTGCTTGATAAACATGTGCATTTGTCATGTACTGATGAAGAAATTTATTTAATATTCATACCTCACTTTTTGTGAATTAGGCAAATTAACTAGGCTTAAAATATTGGTTATTGTGAAAACATTCAAATTAATTCCGAAAATAAATCAAATATTTAGTTGCTTCTAGGATTCAGCTACTATTGGGGGGGGGGGAGACCCCATTGAACTACCCAGGCAGTGCGACAGGCTGTGGTTATGGGGTAGAATAACAGTGAAATCAATGGCTATAATTCTCAAGTTACCAAAGAAGTCTAGTGAAAATTTCATGTTATGGACCATGCACATGATATTAACCTAAAATCTGTACAAATATAATTTACTTTTAGATCATTATGATCCTACACCAACTGATAATAAAATATTTTTCCATACAGAAAGATTTCTGTCAAAGGTCGAGCCGTGATAGCACAGTTAGAGTGTAGGACTCATAGCCGGATGGTTGCGGGTTTGAGGCTCTGTGAACTGCAATGCTGTCATGTTGTGACTGGTTCACTCATCCATAAAAAATGAGTACCTGACAGGACACGATGGCTATGTGTTTGAGTAATGCTTTGGGCCTATAATGTCGGCATGGGAGTTGAAATTTGTGCTGAGTGGAAACAGGTCTGAGTCAGGGATAATAATATTGTAAAGTGCCTTAGAACAGCTATCTAGCTGAATTTATGCCAAGAATGTCGTTTTTTTATTAATAATAATTACTATCCAAATTGGTAAATAAATATCGGACTGGCTCCACCAATATGCCACATTTAATTATTGCTGTGATTGATGTAGCCTACTCAGGTCACTTGTTCAGTGTTTAAATTGTTCTGGTTTAGGTTTGTAATTAATAAAAACATTTACAATGTGTAGTGAACAGATCCAAGTTCATCAGCATGCATAACTGAACAAAACAACATAGCTATTGCTTGTTTGTGTGGAAAGAAGTATGATTTCTGTACAACTAACTAGAGTGTACATGATTACTATATTAATCATGGTCTCTCCCCTCTGGTTTCCATAAGCAGTACTCAGTCCATATATTAGCATTTCTGAATCTAGTCACATTCATTGACTAGAACTCAAGGATTCTTTAATCTTGAGGTTTCTTCAGTCTCAAGGTTTCTTTAATGTTTCCACAGGTTAAAGAGTCAGGTCAATAAGAACATTACATCAAAATGAACAAGGCATCCCAAGGGGATACTCATATGTATGACAAATAACTGCAGTATGGGCATACCATTGCACACAGGCTCGTTAAAATCATGGGTATCTCATAGATGCACACTCCAGAAGCAATTCTTCATATTCTTTATATACATAAACCAAGCATTTAAAAAGATTTCAGGAAAATGTAGTCTGCCTTTGGTTGTAATCACCCGTTGATCGTGATGAGGCGACTACCATTGATCAAAATTATAATTATATGTTTATTTAAACTTTAAGGCTTTATTTAGACATATACACAGGGTCCAAAAATTATTTGCCACTGAAATATTGCGAAGAAATGATTAAAGCTGATAACAGTACAGATATGACTAGCCGTTTTGGTTCATGACACTAATAGTTGAATGGAATGTTCAAACAAGCTTCATCGCCAACAAAATATTTTCGAACAGATATGATCAGTAATGAGAAGTTTGTCCAAATTCTAGTGTCACTTAAATCTGTATAAAAGTGTGTTATTAAGTACAGGAAATCAAATTCTACAATCTTCAGAACAAGTTACTCAGTGTGTTTTTTAAAAGATTAAAGGTGGCTGGTACAATAGTGATAAAATAGAATTTATTTAACTTAGGAAAAAAGAAATTACCTGCACAATTATGCTTATGGTAATGAATAAGCATCGGAACAGTGCGATGTGCATGCTTTTCAGTCAAATAGTAATCACCATTGCCTTTTCTTTTAATATGATAATGCTTCACTATACCCACATCTCTGAAACAATAAACCACATCACATCAAACAAGAAATGCTAACAACTAGAGAATCACACAATACTGGCTACAGTTCGATCAAAAAAAATGAATGGAAGAATGTTACATAACAATATAATCCTAACATTTTATATAGTGCCTTAATCAACCCAAGTGGGTTTTAAGGCTGTTTACATTGAAACCCGACTAATAACCATCAAAAGGTTCCTTCAAAGTGCCTAATGGACTGAGATAATACAACCTCCTTTGACACCGTATTAAAATCCACATTTATGTTAAAATCCACATTTATGTTAAAATCCACATTTATGTATCGCTTCTACGATCCACATTTACATACCGTTCCGTAGCATATATAGAAAGTGTATACATTCCACTTGTGCTAGATTCTCGTACTAAGAAACAACCTTCCTTTTTTTCTTTATTCAGTATCTCCTCACTCTTTACACGTGAAGTATTTGGATAATACCAGCTGAAATAAGGTAATTATTATTACTATCATAAAATCACATACAGTACATACTGATATTTATTATTTCTATCACGGAGAGATATACAGTGTATAGTGGATTTTATAAACACTTCAACATGAATAAAAGTACTGTATTTTCTGGAATACAAGTCACACACCTGTTGTCTCTCTCTAAGCTACATGTGTCTATTTAATTATTTTCAGACAGGTTTCCTCTGAATGATAAGCCACACATTATCATATCCTTACATGGCAACTAAAATCTAAAACACTGGCGGCCAGTTGTTGTCATTACATATATGCATTACATGTACTGCTGAGTTCTAAACTTGTAATTTGCCATACTACCTTGTTTGTATTTGTGATCATGGTAAATGATTCTCGTTACATTCATATATGGCTAAAATTGTAAACTGGCATGATAAAATGATTGATATATAAATTACTTCAGTGAAGCTCAGTAATAATCAATTACAGTTAATAATGCTATAGTCAAATTATCTCTGATAATGAAATATCAGATTCATAGTGGCAAGTGTTAAAATTGTGTGACAAACAATTATAAAATACTACCTACTTGAAAATGAGATTTTCTACCTATATAGGTTGCTGTGGAGTACAAGTAGGACAGCTAATTTGGACTCATTGTCTAGAGGATATGGTACTACTCTACCAGTCAAAGTCACACTTTAGTAAGGAGCCATTTAACACAATCAGCTAACCAAATTTAAAAAGGGAACACTAATTACACTACAGTGAACCAAGATATTAACCTCTCAATTTTGGCACATGAAAGCATCAACCTTTTTTTGGCATATGAATTCCTAAATGTCAAATAGTCTTATTCCATATTTAACTTTAATTATAATATAATCTAACTGAAATATGATATTCATCAGGACTGTAATTGCATGTTAACATTTTGCAATGTTTCCATTCATAAATATCAACGCAAATCACCCATTCTTATACACGACGATATAATCTCTCAGAAGCCATTTTTAACATATCAGTTTATCTGTTTGTGTTGACATTAACTAAGATTCACTCATTTCAATATGAGATACAGAAAAGTGAATGAATTGGGAAGATGAAGTGAATGCGGCATAAGTTTCTTTAAAGCTAGATGTTCCACTTTTTATTGGTTAGTTTCCCTTTACATGATGTAATAGTTGCCATTTTCACCAATACTAGGATGCTAAGTATGCGTGTGTTTCAGTCAAATAAAGATTTCTGAAAAACTTGACTTACTCATACTCCTCCAAGTCTTCTTCGCCTTCTTTTATTTTCACATAATTCACTGGTATAAAACCAATCTCTCTGAAAAGATATTACACACTTTAATAATGGTAATTATTTGAGTGTGCCATCAGTAACAGTCATGGGGTCAAATATATTTGATTTTGTAAGTATTTAAATACTTTTCAACTATTTGCATTTCAGGATTACAAAAAGAAAACTACTTGTATGTTTATTTACATATTTTCTTAAAGAAACAATTTGACAATTCTATTGTGTACATAACAAATGTATTCTCATTATTGCGATCACAGTGAAATGGATTTACTATACAAACTTGTGTATAATACAAATTTGTATCCTCACTTTAAAGGGAATTGTACTGAATCCATGTGTAATAGGAGTGGCAAACCATTGCTTATCATGGAATACTCATTTCCTGCCTTTCCTCATTCAAATCAAAATATTAATAACATTAGCCCAAAAGCATTATTCATAAAATAAAGGGTGCGTGTTATAAACCATAACTAAATTTCTCCATTTTTTTACAGACATTTTATTGCTAAGGACATTGTTTTTTGAATACTTGTTTTATAAAGCCACTGATTACTGCTGAAACACACCGCCAGGAAATAAAATAGACTTTTTTTAAAATTATTTTTGCACTGACCCACCTGAACACTGTTTCAAAATTATTTCAGTTATTTCTAGAGTAAATCAGTCTTCAAGCCTAGAAATCTTGTAAATTTAAACTAATTATAACTCCCCCGTCACCAAGAAACACATAAATAGTTTGAACTTTGCAGAGATCTACTGAAAATCGCCATAGAAAATATTGCCATGATAAGTCTAGTGCCAATAAAAGAATACATACATTGCTATTTATAATACTGTAAACTTAATTGAACTGTCTTCACGGTTATTATAATAAATCACTTAATTTCCTTGTGTCTAATTATTATTTTTTATCACCTTTAATTACCAAATGATCAGGATCATTATACAAGGTGTGAACATGAATAAACTACTGTAAAAAATCGTGAAATAACTCAACTTATACATGGGTCATATTTCTTTGATTAGCAAAACAACAGAAATCACTGTTCACAATTGAGACAAGTTAATTATAACACCAAAGTAATTACGAATGTAAATAAAAGCTTGCGACAAACAGCTTTTGATCCTTTTGCATACATTAGAAGCAAAATCTGTATCGCACCAAAATATGCGGAGGGTGTATGTAATTACAGAAAAAATGGTGCGCAAGTCCAGCGGCAGATTTTCCTGGTTTATCCTGCACGTTATACACCAAAACTTTTTGTGGTCAACAACGGGTGTACATTATACACGAGTGTGCGTTATACATGGAAGTTTAGAAACTTATGTCTGTGAAACTGGAAATGAATATAAGGAAAAGCTATAGTTGTGTTCACTTACATTGGTTAGTCCTCACCAATCAACATAAAGTCAGTAAACAAACTAACAACAGACTTAGGCTCAATGCAGATCAAACAGATTTAATTATTATAGGTACATCCAGACAATGCTGCAAACTTACTCTTTTCTTCCCTACACCATCCTTAATCATAGCATCACATGGCCACACGCTGTACCTATTCGTGGTGTTACATTTGGTAGTGATTTTAATTTCAGAAAAGATATTTCTCTGATTCTGCTGCTTCTACCATATTCACGACCTTCACTGTATTCATCCCTATATTTCTCTTTCAGTCGCCAAAACCTTTGCTACAGCACTCATTACTAGTAGGCTTGATTACTGCAACTCTCTTCTTGATAAGATCGCATCTAAGGATATTGCAAAACTTCAATATGTTCAGAACTGCTTAGCTAGGATTGTCACATGGTCTACTCGGTTTTCTCATTCTGAGCCACTCCTGAAATCATTTCATTGGCTCCCTGTTAAATTTTCCATGCTTTCCCTTGCATCCAGGTCCAGAGGGCTCCGGTCATCTGGTTTTCACTTTTTAACTGTTCCCAGGGATAAAACTCATGCTGCCATTGCTTTTTCAGTTGCTGTCCCTTCTCTATGGAACTCACTCCCTGAATATGTTAAGTCCTCAAATAGCATAGTTTCTTTCTGTCACCATTTGAAAACTCATCTTTTCAGACTTGCTTTTTTCTTAAGTTTCCTCTGCATCCGATCATTTGTTGATAAATTTTGCATCGTACCTTAACTATGATGATGATGGTTGATGTTTTACAGCCACTTAAAACATCAATCATCATAACTATGAGATTGCCCAATCCTTGTACTAGGTGCGTCATTGAGCTCAATTCTTTTTGAGGATTTTGGTACTATAGAAGTTTGTTATCATTAAACTAGTATTATATGCTCTTCAGCCAGACAGATGTCATCTAATTGATGATGCTTTAAAATATAAGATTCCTTATGTGAAACAAGTAGGACTCATAAGCCAATATGATAATATGACATTATGTTATGATAATACATGTGGTAATATATGATGTTATCATGCGTGATGATACATGTAATAATTGTGTGATGTGTTAACAAATAGTAATACAGTATTAAAAATTTTGTTAATAAAATAAAAACAGTGAAAGTATTTGTATTTAAAAACATTTTAGCGTATTTGGTCTGCTCAACAACAATATTCAGCGACATTTCTAATGTAATATTGCAAATGTTTAATTTGTGTAGAACTTATCATTTTTCTAATAAATAAACTATCCTATTTGAAGTTTTATGAAAAGATGGGACTTGCTTTAGCATGTGCATTTTTTTTTAAAACTACTAAACATTTATAATTTATACTTCATTTTTCATCACAATACATACATACCCTTTAGAATTCTTGGCTTTCCACCAATGCTCTTCATTTTTTTCTAAAATTTCATACTCTTCTCCCTGAAAATCAGAAGTAGACATTACTAATAAGAAACTATCGTATGATCTGGCAAGAAATTATAAACTAAAACTAAAACAAAATACTAACATAATAAGCAGTAGTCTGTTATAATTAAGTCTAATAATTCTACTTTCCTTTAAAAAATAAACTTGTAATCAGAATGTTATCTTATCAGTTTAGGGAGATAAAGCAGATTGTTTATTTGCTTACTGCCTAATCCATGTGGATAAGTAACCTTGAATATAAGTGATTTTTGTTTGTAATTACAATGATATTTAAAGGGACAGTCCACCCTCAGAATTTTTTTTTAATATGTAATGCCTAGAACTTAGAACAGTAACCAAAAATTCCACAATAGTAATCACAAAATATACCTCATATCATAGATATAGGGAAATAATCCAAATTACTGGAGGCCAGGCCACCTTTATGGCTGCACCGGAAGGCAGATTTGAAGGCGGGAAGGAGAAAACTGAAATGCTCTGACATAACATTGGCACTCTCTAGACTGACATGGATTATAGTTTCTCCTGAGCATTAATTTCTGAGCCATTTTTAATCATCTTCCTCTTGTCAGGTTCCTTCTGGCTCAAACTGATATGGTTGTATGTCATTCATGACATAATTTTAACAGGATAATGCTGTTTAGTTCTAGAATAATTCCTTGCTCACACTTGTTTACATGCTTTTGTATGGGCTCTACAGACTTCAGGTCAACTGGATATGCTAAAGTGATGTCAACATTCAGGTGCTTCCGGTATCTGACTAGCTTCAAAATGGCGGTGCACACAGGCCATTAAAGGTCAATTAATCAGCACTTTTGGCGATCTTTTACACATTTTGACATTATTTATGATATTTGTGAGCATAGATGTATTAGATCTCAAAATTTGAAATGAAGGCAGACTATCCCTTTAAAACAATTATTGAACTTGTGAGGCAAGGCTATCAATATCAGGTTACTTTTTCCAAATCAGTATTGGCTCTTTTTTATTGTGTTTTTAACTTATACTAATTAGCACATGTCAAGAAAATGTGGCTTATTAGTTTCAGGGAGCATTATGTTGCTAAATTTTATAAATGACAGCAAATGATGCTATAGTATTTTTATATTCATATACAATATGTCATTAAACAAGCATCATCTTTCATATTGGACATCTTCAGTAACAGACTGGACATATTCACTGCTGCTGTGATAAAAATTCTGGTTGCATGATTAGGAACTTGGAGGGAAGTTATTTGTCTTGCTTTCGTGCAAGGAGTCAATATTAACTCCAGAGCATTTAATAGGAAGTCTCTAATCAATGGCCTTGTCTTTAGGAAACAAAGTTGCTATCAAATCCCCTGCTCAAATGGTTTTTAACTATTCACTCACACACACTGCCAACATACATGAACATAAACAGTCACAAAATCCATGTCATATACCTTTTCAAGGGAAAGATCACCATCCAAATTACTGTCATACGAAAATACAGCTAAAACCTTGACTTTATCCTGAAAGAAGCATTTTAGTACATATAGATGTTTATAAATGTCTATCCAATAATAACAACACTACTTGAACTTTTATGACCATAATGATCATAGCAGACATGTTATGATGGAATCTAAGTTTGATCTAGTTATGTGTGATTCAGTTACATTATTAAATCTTTTCACATTGGCTGCAGAAAAAAATATGCTGTAAAGGTTTCTTAAATTAGCAAGAATTCGAGCAAGTCCTCAAATATTTAGACCCAGATGTGTCCAGGTAATTGTTTTGGCTTAAACTTGCAATGGATATTTGTGACTGTAACACCACGGTCCAAGAGTAAATATGTAGTGATAAAGCTTGTCAGTTCAGTGCACAGTAACATATGGCAGTCAAAAACATGGCCCAGATCATGAACTTATTTTGGTAGATTCATAAGTAGAACAAACATGTGCACACCATCACATGGGTATCTGTTAAAGGCTCTTCAACAGAAATAATTAAATGGAAATTGCTAAATTAAAGATAATGTGGATTTAATCAATTCCAACCTAAAAAATAGCAATTCAAATTCAACTTTTCAATTTATCACCAGTTATAATTCAGGAATGGAAGTAACTCCAAGCTTGACTTAGACACTACAATCTACTTTTATTATTAGGCATTAAGGCATACATTCAAACATTTATTACAGTAAACTAATGTTTTTCAACACATGCTATGGAATAATACTCATAATACTTCTTTCTAGTAAAAATACAAATTAACACCCCATGTCATATAATATTTGGACGACACCCTTTTATCAAATATATCACGTGTGACACAGTTCACTACCCACAAAATGAATTATCATAAATATTTTTGAAAATAATTCAAAGAAATTAACTTCAACAATGACTGGCTCAAATAGCTTAAAACAAAGATACATCTGACCGGATATTCCACTTGATGCTTACTGATTTCTTTGGTTTTTCAGGTGGTTTAGGTACAGGCATATTATCAGGACGTCCTTGGATTGGTGATTCACGAATGTCATTTTTCTTTTTGTCCTGAGCAGATGGTTCTGTATTAATACACATAGATACTTATGATTAGTTTCTTATCAAAGACACTTTCCTTACCCTATATTATCATTTGCACATTGTAATAACTCTGTGTTCATTCCATGCACACTAAGGATGCAAAGTCAGATCATAGTAATGATACAGTTGATGGATGTTTTATCATCACTTTTGGGCACATGGTAGGCTAAATGGGGCGAATGAACTCCAAAGGTAACGAAGTGAAGTCAAAGATGAAACACCCCACACCAAGATTTGAACTCAGGTAACAGCGATCTGTAATTAACCACTGCACTACCAGTTACACTGCGGAGGCATGCCTCAATAATTGTATAGAACTTTAGAAGGTAGCATCTGTGAAGCTGGATGTATATGTGGTTTGCCATCAAGAAAGTGTTACCTTTACACTGCTGAGGTTACTTGGGGGGGGGGGAAGTAACATATAGCATAGAACTCAATAAACATCATACTGCTGTCAGAACAAAGCTTTTCTTTACTTACTCAATTTTTCTGATATGGAGGTGACATTGCAACATCCTTCTGACTTATGCTGTATTCTCTCACAGCAAAGCCATTTACCTAGCTTGTAACTGTAGATTCCAGGGTGGTATTGTTTGTAGAAAATGGCTCCACATTTCTGGCTTGCTGAAAATTGTTTAAATCCATATATGCATAAGATATGACACCATTATACAATGGCACATACTCCAAGGTTACAACAGCAAATAATATCAGGCACCATTTCTACCCTAAAACTGAGATAACATACTTTGTCGCAATTTAAATATCCACTCTTCTTGACTCTCTGGCGACAGGGCCATGATGTACAAATTGAAAGCTTCACCAGCTTCATTTGTGTATAAAACCTACAAATAAGGTATCTTCAAAAAAATCAACAGGAATAATAACATGGTATCAGAACAACATTTACTCCAGGAGATATCACTGTATGTCAAAATAATAATTTAAAACAATTTCTTTTAAAATTCCTCACTATGAACATCCCTTTACTTTGCTTTCGAGGATATTGGCGCAATAGAAGTTTGTAATTATTATTATTACTTCACTATAAGAATATACACATTTGACAAAACCTACACACATTGAATGAAGTTACCTGAAATACATTAGGCTTTCCTCCAAATTCTTCTGGCTCCACTTTTTCTACCACTTTGATATTTTTCAAAAAAATCCTTCCTTTTTGTTTACCTGGCTGCTCCTGTGTGAGCCAGATGCACAACATAATATGTGGAAACATTATAAAAATCTATCATACAACATAGCTATTTATTAGCCTGAAAAGCTGTTCCAGTTTATTAACACAAAGAGAAAATAAATCAAAATGGACACAAACTTACATCAGCATTTCCATCATGATATGTTAATTCAAGAGCTGTGAGAACAAACCATCGACCCTTGTAATTTTCCGTCCTAATTCGGCTCTTCATGATGGAACGTTTTGTCATGAAGTCCATTTTTAAAACTGAAGTAGCCATCTTTGCTGAAATTCAAGTGTAGCCTTTAACACTAGTAAGAAGTTTTCAGCAATATTATATACAAAAAATCCTTCTACAGCTCCCAGACTTCATTATCCTAAATGATTACAATACATATTTACTAATAATTACTGATTATTTACAACTGCTATTCATTTACCTCTTAATCATCAGTTTGGTGTTATGCTGATATACACCTCTGAAAATCTGTAATAATGCACATTAAAATAATTACACTTTTCTTAGTGGAATAACATATATATTGTGAAAATAATGAATTAGTAGCATTATATTGTAATTCAAAGCTGCAATTCACAGCTTTACTGAACCATAAATATACATGTATAATGACACTGTTAAAAAAGAGACATATTCATCCTCAAACAACCAAAACATACATTTTCCTTCAGGCATTTTGTTTAGGAATACAGAAGGAATTTCTCACATTATTACATCTTCAGAAATAACTCAAGCAAAAAGACGATTGCAAAGTCTACATCATTTCATCATGAACAGTAAAAACTCTTTGTATGTCACTCATATAGCCTAGAAAAGCATAATTTTTTTTAAATATTGCCATTTTATATGTGATATCAACGAAGCCAAACAATAACCACTGACTGTTTAATTAGTTTATAAACAAATATATCAGCATCCACCAAAAGGCATTTGAATGTCAAAACACTTACATTGTTGGGAAATCTGTGCACATATTTTCTCAAGTTCCTACTAAGAAAAGAACGTGGGCGAAAAATTACAAAGTAAAGGAGCATAGCTGAGAGTGGTCTACTGGTAAGCGTGGATCATTTTATAAACAAACTCACATGTCAAAATATCTTAATTTTTTCATGTAAATAAGGAATGTTAATACATTTATTCTAGTTATATATATTTATGTTATATTTGTAGAAACCAGGTCATTCTTTTATATATATATATATATATATATATATATATATATATATATGGGTCATTCCATATAAAATGGACCAAATTCTTAAAAAGTTCTCATCTGACCACCTCAGATTGTAATAATTTTTTCATATATCAACCACCATGTATATGATGAGGCCGTGCACAATTTTTTTCATAATTACATCACTTTGAAGAGCCAAGGGGTACCTCTAATTATGCTGCTTTCAAAATCACACTTAAAGGGATAGTCCACACTCAGAAAATTGTCTATCCTGTACTCCCTTTATAACACCATTTTATTCAGTTGTACGTTCTTGTCGGAGTTCTGTCAATTGTTAGTTAGATCTAGACCATCTACATATCTATTAATTATTGCTGCTAACACTTTTGGTTGGCGATGAAGTGAAATCTAGTTGGCGACTAAACGACCTTTTCTTTTGGCGATGAACTGGTAGATCTAGTGGCGATGAAACGACCCGCAACCACCATATTCGGGCATATGATACAGCATGATTAGATCTAATGTAGTTATGTACTCTTTCACAATGCATATAATTATTGTATGACTAATTACTTTAAATATTCGTAAGTAAGTAAGTTTGTATTCCTCCATATACTGTACATACCTGACATACAACATTTTTTCCTGATACAATATACAGAGAGGTAACACCAATAAACTTATAGGTTGAGAACCCACGACAATAATATATATCATGTGACATTCAAGATGAGATGTACACTGATGTTGGGTTAGGTGTTACCTAAAAGGGCTGTGAGATTTAAAAAATATTATAATTAAAATTTTATATAAAAGTGCAAGACATGCATATAACAGTATTATAGAAGTATTACAGACAAACAATCTATCAATATAAGGCATACATTATGGAAAAGTTACACACTATCAATGTATACACTTTTTACACTATAAACAAATAGTTGTTTGGTGGCTATATTTTTTACTTTAGGGTTTAAATTTCCCCATATTGCGGGACCTTGGTGTAATATTGAATTAGAAGTAAGACAAGTGCAGCGCCTTTTTACATGATGTGCATGACTTTGTCATGTATTGTGATCATGATATTCAGTATTTAGTATTTTTGTGTGTGTACAGTCAAACATGAATTTGGCTGTTTCTAATTCGTACATTGACTTTAACATCAATATGTTACATGTCTTGAAAAGTTTGGCTGTATGAGCATTGTACTCGCTTTTGTTTAGCCGTACAACCTTTTTTGAAGCACTATAGTTTTCTTTAACTATAACTGACAAGTAGGTCCCCATTAAGTGATACCATATAGTATGAGGTTGAGGTACTGTACAATATCTTCAAATGGTGACAAGATATAATATGTTTTACAGTGCGCAGGATATAAAGTGCCACATATATTTTTAAATTGACATGTTTAGTGTGCTCCTTCCATATTAGATTGTTGTCAATATGACTTCCCAAAAACTTCACAACATCTTTCCGTTGAATCTTATCAGTACCAACACAAACACTAAAGCCATTGTTAGCATGATCATTCCCATACAGGGAAAACACGTCATTGGTTTTGGCAATATTAAATGACAATTTATTAGTCTTGAACCAGTCACATAGGCAATCCAAATCATTATTAATTTTGTGATAAAGTTTGTCAAGTTGTTTTGAAGATGCATACAGTGTGGTGTCATCAGCAAACAATATGGCTTTAGTATATATATATATATATATATATATATATATATAGAGAGAGAGAGAGGGAGAGTACACATGGCAGTTTTTGGACATGTAACACATAATTAACCACAAATTTTGTTTTCATATTAGAAAAGAAGAATCCATTCCAAAACATTTATCTAATTTCAAGCTTCCCATAAATATGCATTTCATTCTTAAGTATATATTTTTTGGCACCATAAATTTTGTGAAAGTGAAGCATGGATCACCAGGCAGAATTCGGACACTTCAGTATTTTGTTTAATAAATTGCAAAATCGAAAAAACAACCAGAGGAACTATTAATAAATGTCATATACTATTTAAATAAAATTCAAGGATATTAAGTCCCCATAACTAGAATGACAATAATCACAATTTGGTACTTGTTCATCTTTCTGATGATAGTGTTTTGGTCTTCTGAATATAATAAAGTGAAGTTGTTAATTATCAAATAATATCTTGTGTCTACGCATGCAATTTATTGTGTTATTCATTATTTCTTTAATTAATTTCATGTCACTGAACTCTATTAAACTTTATTGTATTACTGTAAAGCTGATATTTCAATTTAGTGTGGTGTCCGAAAACTGAAAGGTACGTTTAATTCACATTGCGGAATTCGAACACTTTCAACAAATCATATTGCGTTTGAGATTATATTTAAAATGGCAGCATTTGAATAAATCATACCTTAGTCAATATGTTTTGGCCAAAAACAGACAAAATAAACTAATAAGAGAATACGAGATTGTTCAAATGAAGCCTTGCTTCTTACAACTACTGTGTAAGAGCAAGAAACATCTCTTACGTTGGACATTGGAGGAGTAATTGAAATTGTTTTATACCTTAATGGAGTGTTACACGAAACAATTTTAAATTTTATGCCTCAAACGAATTTGTAACAAAGTGTCCGAATATACCAATGGCAATGTCTACTCTAGATCTAAATATATGTAAGTGCCAAGTCATGTGTAAATTATGAAAAGTAGGGGTCCGTCCAAAAACATACCCCTGTGGTACCCTGCATGGGATACAGTGCTTGGCAGAAGATAAACCTTTATAATTTATATTGTATATTATATATTGAGTTTGATCAGATAAATATTAAAATAACTTTTGAACCAGTCCCCGGCCCCCGCACCCCATAATTATGATAATATTCAAATTCATTATTATATATATATATATATATATATATATGTGTGTGTGTAATCAATCACTATTAATTACCTACCTGCAAATTATAAAATTCCTATTGTAACTTCGTAGGTGTTTCTAGTAGACTTAGATCTAGCCTAATAAAACTGTACCAACCAGGAAGTCGACACGGAAGTTAGAATTTCCAATACAATTCGTCACAAGCGACAACTCGTCCCGAAACTACTCAATCATTTGGTATTGTCCCGATTCGGTCTTATCACGAAATGACAGCACACCACCAAATGATATCGGAAGAGGGATTTCACGACTTGAATCGTATTACACTGAAAGCTTGCTAAGTCGTAGGTGTTCGTGCGTACTTAAGTATCGAAGATTAATGAAACGGCGGATTTTTCTTGCAGGCCTTATAAGTCCTACAGGGTGATACCGGGGGTTATTTATTTACAATTATAGTTATGATGGCCAAAATAGGTTAAACTGTAACTGGGCAACTCAGTGGGGATGGCCCGTAGATGGTCCGATGAAAGTTTTAGTAATAGAACAAATTATTAATTAATTAAGAATGTATAAAAGGTTCCATATTCGGGAAACAAAACTTTGTCAGTTAATTGTCTGGATAGGCCGAAAACTCCACCTACTATATTGACACTAGTCTCTCTCTCTCTCTCTCTATATATATATATATATATATATATATATACCACCTTTCGAAACCCAGCATTCCGTACGCTAAGCCAAAGGCCGTATAAGAAAGGAATATATACTGTGTCCCTACTCTCCGGCGACAGAATGGTATAGATTGAGTAAACAATATTTACATACTATAGCTCGAACTCGTACGTTTCGTGCGGGAATGTTTGGATGTCAGTTTTATTTGATATTATCGTTGGAAATTAACAAGAACTCCGATAATATCATTCCACATTAAACCATGCATTTACCAAAGGTTAGTAACATTATTTTAATAGACAATTAATTCACACACACACACACACACACACACACACAACTCCAGCCCTTTAAACCTTCCTCATATTACTGTATGTGAGGCCGTTTATTATACGCTGAAGTGATCGATATTTTTCTGTGTATTGATAATTATAACACGGTATAATCGGTTATTTCATTTTGTTTACACAATTAAAAGACTTGAAAAACAGGGACGGAGTTCTCTCAACCCAAACATTTAAAATGCTTTAATAACTATATAGAGAGTCAAATCCCGTTAAAGCGAAGCCCCGGGTAGATCCCCGGGATAGATCATAGCGCTGCAACCCCCCCCCCCCGGGGGGCATATTTCGAATGCAAGTGATACACGTATCTGTGGGATGTATCGGAAGATCATGATAAGATTATGATGTGTGGGTGTACGTTGATCAACTTTCACCAATAAGTTTTAATGCTATTTTTAGCATTTAATTTTAGTGTTAGCCGTTTCTTTATCACTGGTACATATTATTTGTGATGTTTACATTCCAATGTGATATCTATAATAATCAAGTTATTAAGAGGGCCGAGTTGTTCTGTCTCTTAATTAAGGTAGTACTTCAATAAAGTTATAAATATTGCGAGCAGATTCGTTTTCTTACTTAATTATTCAATTTTCCAATGGCGTGATGACATAAACCACAACAGCAACATTCTCATCATTTTCTACAGATGATTTCAACAATGATGATAAACCAGTTAAAATAACGCTAATGACTACATCGACTTTTAAAATCAACAGTCATTCAAACATTTCGGAAATATATAATTCATTATATTGGGCCTGTATATACTTCATATTCTAACAATTTATAAATGCAAAGTTTAATCTCATCTCCAAGTGTGGTGTCAATAGATGTTATTAAAAAATACGTGTTGGGGGGGGATTCAGGCGGGAATATATCCTGTTCACTGTAACGCGTGTGGGGGTTATGTGCGTAAGAGGTAGCGTGTACAGAATAACCAACAGATGCCACAGTCAAACCATATAAATTAACTATAACTATAACCAAGGTATGGTAAATGTCATCATCACGCACAGGTGAAGTACAAAACAGGAGATAAATCTGTTCCTGTATCTTTTCTATTTGTCCTCGATCACCTTGTTTATTTGTGCCAGTTCGAGCGAGGTCAGTATCCTATCCCACACGCTGTAGATGTGCATCTCCCGTATGATGAACGTGTTACCATTAGGTTCCGCGGGGTCGATTTCGGACACCTCAAACCATAGTTCATATTCCGGATTCACATCCCATTTCGGCAGGGTATAGACATTGATTATATTTAGAATGGAGGAGGCGTATTCGGTCTAGTGGTAGCCCCATGTAGGTGAGCGGTGTTCTTCGTCTTCAGCATCACTTCAGTCAGGCTCTTGTCCTTGTGCATCTTCGGGTCTCCGTTCCTGACACACCAGTTTGGTTGCTTCGCCGTGCATTATCCTGCACATAATATCGAAAACTTTTCCTGGCGTATTGCATGCAGCGTTAAGTCAGATCGCCGCCTAGCAGGTGTGGGTTGTTCACTTTGTGAACGTTCCAGGTTATCTATTGGAAGAGGGGTAAATTGTGCGACATGGATCTGTACACCAGGAGTCCCTCGTAGATTTGCCGTATCTAATAGACACACGCTGAGTTCTTCAGAGTAGCGCACTCGAGTCCCCGGACATCTAAGGACATCTCTCAGCAGTGTTGAGGGTGACCCACTTAATACTCCGAGATACTATCTGCTATCATGAACCAGCTCTCAGCCAATCATGCACGTCCTTGGCCTCCCAGTTAAGATTCATTTAGAGCCGCAACGTTGACCACTGAAGACCTTGTTTATAAAGTGCGTTCTGGTCATATAGTATATAAGTGAGCTCCGGTGGCCTAGCGGTTAAGCACCCGGCACTTGGTGCCAACGGTCGCAGGTTCGAACCCCGTAAGAGGTCGAAATTTTTCCAGGGATTAATTTCTCGGCTCACTACATCGTGGGTGGCTGACCACGTTAAATGGCGCTGCCGTCTCCACTGAATTATTTAAATAAAGGGGGACGTTAAAAACCCCCTGAGAACGTAAAACACTCTGGCAGTGACCACCCTCAAGGTATTTCGGCTCCATCTTTCCGTACTGCTCCCCTGTGAGTGGTGGGGGAGGAGGTTTCTCAACCACTCCAACATAGAGGCTGTGCTGAATAAGCGACAGTCTGGGGATTCTCCCCGAACAACAAAGCCAAAGCCATATAGTATATAAGTGAGCACCTCTGTGTTGCTCATCGCACGGCAGTTGCTCTAGAACGCATGGCTTGAAAGCCTTTGCTGCGCCAGCGAATCTGAATGGTGCATGTTTTCAAGGAGGGCCCTGAATTGTGTGATTGCTATGATACAGGGAAAAAATATGGCTGTGGTCCAGGGCCGGACAAATCGGTTGCCCAGACGCTCGGGACGTGCGGATTTTGTCTTCAAGCTAGTCAGTAGTCTAAAACACTAGCCCGACCGGGTTACTGCTATTTTGAGGCAAGATATGCGGAAGTCTCTTGTTCGTTTACCGTAGAATGATTTGGAGCTCTTCACGGTGGAAAAAAGTATCATAGTTTAAACATCCGCGCCGATACCTCATCAACCTTCGCTAAAAAGCACTGAACCCGATTGTAGGCTGGATTTTGGACTGATTTTCAGCAGGAAATGGGTCATGATAAACGACAAATATTTATCATTCGATAGATTTCTGATCTGAAATAATGCCAAAATATACTGCTGTAACCATTTATAATATTTACTGAATATAAGAATCATGCTTGAAAGATGGGAAAGATTTTGGTAAGCTGGTGATCTTGGCTGGTAAACGTCCATTTTGCATTATGATAGTCACGTGACTCAAATACTCTCTCTTGATTGGCCAGTTGTCTTTGTATACAGTAAATAAAAGCACATGGTCTTGTTTATATGGTGGACTTCTGTCCCTTTCATGTTTATTTGTTTGATCAATGCGTTTTTTTGCATTTTATGTTAATATTATGATAGTAAATAATACAGCAATCCTATGAAGACTTTAGTATAGTGTAGAATATGTAGGGTAATCAGGTACTGAAAGTGCAGACTTGTGCATGGTGATTTAATTGTTATTATATGTGGGAGAAATCGGATTAAATCCAAAAAAAACCAATTGTACCTTTCACAAAAGAATACTTATGATGTTAAATTGTTTTGGTATTTGATAAATTACATGGTTTTATTATGCATAGTTTCATGTTAGCCGTATGTCGCATTTCTTTCCAAATTTCAAATGTGGCAGTGCTAGTTATATGGTTCCGTCTCGTGGATATTGTATACATCTGAGTGAATGATACCCAGCAAATAAGACGCAAAGTGTCCCAGGTCTATATGATAACACTCGATCCACTGTTACCGAGATTGTTCACAAGCGTCAGCATCGGACATTTGTGGTGGCTGTTCCCGGATCAAGTTGATATAATTAATAGTCGTTGGTTATCTGAGATGCACGTCGCATCAACTTAGGCGACATACCATAGGGTGGTTATGTTTCCTTTAATTTTATTGCTGTCTGCCAGTATAAAGGGATCAGTCAGATTGTCATTTCTTTATTCTGGCCAATGACGTAGATGCACGTACTGGCACCTGCTTCTTCAGTCAATCCTCTGTGAATTAGACGCGGAAGTGAACTAGTTACCGTTCTATATGTTAATTGGGAACGAGCCATTGAATTGACTATAGGTAATAGAATTAATCCTAACAATCTATTATTTAAATAATTAGGTTATTTTAATTATATAAACGCGCTATGCTGTTTAACTAGAGGATAGTTCCGTGTTTTATTTACTGATTTACTCTTAGCCAGGTAGAATAAATTTTGATCGCACACAATAATTAATTAAGACTATACAATCACCGTTAATTTTGTTGTTTTATGCCCCATCCGATCTGCCGTCCTTAATAAATAAGAGGCTCGGACGCACTGACCTATATATATATATATATATATATATATATAGGTCAGTGCTCGAGCCGTAGAAATTAAATAGACAAAAAAACTGGTTTCGATCTGAATACGCGAGTGGAAATTTAAGGTATTACGCTAAAATGCTTGTACAAGTAAACTAAGATATTTTAGTTAATGCTAATTTCTGGATCAATTCGGGGTTATAGTAAGTAATCTAGATGATGATGATGATTGATGTGTTACGGCCACTTTTGTGCACAAGGTAGGCTAAATGGGTCGAGCGACTTCCAAAGATAATGAGACGAAGTGAAAGACGAAACAACCTTCAGATATGTCCACGCCGTGATTCGAACACGGGTGGTAGTGATCTGTTGTCCAGGACGCTGCCGCTAGACCACGGAGGCGCCCTAGTAAGTAATCTAGATCTGGAGTCAAGTTAATGTTGTTTTTAATAAAATATATTTCAGCTTTAAAAACCCAACCCATTATACTTATGTAGTTGTCACAGCACTGGCCGGGTCTCATAATCGTTTTTATGTGTGACTGACCACGTTAAATGGCGCTGCCGTCTCCACTGAATTAATTAAAATAAAGGAGGACATAAAATCTCCCCCCCCCCCCCCCGATGACGTAATTAATACACTCTGACAGTGACCACCCTTTGGGTATTTCGGCTCGATCTTTCCGTACTGC
Organism: Paralvinella palmiformis; assembly: GCA_025642065.1. NCBI lineage: Eukaryota > Metazoa > Annelida > Polychaeta > Terebellida > Alvinellidae > Paralvinella > Paralvinella palmiformis. The sequence continues at coordinate 155,101 of JAODUP010001035.1, read as the reverse complement.
TCCCCTGTACGTGAGTGGTCGGGGATGGGCTTTGAGCAACCACTCAATAAAAGGGACCACGCTGCTAATAATTAATCGTTTATACGCTTTCGTGTGCTATCCCTATTTCATGATCATAGACCATATAAAACGAAAGAAGACCAATCAATGCTACTGCGGCTAATATTATATAAAAGTTTCCTTATCGGCTTTGACACGATAAACGTACACGTACGGTATATATACAAAACGATTTTGATGTCATTTAAAACTAGATTAGAAGTATTATATATATATATATATATATATATATATATATATATATATATATATATGGCTTATATGTCGATGTTGTGAGTGGTTTAAACAAGCCTTGCAACAACTCAAAGTTAAATATATTTGTAATTATAAAATTTTAACAAAACTCAACGCTGTCATAAACATATTTTAATAATCACTTAAATTCTGCCGTGTAGTGTGAAAGTAGTGTTTTGCTACACATATATCAGGTATGTGTTCGTTAGAAACAAATATGTTTCTATACATAACAACTAGATCTATATATAATTATAACGTTTTTAAAGCTGAAATATATTGTATTAAAAACAAATAAGACCGGGAGAAAACTTCACATATACTGACGTATATATTATGCGTTATTCGTGCGTGCGTGCGTGCGTGCATGATGATGATGATGATTTATGTTTTACGGCCACTTTTGTGCATATGGTAGGCTAAATGGGCCGAGCGACCTCCAAAGGTAATGAAACGAAGTCAAAGATGAACACCCTAGCTTAATTATTCCTGCAGACGCACACAATAATCTCTCCGAGACGAGATTAATAATTAAAATTATTCTGTGATAAATAAATATAGCTATAGGCCTATATGCGTAAAGTTAAAGAGGTTCGTAGGAATCATATTCAAGTCGGCGTTTTAAGAGTTTTAATTTAGTAACTTTGGTTGAGTTTTGCGCAAATGAATAAAAGTCTTGTGTAAGAATTGTTGGCTCAGAAAAACCAAATGAAAAAAAACCAAAATGGTTTATAGCTGGCAACAAAAAATAACCCAAATGTAACCTTAATATATACATACAGGTACATATATTAAATATGTAGCTCCCTAATAATTGAACTTCAAGAATCAGCACTATTCATGGACTATTACAGATAGATAAGTTCCATATAGTTCGTCATTGATATTCTTTTGATTGCTTTGACATAGTAGCAGACACATGACATTTACTGTTCGATTCTACTGTTAAATAATTAAGCTCAAGCTGGTTTATTGGAGGCTACTTGGAATAGATCGATATTTTAACGATAACAACCGAGGGCGTTTGGTATTACCCGTTATTTCGAAAGGTTATAAAAACGTTATTAAGACACTGCTTTCATAACTTTCTGATTAAGTTATATTTTGTGTATGTATATAATAACGTTAGTTATAATAACATTATTAAAACATTTCACCCCCTGCAAGAAAAGAACATTTGCCACCTTATAATAACAAATAAGTATCCGGAAACTTATTTTCATGGCATCCTTGTATTATATTTCATTGTATTTTGGAAATGCAACAATAATAAATCCGCTTGACGCCAAAATGTGCCGCTGGACGCTTGACGAGAATCTCGTGACATTTCGTCGGTGTTATTGTACTATGGTTTACAATGTTGAATACCACACTTTACTATCATTTATAAAGTAGCAATGACGGACGATTAGCATATAGTTCTAATCTGATTTTCAGTTTTGGAATACAATTTTTCAACAGTGCCGGCTTTTTCGGTGTCGAAGCAGAGTTAAACGGTACACAGAAGTTAGTTTTTGGCATGATTATAACAGATCCGGAACATTGACTTTTAAGGTTAAAATGGCGGGATTATCACGGTATTATCGCTCAGTGGACCCCCCCCCTATAAATCCCACAAAGCAAAGCGCACCTGGTTTGTTTTGGGTTTTGACGTCATCATGCTTTTGTGAAAAAATGTTTGAAACAAAGAAGAAAAATATCTGAATATGTGTACAAAATACGCGTCTTGTGATATTGAACTCGATTTTTCAATGGGTTGTTGATCAATCCTCCATACAGTTCCTTTAAAAGCTGATCTTTGGCAATGACTTATATAATGTAACGCGCCTTAGAGTAAACTTCTTAAAGGTTATATAATAATACTATAGGGCGCTATATAAATTTTGTGTATATTATTATTATTTAACGTTGGTTGAATGTTACTACTCTCCACCATACAATGTGATTGACATATTAATATGGACAGGGTTGGATTAGTGATGGGCTGAGCTGGTTACACTATGGGCCGAGTTGGTTAAGTTATGGGCTGAATTAGTTAAGTTGTGGGCTGAGTTGGTATGGGCCAAGTTAGTGGTGGGCCGAATTCGTTTGGGCTGAGCTTGATATGAGCCGAACTGACTGGATACCGTGATGCGCATTCGAGGCACGTAGATCCTGGAATCTAAACATTTTGTTGTGTTTTCTAACTATTCAGTTTATCGTTTAAGCAGATTGTCAGTAAGATGTCAGGTGCCGAAGCCAAAGATGACAATTCATTCTTTATGAAATTAACCATAAAAAGCCTTTCGTCAAGATTTCCTAACGTGAAAAATGCATCTACACATTTGGTCCACCAGTGGATGTACGGTCAGGATCAAGGCGAAGGGAAGGAGTCTGGAGGCGATGGGGCGTCGGCACCAGCAGCTAAAGAGGACGATCCAGGACGTGTTGTTATCTTGGTAAGATGTAGTTGTGGAGGATTGGTTAATAAAATATATGGCTTTTGTTTTTAATACACAAATGACAAAAGATACCTGGATACCAAAATACAGAATATACATTTATTAGCCTTAATTTTAGGCTGAGCCTGTCTGGTATTCTGCTCTTACGCCTATGCCTATGATGCCAATTATCTCATTCAGTCATTGCCTGCTACTGTTTGTAATTGTCCTTAATTTGGTATTTACTTATTCACTGATTGAGTCTAGATCTACGAGTACTAGATCTAGTCTATGACCGTGACAGTTATGACTGACATATATAATATTATTATGTCGATCATAAGTATGGAACGATAAAACAGATAGTTTTGCTAACTGAATTTATTCTGAATATGCTAATGAGTTTTTAATTAAGCAGATGATGCAGCAAAAATATATACCCTAATTGTTTTAAGGCTTGTATATTTATGTACATAATGGAGTAGACTAGTCTATTTGGGCCATGCACTGCAAAAAACAAGGTGGAAAAAAGGAATTGATATAAAGTTTTTTGAGGTAGATATTGCTGTGTGGAGTTCTAGATGCAAAACTAAAAAGTTAAGCTGGCAATTATCAATGATTAATATTTCAGTAGTGGCCAAAAACTGATCCAGGTACTTACAAAGTCAACAGTAATGGTATTGATGATGATTATTTAATTGAAGAGCTGAAGAAAAATAAAACCACATAGTTTTCTGTCAATTTCAGGATGCTCGTCCACCCGAGGAATATGATGTCAGTCACGTTGTTGGTGCCATACGTGTCCATCCAAGTGCTGAACTGTCTGATGTAGAGAAGACCATCTCGCTTCTGAAGGAACATGAAGGTACTATAATCTATTGGATATCCAAATGTGTTCCAGTTGTAGTAAGAAACCCACTGCAAGTTTATGCCTAGAATTAGGTGGATGTATCCTCCTGCGTACAACGAAAGGAATATCTGTAATGAAGTGATTCTGAATGACTTTTGTGTTAACATTGATTCCTTCTCACTCATGCCGGTGGTAGTAGTGAGTGCTATTGGCTTAATAGTTAAGATCATACCATATTTGTTTTCTTATATATTTCTAAAACATTACTTCCACATTTAATCAAGAAATGTGCCAATACTATTTAACATAGTCAGTCGTCTAGAAGGAAGAACACACTTCCTGAGCTGTTGTAAGCTGAAATATCTATCTCTGAATTAACATGCAAAAATTAACAAAATAGCATATAGTGTGTGTGTATGTGTGAAGATTAACATTTTCTGAATCAAATGATTTACTACCGGACACAGTGTTAAAAACTTCTGTTTTGGATTAACACAGAGTTGTCAGGGAAATACCAGGATGGTATTTCCCATGAAATACCACTCTGTCCAATACTTCCAAAGTGGGAAATACCCTTTTTGCACATTACTAATGTAATATTTTTTCAGTTTTGCTCTTCCATTCATTGTTATTTTTATAACTTACCAAGATATCATTCCTTCATGTTATGATAATACAAATAAGAAACTTGTATATAGAATATATTGTTATATAGAAACATGTGTGTGTATATATATATATATATATATATATATTGAACATATTCACAAATTTGTAATCATCAGTCAGTGAGTCAAACAAAACTAATTACCAATCTATATCTTCCTTACCACGAAGGCACCTATAACACATAGCCAACTTGGAGGCTTTATCCAGTCCAAGACGCTTTCTCAACTGTGCTTTTTTTAAATTTATTTTTCAGGGAAACAATCTGTTGTGTCATACTGTTCCCTAGGTTACAGAGGATTAAAATATGCAGATACCTTAAATCAGCAGTTAAAAAAAGGTTAGTAGTTTGCCAGGTGAATATTGTTTTATAGTATAATATATAAAATTTGATTAATATCCTATATAATCTGTAAGATAATTACTCTTAAGATGCTTAACAAGGTAGATAATATAGATGCAGCAGATCAGGGAACGTTTTGTTTAAAAAAAAGATTGGCTACAATTGCTAATCAATTAGGGAATTGATTAGCAATTGCATAGTTTGTGTAGCAATTTTTTTAAGGCAAGTTAGAATTAGTCATACGTTTTGTGTTATTTAATAAACTTATCTAACTTAAAATAATTACAACAAAACATTGTACCCAAAGATATGATAGATCTATTGTGTTTCCCTTTCATTGTTCAAATATTTGTCAACAATACATTATGTATGTATTATATGCCAGCTATAAGTGACAGAGTAATTGTTATTGGATAAATCTGATAAAGGGCATTTTGCTAAAGAACATGCATTTAAATTTTAGCAAGCCAGACATATCGTCCAAACAAACACACATTAAATTGAATTTCAGACAAACTAATTGTTTAAATCTACAGCCAACTCAATTTACCAAATAATCTGTCATCCCAATTATACTTGCTACAATAAGAAAATTCTGGTACCATGCAGTGCAAGAACACTGCCAACGACCCGCTTATCATAACAGATTTACTAACAACAGTATTAAAACAGGGCAAAATTAGTTTATTCACACAGAGCACCATCACAGATGAATTTATTCCAAAAGCAGTGGCTATGCTTTTAATGGCATTGGTCTAACTGCCATATCTTTAGTACCTGGGAGTCTAAAGGTTTTTCATGTGTGTAGGTTGATATACATAAGTTCTACAACTACAAGACATACTGCTGTTTCTTAGACTTCAAACTTAAAAGTATTGAAATTTTGTAGCTGTTTAATTGATTGAAGTTGTACAGTAGTGAAATGTCAGAATAGTTTTGTTTACTAAATCAACAAACTTGACAAGATAGACATTAACTCCACCAATATCGTTTCAAAAACGATTGTTACGCATCCTCACACAAAAACAGATGTGCGCACATCCTCACACATGTTTAGACTATGGGTCTAAACATATGGCTTCGAATTCCAAAATCATCTCTGAATTAAATACAATGCCAAATATTGGGTCGCGATTTTACGCAATGCATTTTAGGATTGCGTAGCAATCAGTGTAACTTGTATGGCGATTCGTGACACAAAACTGAACAAAATGTTTGTTGCAGATTTACATCTTTACATAAATGCATTAAAAAAAACATGTGCAGCTTAATACATGCATATTCAGATGAGATAAGCTGAAATAAAAAAGGTTAGTTTTTACCTTCTTCTTGAAGGTATCGGGTGTCTTATAGTTCCTGATGGTCAGTGGAAGGCTGTTCCACAGCCTTTCTGGAACACTTGTATGTCATGCCATTATAACTACTGGTGTATAGACATTCCTCAATTTCCACTGTTAGTATCATGTATTGTGTGTCATGTATTGTATGTTAAATGGAAATTGTGAATAAATTCTTGTCTTGTCATGTTCCAGAACATCCAGAATTGGAGAATAATATCAGAGTCTATAATCTGGAGGGTGGCTTATTCAAGTGGGCTAATGAGGACAAACCAATGGTTGATCACAAGGACAGGCCTACCATATATGCCCATCCGTACAATACTTTGTTTGGAAAATTGCTGTACCACCATATGAGAAGAGAACAGCCTGAACCATAAAATAGACAACTTTACAAGATTGTAACAGAAGGAAAGGTTGTTGGCAGCCTACAGGTTACAATATATTGGTGCTTATATTTGAGAAAGAATAGACGCTAAGATTTAAAGCAGCTTGTAATGAGTATGTACTGCCAAATTCCACAAGAAGCCAGAATTTAGTGGACTATCAGTCAGTTGTATATGTTTATATTACTACGTTTGCATACTGAAGGTGCAATAATTATATTATCCACTTAACTGTAGCAGTTTCTGATTTAGTAAAAAGTTATTTTTACATTGTGTAAATGATGAGCCATGTGTGGTGAAAGATGAGAAACTGCCTGTGACATTGATAAAACTAAAACTTATTACACTAATTGGATATGATGAAAAATAGCTGGATCATTCTGATGGTCCAATGAAGGATAAGCAATTCAATCAACTGACCAAAATTGAAAACATCTCTGGTGTCAGCTTTATTTTTAATGGATTTAGACTTTATTATATGTTTTTAATAAATTGTTCATTGTCGTTGTGATATATATATATATATATATATATATATATATACAATTTGCAGTTTACTTTAAAATCTGGTTAGCTTTCTGGGATATAAAACATTTTCATTTCACAATTTAGATGCTAGGATAATAGAAATCAACAAATCTTGTAGATATGTCACATTATTAATTGTAACAACTTGTATTTGTGGTATTGTTAGCATACATATTAGCTTTGACCCTTGACAGTTCGGGGTTTATAATTAGCCCATTGTATTATCCTGCATGTTGTAAGAATTGATAAAGAAGAGCTAATGGTCTTTTTGTGTCCGTGTGTTGTTAAACTCTGCTAACTCATTCATTCACTTTGTGTCTCGTCATTAGACTTGGTTGGTAGTATGATGCAAATAAATGTTTTGCCACTCATACAGGTTTGGTTTACACAGAAGATTTGGGTGCAATTTATTATCCATGTGGCTAATTGTATGGAATATGGAATTTACCAAAGAATTTCTAGATTTGTTTGCGATTTCTTGTTCTCGGATTGTCATTATTGCCCCAGCATAATTAGTTATTTTGCTTGTTTAGTGATTATAAAGTGAGGGACATGTATCAGTCGTGCACAAGTTATTTCATGTAGGGTGCTTCCAAGATATTTCCACTGAAATTGTCAAGTGGCCCCCTGGTTAGTTTAAACTGCACCCCCTCAGTTTTAGAACCACTGGGATATACTGAGTATGTTATTTTATCCACCTGTTAAAGGTTTACAATGATTGTTCATGATAATAACAACTGTAGCATAAAATCTTCAAATTGTTCAATTAACCAGGTAATATATTGTGTGATTGTTTTAAGACAAATTATTGATAGTTAGGTTTTATGAATAACCTGCAATGCTGTAGCAATCATGGTGTACTGGCTGGCAGGTGTTTTATATATATATATATATATATATATAATATGAGTTATTATCACGTAACCTGTGTATTGAGTTCTTGTAGTGCAAGTGACTAGAGTAATGCACTCCAAATAATTCAGGGTCTGTGTTCAAACTGAATCAAATTACCTGTCACAGGCAAATCCCTAGGGACACAAACACACTGTGTTTGTAGATTGTATCCTTAGAGAGTCACCCTTGTGACCAATGCCAATCCTGAATGAAGAACTCCTACACCAAAATAACCTATATCTTATATTACCTGGAGAACAACTATTAAAGTATATCTTTTTATATGCTGTCAAACAGTCGCCAAGTATTCTATAAACAGAAGTGACAGTTAACTAGAACTGATCCATGGTGTAGTGGCCATTTTTTACCCCACATACACACACACATACACACAATTATAATTGATCGTAGTACTATGGCCATATTTACTATGGCCGTTGTTAAGGTCCTTTCTCTTCCATTTGCTTAAATAAGTTTTTATCCTGAAGGCAAGAAATGCAAATTATACAATTATTATTAGTTCCACTGTTTACATTATTGGAGTTTAAGCTTGATGTAGTAGCTTTGAGATGATCAATATGGATGTACCTGTATTTCGCAGCAGTTTCGTTCATAACCGTGGTCATTCTTCTGTAAAGTTGACATGGAGAATTACTTATTCTTATGAAAATGAATCTGCACAGAGTGTGATATACTTGCGCCGAATCTGCCTTAACACTGGAAGTACTGCACTGCTTTATTTCTTGTTTCTCTCATTATGTCTGTTGACCAGCATGTTGGAAACAATTCCTACATTATGTAATTCAGTGTGCAGATATGAAAATTGGGTTATTATATTTTGCCAGCAGCATTTATTAACATTGCTTATCATGTATTGTTTCACTATTTAGTTAAAACATTGTTTATTAATCCCCAAACACATTAAACATATACGAATGGATCTTAACAACTATATTTCACTATTTTGTGATGATGGATAAATTATCTATGTCTGACAACATATTTGTGTATGTGTGCATGGATTTAGGCACACCATTGTTTAACCAGTGCATGTGAAATCAATAAATGCATAATTTAGGCACAACTGTGTTTAGTAAGTCATTATAACTTCATTGTGTCAGTGGTATCTTTGGCATGACAAATTATTTAGGAAATAGATAAATTAATCAGTTATGTTTGATACTTCATATACCTCTGTGAAACTAAATGAAAGTCTGTAGAAACTTCCTAAGCGTGAGCTGTTATAATTACATAGATGGCTCATAGACCATATTTCACGTTACATTGCTGCATGCAGTCAATCATTGAAAGTATATATTTAAAAATATTCCCTTGTTTACAATGCAATACAAAAATAATAAATTTTGAATGTCTTGATGGATTAAATATTCTATAAAGTGGCATTGAGTGATTCAGAATAGTAGTCTAATGACATCATGTGGGGAATCGTGAACTGTATTGATATGTTCTCAGCTTAGATGTTTCTCACAATTACACACACAAAAAAAATGATCTCTGGATTTTTACAGTCCGATCTATATTTACGTTGAAAAGTAACATTTTCTATACAAATGAATTATTCTTGGCTGAGACATGACTAAACCACCAGAAATGTTACTGGATGGTTTTATTTGTTGTCAAAGGTGAAGACAATAAAACCTACACTTACAAGACATCAATCATAGATGGAAAGAAAATATTTCATGGTCAGAAAGGTCAGACCACATGCACACACACACACGATGTATTATGACTTTGCCGAAATATAAAGAAAGAGTAATAGTTGGTTTTCTAGCATCAGCCAACAAGGAAATTGCATGACGAATTTCACCTTTCAGAAATTCTTGAATTGTAATATCATATGGTGTATATGTCATTGGTTTCTGCCACTTAATTTCTGTATGTTGTCCCTTGTTTTCGGCTTGCAACGAATACAGTGACTGTATCATGATATTTAAAGTGTCTCCTTGAGAGAGAATGCCATTTTTTTCAACAGTTGTTTGTTCAGACTTATTTGGGTCCAGAGGTCACAGATTATATCACTTAAAAATTCCATTAATTTCTCACATAATGGCCACGTTAAATAAGATGCCGTCATCTTGTGATATTAAAATGGGACATTATAAAGAACGGCAGAATGTGATGAATATATTCTGCTATAGAATGCTGTACAGTATTTGAAGATTTAGAATTGAATTAAACCAAACTAAATGTTCCGAGAATACGTTCACGTTCTGTAATGTTATCAGTGCTATTAGTACTACAGTCCAATTAACCCAGGCTTCTTACAACTGGCTCAAACTTTCAGTTAAATAGTCTTCTCTCTTAATGTTTTCACAGCATATCAAGCTCGTATTCAGACAATGAAGTTTTTCGCATTTACTTGGTATTGATAACTATATAACTACTTGGTGATAAGGTTTTGCACAGCGACGCAGTACTTGTTGGGGCTGTCCGGTATATACCACTGGTTATGGACTGGTAATGGCAATAACGCTAAGAATCAGGCTAATTAGTTACAATTAAATGGTATTTAATTAATAAAAACAAAAGGGCATTTTATAAAGCTTTTATTTTGTTTACAAAAGATCATACAGCAAAAGTCAACTTCATACAAAAATCAGCTTACATTTGTTAACCCAGATCAATCTCCGATCTGCATGGAGACATTTTTTAATGCCTTTATCTACCTCTGCTCGGATCCAGTTAAAAAGTTGGCTCCTTTTTGACAGGATCTGTATAAATAAACTAATATATGAGAATCAAAGTTTATTTTATATTTACAATTCTGTATATATATGATAATATAACTTCTCAAATTTAAAATCAATGATATATATATATATATATATATATATATAAAATATATATATATCTCTTCATTAGAATTAGCACTGGGAATATATAAATTGGGCAAACTGTTTTCATAAATAGTACAGATATGGTCATTAGTAGTTATTTAGGGTGTGTATCCAAGATGTATAAAATTATCCAAATAGTCAGACCATAAGAAACATATCAGCATACTTCCCAGGTAACACAAATACGTTTTAATAACGTTATGACATGGTTCAGAAAAGTTTTAATAAAACGTTATCATAACGTTTTCTTGTCGGCTTTTCAAAACGTTATTTCTAAACGTTATATTAATGTTAATATAACGTTATCATAAAATTATAGTAACGTTATTAAGACATTTTCATAATGTTATTATATTAGTAATAATAATATTAATTCCATACAGATATTGTTGGCAAAATAAAAGCAAATAACTTATTGGCAATTTGTTTAATTTATTTGTCAAAAATACAATTTTCTACGAATCTGCTTTTCTGTAGGTGCTTTCAGAAAAGGTGAATTATCTGGAAAACAATATTAACTGTGTTAGCCACCGGACATTTGGCAAGATCTGTCAAATTGTATTGCAAAACACACAAATCAAAACAAATTTCAACTAATAATACATTCATACCCAAATATTTAATTTCTCTGTAACTCTTCTCTAATTTATCTACAACTCTTCAGGGCTGTCACTGTCACTCATATGCAATATTTTGTATCTCCAGCACCACTGAAAATAACGATAAAGTAATTTTTCAACATTTTATTGAGATTATCACACACTACCATAATGAATAAGAAAAAAATGTATAATTTTGTACTTGGTTTTACTAGATAACTACAAGTATCGCACGCAACACGCATCCCATCAGTCATTTTCTGTAATATTTCAGCAGAGTCAGCACGGATGGTGGTTCGAAAAATACACACACAAATCGAGGGATTTTACCAGATTACAAGCCTACAAAAGGCTACATACAAAACACTTCTATATTTAACGACAAATAATCCAAAACGCGCGCTACATACACTGACGTAGAGTTAGTCTATCTAGCTCGAGCGGTTGATATTCACAACAGCCTGAATTTTCAAGCCTGTATAAAATGTATTTTGCTTAAATTTAAAACAAAATATTTTTTTACAAATACAATACAGTTGTTAAAACCACAATTAAAATTCCTATCTCATCGAGACTTGATTTATCATAAGACACTTCCTGTTATTTGCCTAGAGAAAAGGATAACTCAACAGTATGATGTTTAGACAAGTCAGATGATGAATTGTCTGCTCCGTATCCATCAGATGCTTCAAGGTCAGCAACACTGTCACATGTATGCACATTAAAATCACTGTCACTAGAAATATATGTTTCTTCCTGATGTGACCCATCATCAATATTATCAGATGCACTGTGAAGTTTTTCACATTAATAACTAAGACCAGTAGACAGTCCTAGTGTATCCCTAGCTGCAGTTGATATTATGTTGTCCATGTGACTTTCAAACCATTTCAGAATTATTCTGCACTTTGCCCCAAAATAGGGTGTTGTGGTGGTTTTTCTATAAAAATTAAGGCAATGCCCTTACCAACATGTAACTGGTGGGACAAGTGGAGTCAGTCGGATCATACACATACATTCCAGTATTGTCATAAATACTTCAGCTCAATCCAGATACTGGGCTAATAATGGATTCGTTTTACCGGTAGTTCCATTTCTTATGCATATCGCCATATGGCACATTAACTGCTTTTGGATATTTGAAATAGAGTGAAATAATATGTCTTGGTTATCTATGAAATTCTTGTTTGATGTTTATCACTAGGTCTAGGACGACCATCTGAAGAATTGAAATAAACCCCCACAAATCCCACACCAAGATTCGACCTCATGATAATAATAAAGTATATTTAATAAAGCGCCCTTACTATCAGGAGCCATTCAAAGGCGCTGTACAAATAATATGTAATATCATAATATCCCAAATAATGTCTGTAAAAACTCTGTAATGATTTAAAAGATAGTAATTATTTATCTGTGAAAGCGACCTTAAATAGCCGTGTTTTTAGAAGAGATTAAAAAATTTCAAGAGACGGCACATTTCTAATATCTGCCGACAACTTATTCCACAAAGTGGGGCTGCAACACTAAAAGCAATAGTATCTGACTGAATGACCTGAGTTTTCGGGATGACTTTCTAATGGAAACCAGTTCACACAGGTATTCTGGTGCCATATCATTAATAGATTTATAAGTTATTAACAGAATCTTAAAATGGATACGCTGTCTAACAGGTAGACAATGTAGTTTTTGAAGAATTGGGGTGATATGATCATATTTTCTAGTATTTGTTACAATGCGAGCTGCACTATTCTGAATTTGCTGAAGGCGATTAATATTATAATCAGATATGCCATATAACAGGGAGTTACAATAGTCTATACGATATGCATGATGTGGATCTATCCTTTATAGGCTCTATAGACTCTAACCAGAGTAATGAGCTATACCAGCCGCACAACAGAAAAGCCCCACGTGGACAGGAAAATTGTAGGAAAAAGGGAAACAGGAAAAAAGGGAAACAGGAAAAAAGAAGCAGAAAAGGGAAAACATGAAGGAATAAAAGCAATGGAAAGAAGTAAACACCCCATATGTATTAATTTTGCGTTAATAATGCGTGTTAAATAATATATTTGTGATTATTGGTACCAAGGGTCACAGGTTCGATCCCAGTAAGAGGTCGAAACTCTGGCAGTGACCACCCTCAGGGTATTTCGGCTCCATCTTTCCGTACTGCTCCCCTGTGAGTGGGGGGGAGGGGTTTCTCAGCCACTCCAACATAGAGGCTGTGCTGAATAAGCGACAGCCTGGGGATTCTGGGGGTACCGAAGAACCATGAATTTACAAATGAAATGTCCATGACACCACTCTAACTGAATGCCATCATACAAACAATATATGTTGAAGGGTGGAACAATAATTAAGTTGTTCAGTTTGCCAGGACATCACCACCCTTTAGTCTGGAAGGTTATCCAGCAGAGTTCCAACTCTGTAGGCTACTCCAGCAAGATATCATTGGGAACACTCCCAGTAAGCGTACCAGCTATATGGTTATGCAAGTAAATTTCCAGAAGAGATTGAAGACCCTGTTCCAGGACCGTGCCAATGGCTCCAAATCTATTACAGACTTTCTTACTGGTGTTTGGACACAGCATCCCTATCATCAAAAGGTTTTAAACAGATTGGATTATTGTACTATTGTCAATGCGATAATGTGGTATGAAGTCTGCATGTGGTATAAAATAAGGCCAGTATTATTTACCCGGGAGCCGGGTCCCGGATGATAGAAAAACACTCTTATTCATCAGGCAGCCGGGTCACAAAGGAAAGTATCGGCGACTGCTTACCCGGTGTCCCGGAGCCCGAATTACTAAGATTTTAAGTAGCTGATTTAGCCACTTAAGTGACATTTAGCTACTTAAGTAACAACTTGCTATTTAAGATAAATAGCTATTTGTAAAAGGTGAGTTACTAAACAGAGCTACTTAAAATAACCGGGTCCCGAAGGAAAGTATCAGCGACTGATGATTACCAGACAGCCGGGTATACAACGCTAATTTTTGTTTTTGTTCAGCCGGCATTGCCGGGTGCGCAACTACATAAATCTTCACTCGGTGGCCCGCAATCCCAGCCGGGTCATTGCAAAATGAATGACGGAGTTGGTGTGGATGCACTAGATTTAGTTTACAATGAGTATACGACTATAGCACCATTATGCCCCCGGGTACTTCTATTTTTTTCAAGTTTTCATATCTTCTCTGAATTGCGTCTGACCTGTGCCTAAACGTTTATTAGTAGCTACGATGGTTCAACAGTCATCTTTGGTGTACTTAGTGTAAGTAGACGCCTTAAATTTAGCAAGATAGGCCTCAAAATCGAGGTATTTAGTAACATTCTGGCCGACCGACAACTCGACCTCAACGTTCCTGGCCGCCATATTTCCGTCTCCCGCCAGTTATTAGTAAAACAAGGAATGCTATAGTGTCCAAGCGTGTGTAGGTCAAAAGCCCTCTAGGTTAAAAGCCCTCATCTCTTATTTTGAAATAGGTAAAAAGCTCCCACGTTCAGTTTAATATGAAATTGATTGTTATCAGGGAAAAGGTTTATTTGGTAAATCACATGATGGAAAATATGAAATTTTAAATTGATATATTTTATTTATTTATAGTGTTATATATTTTCTTTCGAAAAATACCTTTCAATAATTAATGATTTAATGCTGAGTTTATTTCTATTGCTATGAATAAATTGGGAGTACAAAAATAATGAGTTGTTGTTTGAATGTGCCATATATATCTATCTGTAATTTTTATATGCCATTATTAAAAATATTGCTATCTGAATTAAGGTTGTTTCGTGGCCGTAAAACATCAATCATCATCATCATCATCATCATCATTAAAAATATTGCCGTATATCTGTGTACTTTTTATATGTCATTATAATATTATATTTATTATCCAAATATATAAAGGGGGGTTTTGACCTAGGTGGCTTTTGACCTACTAAAATGTGAGTTTTTTTTACTTAGATAGGTTTTAGCCTATGGGTTTTTGTTCTGGGGGCTTTTGACCTAGAGGGCCTTTGAACTACCGGCGATCTTGGGAACGGCAAATCTTCACTGGGGAACCAAATCTTTGCCGGATGGGGCGGAGCCCAAATCTTCACTGGGGAAGCGCCAGCCGGGTGAATATGACTTTCATAAAATATTGTATATGCTATGTATAATAATGTGTAGTCTACATGCAAATGAATTGTCAAAATATTTCACAACATGTCATGTGATGAATATGCAATAAAATCATAATATTAATTTGCGATTTGTGTCTTTTTGTGTGTGAATCATTTAGCTTTATCAGTTTATGATAAAGTATAAAGATCTGTTTCTTTCTATCTCTAGTGCTAAGTAGTAGCCATTGACCTAAAGTCAGTGGTAGTAGCCGTTACCCCTTTTCCTCTTTCCGTCCACTGGACAGGAACGGTGAAATGGTCCAACTATTAAAATAGACCTATAAGTTAACAGGAATTTGGTAGTAATGGGATTTGGGTAGATAATTAATTAATACAGCTATTTAGCAGTACGTTTTGTTGTGCTACCTTACCTATTAAAAAGGTAATTATAGCGTTGTTTTTATTGGTAACGCGTACTTTCATCTGACAGTCTGTGCGGATGATTCACGGCACCAGACGGTAAGCAATAGATCCTCTATTAACCTGCAAGATGTCAACTGAAAACAAAAATGAAAGTTCATTCTTTATGAAACTGACAGTGAAAAGCCTTATGTCTGGCTTTCCAAATGTGAAAAATATATCGACCCAGAAAGTTTACCAGTGGCAGCGGCAGAGTACGGATGACAATCGTATTGACATTGATGAAAGAATCACCGACTGCAACAAAAACAAAAGTAAATGAAGAGGATCCAGGACTAGTCGTGATTTTGGTAAGACTAAGTTTATAGATTTTTTATCAGTACACTCTAATCAAAACTGATTTCATAAAGTTTATATTTTTACACAGTCGAAGTAAGTAGACAATTTAGATCTATATAAAACTATAATATAATTTTATGTAGATACTAAGTCTAAGACTAAGAGTAAGATAGAATCATAGATAGATAAATAGGATTAAGCATATTATAATATCTATAGACAGACAGATATAACAGTATCACGGTTTTTATTGCATAAGAGTTTACATTTTCTGGAGAGTGAAAGCAGAATAAGCACATGAATGATGAAATCAAGTCAGTGTAAGAAGTTTGCATCCCAAAATTGTGAAAATTGATCAGGATTGATTCATTGAAGCTGTTATTTCGTTTTGTTAATTAGCTGTGTATCTGTTTCTTTTTTCTCCTAAGCTGTGAGCAAGAAATAAGAATAACACGTTTAAGGTTAATTGCTCATTTACATGCAGTGTGTTAATTGCTCCTGTGATGATGATGATGATTGTTTTACAGCCTGTGTTGCTTCTGTGAAATGAATGGCTGAAATACCCAGATCTACATATTCTTTATCATGCAAGGTGTTGGCAGTCTTAGAGGAAAAATTTTTCGATATAAATTATCTGGATTAGCTAAATTTAACCCAATTACTCTCCAAACTTGTTTACATATTTTGACAATTCTGATTTTGTTTGATAAGAGATTTCTATGAAGCAATAATGTTAATTTTACTTTGTTTAAAGGCTATAAACAAATCAGCTCAAATAATGAAGTTTAAAATATATACAAAACTATCTGTTGAATCTCAAGTGCATGATAATTGATCCCGTAATATTATTTTAGACACAATTAAGTGGCTTGTATTTTACTCGTAGATGATTAAAGCTGAAAATTATGAAATCTTTATGTAAAATGAATATGTGACATACATGTAGGTGTGTTTACAAGCAGGCGATGAATTAAAATAATTGATGATTCTATTGTTTATCCAACAACCTCATTCCTTGTACACTTTCAACCAACACAATGGATCACCTCGATAATCTCTCGGCAGTCTGTGCAGTGTACTACATACACAGCAGTTTCACCAGAAATTTGTCGGATACCTTTCCAGACACGTTTCTCAGTTCTACTACAAAAAGGCTACCCTGGACAAGGTGGAAATGGTCTGACGTCACAGTTAATTCCCATCGTCCACAACAGATTTACACCACTCACATGGTATCTTGCATGCACCCTATGTTACACATTCCATGCATATCGGGTAGATATGTTGCTGTTTTATGTCCACTTTTCTCTACAAGGTAGGCTAAATGCAGCTCTTCCCGGTCTTACAATAAAGCGAAGATCTTCTGGTTTTCCTGTTTTCTAGAAATCCTTTCACTTTGCCATTTCATTTTGAAAATCTTCTGCTTTTACAGACTTGGCCTGTGGTCGCAGTGTCACCAGACATCAATTTTTTTTAATAAATATTGTTGAAAGTAGCACCAGAGCTATTAGAGAGGAGCTGGGGCACTCCCCCTTGTGCCAAGCACATCAGATGAGGACCTAGAGAGCATCGTACAAGAATGGAATACTTTGCAGGTTATCATGAATTTGTGGAAGTGGACAAATGGTGGGGCGATCTACTTCAGCGGAAGGATTGCGGTGGTCAGCTGCATTTTGTGCACTTGGCCACACTAGTGACAACACTACTGATACTGCTGTACAACCAGGCCCCTGGCAAACGCCAGTTCAACCTTTGTACTAGGAATGACACCAAGTTCCGGGCATCTTGAGGTGCAGAGACTGTGCAACTTGCTCCACTGCAAGATCAACATTGACCGGAAGTGCCATGAATTCCAGCCAGTGCTGGATTTTATTGCTGTGCCAAGTACACCACAGGCATCTAAAATGCAGTGGTTCTGCACTCTGAACATTGCAGAACTGTATACTGGTAGAATAAATATTCTCTATTTTATTTTTTAAAGGTTGGAAGGTCTGAAACAGGACATTTGTTTTTCAAGCACAAAATCTTCTGCCATTTTTTGTTAGTAAGCGAAAGATCTTCTGCACTTTTTAAATAAAAATGTTGGAAGGTCTATAAATGGGCTGAATGACCTAAAAAGGTAATGGAGCAAAGTGAAAGATGAAACACCCCGATTCTGAGATAGCTCAGCCAGGGTGTTGAAACCAGGTGCTATAGATCTGTAGATAACCTACCAGTTAGGCCATTGAGGTGCTGGCATATTGGGTATAGACTGTGCTGAAAACATCTAGGTCTGAGTTCAAATCCCAGTGATACCAGTGTTGGTGGGATGTTTCCCTACAGAGTAGCCTGTTGATCATATGTTGGAGGTGCAACAAAGCTGAAGCTGAACTAAACACTCATTGAAGCATACACATGATGCTCCAACAGTACAGTTGCTAAGTACTTTGCTTCAAATCCATATGTTACTTGTGCTTGTACAATGAGGTCACCCCTTTACCATGTCACAGATGTGATTAGCATTGTGGTTAAGCAAAATACTTTCTCACTCACTGATAACTAGATAGGATATTTAATTTTTCATTATAATCATTCTTGTAAATGTTAATAATTTGTTTTATTATCATTGTTGTGAGGGGAAAAGAGGGAATTAGCTAAGAAGAAAACCTGACCATATTTATGTTACACTTCCTCTCACAATATCATGATTATGTAAGTGTGTATATGTAGTCTGTGTTTTAACATATAATTAATACGAAAAATGAAGATGTGGAAGATTGAATTAAATCAGTTATTACAAGAAAACAGAAATATAAAAATAACGACTCATTGCATTTGAAGGCATACTATTGTTTTAAGGCTTAGAAGAACATTTATTATATTAAGTCCATTTCATAAAGCAATATAACAAACACAATATATCTCCAATTTGGCATCCATAGTTAACTCATATGACACTGTTACATTATTATTATATTTTCACACAACATTTTATATCTATCACCTTATAACCTTTTGCTATAGTGATTGAGTAAGTGTCTGAGGATGAGGAGCTATTCTCTAACTCTAAGGGAATGTGATAATCAGATGAAACAACCCTGGACCCAAGGTGTGCAGCACAGAGCACTACTCACCATACCAGCACAGCACTCCTTATTTATCAAAACAGTTAAATGTGGAATAGCATATAGATTTTTCTCTTATCAATTTCAGGATGCTCGCCCACCCGAGGAGTATGACGTCAGCCATGTTAAAGATGCATTGCGCGTAGATCCAAATGCTGAATTGTCAGATGTAAAGAAGACGATTGCACTTCTACAAGAACACCATGGTATGATATGCTAGCCAGTGTAAACAGCTCACCGAAAATATGATTATTGTAATCAGGGCTTAGTGTCAGGGTTGGCACATTTAACCCCACCACCTGATTAAACAGGTGTTTAAACTGGATTGGATTAAACTCCTAGTTTAGGTTTAAATAGGGTTTACACAGGGGTATTTTTTAATGTAAATGCATTGCAGAAATAAAACAAAAAGTGAATCATTTATTGAATGATGATGATATTGCATGCATAGTATACATGTATATGATATATACACATGAACTTGCTTATAGTTCAGAATTTCACAGCATAATCACCAATCCAAATCAACTGCTCCCTGTAGCATGTTACCAGCTTTCTGTGTGTCTAATCTGTTGCTCAGTTTTGTGTGGATCACACCAAAGTTTGAGAAAATCCTCTCAATGGAAGCAGAACTTGAAGGAAGATGTAGCAATGTAATAGCAAGATCACATAGTTCTGCGTTGACATTATTGCAGGTCTTCTTTATGGATGTCCACCATACACTGGGTTCCAATTACTCAATACATGCAGCATGGAACATTGACTTCAGAAAGGGCTCTGTTCTGCAGCGTTGAAAGGGATATTACAAGCGTAGAAGAATCTGGCAATCTGTTCATCAAAGGCAATTGCTGTTTTAGAGTTTGTTCTGACTGTGAATCCAGACAATTGAGGCTTTAGAATCACTTCGGCATTCAGCCAATCTCATAATCATGGTGAATGTCATTAAAAGCAACTTTCACCTCAATATTGACACAAGGGTTAGTGGCTTGCTTTGAACCGTGTTTCCTGGGTGCCTTCACACGCTCAATCCTGTTGCTGACTTCTTGATTGCAAATCACACCTTTGGTTTTAGATCCGTCTAATTTCAAGAAAAATTGTCTCACAGGATCAGAAGGTCGAGCACCTTTTATAGTGGTCATGTCTCACTAACGTTGTCACTATTTGAGATAACTGATGCCACAAATGGTTGTATACAATATCCAATGTCAACTTTGACTATAGCACAGTATTCAATGAGATTATAATCAACAACAACTGTATATAGATGTATACTAGTGGTCGAATTCTGATTTTATATAGTCTTGCTGAACAGAAGCCATGGATATGTGTATTCATGAACTCTGAGATGTTTTTATTAGTGTGAACTATGAAATCATTGTGGTGTTAGACCATGTTTAACACCCCCACCAATTAGTGTCACACTAATCTAGTCAATATGAAGCTTATCTACTACATGTACATTATGGTGTAATGACAATTAGATAATTTTAATGGTAATCACACACCATTCAAACACTATTACTATATGGAACAGCATTATCTCTTCACAGTGATACATAGCTCACACTACAGGCTACATGATGTTGCAAGGAGTGTTCAAGCATGATTAGACACATGACCACCCTCCCCATACATGTAGTTAATTAGGTATTTTACAGTGTTGTATTGCCTTGAAAGTGTTGCATAACAAGTCAGTCATTATAATGACATATCCTTAATATAGTTTATTCATGTTATATCACCTGTTTAAACAGGTTAAACCCCCTGTTTAAACAGGGTTTAAACCACCGGAGAAGATTAAACTGGTTTACACACTGATAAAACCCAACCCTGCTTACTGTTCAATATTGTTTTTATCATGTTCAACCTCCACATTTGCTGGATTACTAGCCACCCATGCCTTTAATTTAGTAATTGTCAATATTTGACACATTTTTCAAGTTTGATCTAAAATAAATCATTCTACACATTCTTATGGTAGCACTTAGTGACACAGGCCTATAACAGTGATTGCCACTATAGCTGTCACTGTATTTCAGTAAGGTCAACAATTCAGTGATGTTACACATCAAAAACTGCTGACTGTTCTAAACTCTGGATTACTTCTCTATATTTATTCTCATTTTAACTTATTTCTGTTGATGCTAATAGAAATGGATCTTCATTAATTTCAATCAGGAGCGTCTGATAAAACATATAACAGAATTGGCAAAACAAAACGGTCACCACTAAAGTTACCTCAAAACTCTTTTATTGTTCAGGTTGTTGGTAATTTCTGGCTTATAGTTAATCACACTGTAGAATGAATTTGTTTTAATTGTATGTTTTATATAATAATAGTTTTCACAATTATGATGATAGATTGTGTGTACACTCTTGCAGGGGTACAGATTGGGACAAAGAAGTAGTGGCCCACAGGGCCACCAACTTTCATAAGTTAGTGGCCCTTATCCGATGTTAGTGGCCCTGAAAGGGGAGTGGTGCAGGCAGTGAGCCAAATGCCACAGGGGTGCAGTAAGCCCATCAAGATAATTTTGGCTCGAATCTTTTGAGAGTGCTTCTCAGGTATATTTCAAGTAATATGAGGTCTTTTCAGGAGGAATCAGTGAACCAACCATCACACTGATTGGTGGCAAAATAACACAGTCTACACCCCAACAAGAAAAAACTTGGTTTAGCTCAAATAGAGAAAATATACATGCCTGACTGTGAGATTAAAAAAAAGGAACAATAATAATACAGATTACATATAAATTTTCAAAAGCTTATCAATTAATTCCTCCAAATCCAAGTCAAGATCCAACTTCAAACCATGGTCATTATATGATAGCCACGATCTTCCAGCTTTCTATGTAGCCAAGAATCTTGAATTCTATGACCCTGCCAATTTTCATCCCTGCTCTTGATTGAGTATTGTTCTGTAAAATTTTAAATGGTCATGAGACAAGTACACACAGTTGTGTTTGTGTGTGTGTGATCTCATTACCTGGTAGCACCACAGTGCCCAATGACACACACCAATACAGAATACACACACAAATACAGAACATACACATATGCACACTACTGAGCAAACCAGTAATACTCAGGCATTTAATTCAGCTAATGCTTATTTTTCAGGCAAACAGACTGTGGTGTCCTATTGTTCACTTGGTTACAGATCAGCAAAATATGCTTACTGTTCAATACTGTTTTTATCATGTTCAACCTCCACATTTGCTGGATTACTAGCCACCCATGCCTTTAATTTAGTAATTGTCAATATTTGACACATTTTTCAAGTTTGATCTAAAATAAATCATTCTACACATTCTTATGGTAGCACTTAGTGACACAGGCCTATAACAGTGATTGCCACTATAGCTGTCACTGTATTTCAGTAAGGTCAACAATTCAGTGATGTTACACATCAAAAACTGCTGACTGTTCTAAACTCTGGATTACTTCTCTATATTTATTCTCATTTTAACTTATTTCTGTTGATGCTAATAGAAATGGATCTTCATTAATTTCAATCAGGAGCGTCTGATAAAACATATAACAGAATTGGCAAAACAAAACGGTCACCACTAAAGTTACCTCAAAACTCACATTTATTTTATTGTTCAGGTTGTTGGTAATTTCTGGCTTATAGTTAATCACACTGTAGAATGAATTTGTTTTAATTGTATGTTTTATATAATAATAGTTTTCACAATTATGATGATAGATTGTGTGTACACTCTTGCGGGGGTACAGATTGGGACAAAGAAGTAGTGGCCCACAGGGCCACCAACTTTCATAAGTTAGTGGCCCTTATCCGATGTTAGTGGCCCTGAAAGGGGAGTGGTGCAGGCAGTGAGCCAAATGCCGCAGGGGTGCAGTAAGCCCACCAAGATAATTTTGGCTCGAATCTTTTGAGAGTGCTTCTCAGGTATATTTCAAGTAATATGAGGTCTTTTCAGGAGGAATCAGTGAACCAACCATCACACTGATTGGTGGAAAATAACACAGTCTACACCCCAACAAGAAAAAACTTGGTTTAGCTCAAATAGAGAAAATATACATGCCTGACTGTGAGTTTAAAAAAAAAGGAACAATAATAATACAGATTACATATAAATTTTCAAAAGCTTATCAATTAATTCCTCCAAATCCAAGTCAAATCCAACTTCAAACCATGGTCATTATATGATAGCCACGATCTTCCAGCTTTCTATGTAGCCAAGAATCTTGAATTCTATGACCCTGCCAATTTTCAGCCCTGCTCTTGATTGAGTATTGTTCTGTAAAATTTTAAATGGTCATGAGACAAGTACACACAGTTGTGTTTGTGTGTGTGATCTCATTACCTGGTAGCACCACAGTGCCCAATGACACACACCAATACAGAATACACACACAAATACAGAACATACACATATGCACACTACTGAGCAAACCAGTAATACTCAGGCATTTAATTCAGCTAATGCTTATTTTTCAGGCAAACAGACTGTGGTGTCCTATTGTTCACTTGGTTACAGATCAGCAAAATATGCAGAAGCTCTCAGCAAACAGTTAAAGAAAGGTTAGTAGTGCCATGTTTATAATTATATTGAATGGGCTGTATCAGTGATGACCAGATGATTTTGAGAACCTAGCCCTTGGCTACATCAATCCATCTCCTAAAGGAGCCGACCTCATATTATTCCAAAGAAAATAATAATACAGTAACATTCATAATACATTAGCAGCAGTTCAATCTATATTTATCCAAAGCATTAAAAATCTTTAACAAACTTTTCATTTAACAATATTAACAAACCCAAGCCTTTTCGTAGTTGGATAGTCATTTGGCAAATAATTAGTAAGTATTTAGCTGTGTCTTTGTCTCTCTCTCTCTCTCTCTTGTGTGTGTGTGTGTGTGTGTGTGTTCAAACCAGACTGCATAACACCAATTTGAGTTTTTGACAAGAAAACAATTCATTATGCATTCAGTGTCTTGTCAGTCACTCTGTCAGTTCCCAATCACCCAGTTACAAAAAAGCACACACACACAATCATGGAGTATGACGACTTCTGTGGTGTACATGAAATCAGCTCCTGATATTTCATACACTTACTGATTTATTTGGCCCTGAAATGACCCCTTATTTAGAGTAGTGTTGTTAGTTTCTTTCTGTAAAATTATGTTGCAAATGCAAACCTGCAGAATGATTTTTAATTTTCTGCATGTTTGTCATACTATCTACTGTGTTCTGTTTTAGAACATCCAGATCTAGAAAATGACATCAGAGTCTACAATCTTGAGGGTGGTATATTCAAATGGGCTAATGAGGACAAACCAATGATCGATCACAAGGACAGGCCTACTGTATATGCCCATCCATACAATGCAGTGTTCGGGAAACTGCTTCATCAGGATCTAAGAAAACAGAGTCCAGAACCATAATATAGAACATTCATCTATTGCAGAAATCCATAAGCTATTCTTATCTTATTCAGGATAGAGGGTATTAAGTAATGATGACATTTTTGTTGGTAAATACTTAAGACATCTCATTATGAAGAGTAATACTCATTAAAAATTATGTTAACCTACTAAATTACAATCAATAGCAATATATTTATTGCAAGATCTTCAGAGTCAGTAATGCTGGATACACATTTTGTATCTTTTATCTATAGGTTTAGCAGATGCCAGATATGTTGAATCTGTGTGATAATGATTACTGTATGTTGTCTTTAATATTAGGTGTTTCATTCCAAATTTAGAAGTGTGTGTGTGATCAAGAAAAATAAGTAATTAAACAGTGTTCTATTCTTAAGTATAATGTATTCGTGAAAGTTCATTATTACAATGTTTACTAAATTTTTACCAGTTTAGTAAAGTTATAGCAGCAACTATGATGGCCCAGGATGGTATATAGTATCATATACAGTGGTATTGTTTAACATATTCTGTGAACATGGTAGGTTAAATGAGCCAATCAGTCTGTGTGAGTGAAGAAGATGGGATGAATTGAAAGATGAAACACTCATCAAACAAAGGTCTAGATTTGAACCCCAATTGTTGAGGTCTGTTGTTAACTGTGATACCGGTTCTGTAACCAGAGAAACCACTTTTTAAAAATATACTGTTTAATCCCAAAACAAACATTGCCATCTTTTACCTCTTTCCATAGAGTAGTTTCCTGTGATCTATATTATTCCACGGTTATGCATTTTGCGTAAATGGTGTGATTATCATAAGTATTCTAAATGTAAAACTAACCTGCAAAAAATTGTTATCTTTATTTTGTTATATTTATGAATTTCAGTTATCATGTTATTGCTGTAAACTAAATTAAAATACAGATTATTGAGATAAATATTTGATTCACTTTAATAATCAGTGTTTATAGATGTTACTTACAGTATACTAATTAATATTGTTGGGTTGAATGTCATTTTAATAACATATTGTCATCCCTGTATATTTAGAGTTAACAAACATTTTGCGACTGTTCATGTACTATGTAAAACTGTTTATACGTAAAATTAATCAAATAACAAATCAGAAATATGGTTATGTTGCATGGAAAGTGATGGAACCAAAGATGTTTTATTAGATTGTGTAAATATTAGTTTAATGATGAATTGCAAGACAGATTCCTAATTATCTTTTGCTTTTATCTTTAAAAAGAAAGAGTAAGTGGGTGAGTGAGTGCTTTGTTTAATCTCTTGACTGATCAAATTGGGAACATATGACCAAGGGATAATGCTCCAGGGAAATATCCTCAAACAGAGTTTTACCACTGTGCAGAGTTCTACCAGGTAGAAAGGTATTTCTGCTCTACCCACAGAAGGAGTCTGCGGTAGAAACATTGATAAGCATAGGGTAAATGGTTGAAAATGGATAATTATTGGGGTTACTCAGTAGAAACTGATTTGCATGAGACTGAGTTAATATTTTTGTCAAAGGTTTAATTATGTATACTATATGTGGACTACATATGTGTTCGTAGTTTCATCTGTTTGTTTTGTTATTGAGCATGTACATCATAATAAATAAATAAATACAATATATATATATATATATATATATATTGTTTAGTATCACTTTACAATTAAGTTACTAAACTGTCTGAGATTATCTAGTACTTCTATGCTGATCTGTAGCCACCGATTTAGTAGTCATAGCAATTAACCTTTTATTTGTTACTATGTGTAATAAATAGTACAACTTAGTTACTGCTCTTAGTGTGGGAAATCAGCATAATCGAGATAGTTGGGATCAACTGATGTATGAATGGTATCAACGTTAATTAATGTAATAAAAATAGTTTTGCAATAGCATCTTAATTCTACAGGGTCTCGGTTTCAACTCTAGTTTTAAAGTACCGGTAATTAAAAATAATAACACTAACTAAATTGTCAATAGAACTATATTCACAGCTAACATACAAATAAATAACCTTTTCAATATGTTTCAACCAATGAAAGATTATATGGCTAGTTTTTACCATTTCTATCCTAAATACAGAGTAGAAATAGAACTATACCCTATGATTAAATATCCTTTAATTAGCCAGATACCTGAAACTAATTTGAACACTAACCTGAAGGGATCCTTGCAAAGGAAGAAGTTTAGTTTGATTATTTGATGATATACATTCTGCTGGCTGCATGATGTCTTGCAATATATTGTGAATTTTCTATTGTCTTATGGACAATGTGGGCATGAAACAGTGTTATAAATCTATGGCAATGTATGCGTATTTAACCATGCATGTCATTATTAATTTGTCTTCTATATTCAACTGTTGGGAGATCTACTTTATGCAGTTGTTCTTCAGATGTCAAATCAGATAGCTCTATTATTCCTCTAGTGGTACTGTGTTGGACATTATCAATAGCTAGTATATGTTTCTTTGTATGTGGATACCATACTTAATTGGGATATTCTAAATACATGTGGCTGGATTAAACTTTTGAATAGAGTTGTTTGAAGAGTCTGGTATCAGTGCATTGGAATGTTCTCCTAATCAAACCCATCATTGAGTTGGTTTTATTTATTTTGGCTGATATATGTGAATCAAACGATAGTTTATTATCAAAGAGTACTCCAAGATGATTGATTCTCCCCATGTGCTATTTTCAACTGACTGGTAACCATATTATATGATATTATATATAATCAAAAGCTAATATTTTTAGTTTGTAATCAGTTATAAATAGTAATTTTCTACCGTAAATACCCTAGATTCAATTATATATATATATATATATATATATAATCAATCAGCCTAAGTTAGATCTACTCCAGCCTTTAAAGTTTACACCATTTTGTAATTAAAGCTATAGTAGACATTAGTTAGTAGAACTAGCGCCATCTAGTGAGTGGGTTGTGATTAAATGAGGGCGAGTTGTTTGTCAACGAGTGAAGATGTCAATTAAAACTGTCAAATAAATTTGCCACAATGTTTATGCGTAATAAAACTCCCTGGTAAAAGAACGTTGATATAATTTGTAATTATATCCTATTGGAAGCCATAACTGACAATTTTTTATATTTCTGGACAAGGACGCAGAGAGCACGTATAAAAACAACTAGATCAGTCCTAGACTAAATTGCTTGGATCTTTAGACTCGAACAGCATCTAAGATATGGCGGAATCTTTACGTTTTAGACTTGTTAAAAGTCTGATAGGACGAAAATTTCCCACCGTCAAAGGTGTCTCGACTCAAACGGTTCACTTCTGGAAATTTGGCACCGCATCGTCACCTGAAACCAATAAACATGCAGACGATATAGGAAAACTAGTGATACTGGTAGATATAGGCACTTATGCCGACCTTAATTTTAATAAATTACTGGCTATTCAACTTGTTGTAATGACATTTTAATGTTAATGATTGTTAATTATATATAACACTGCATGAAAGTTACATTTATTCAACACATCGATTAAGCATATTAATATAAGACAATAAGTAGATAACCGCGGTAGATCTATATAGACCTATAGTTATATAAAAGTTACATTTATTCAACACATCGATTAAGCATATTAATATAAGTAGATAACCGTGATAAAGCATACATTTAAATTAGTGCAGTGTTGAAAATGAACATGTCTATATATTGAGGGTAGAGCTCTACGTACTGCCTTGATAAATTGTAAATTAATTAAATAAATAATAGTATTATACAGTTGAACAGAAGTAAATTCCAAACAAAGAACGCTGTATGGCATAACAGTACCTGGATTTTGATTGTGTGTGATGTAGTATTCCTGGTGGTCAGATATATTGGCTGAACCCACTACTGAAATTCACCCACTCAGATTAAAGATCCTGCACTACAGCTACTGTCTTTCAGTATGGTGTCTGTGTCCAATAGGTGACAGTCAGCCCACGTCTTTACCCCAAATTTCAAGAAGACAGAGTGAAGTAGTCCTATATTCATGTGTTTCGGCAGTCTGTATTATTTCAAATTCCCACCCACCAACTCCAATTACTCTCTTCAGAATTGCTTTCATTAATGTTTGTTTCTTATCTTGTAGTTATAGCTATTGTAGTTAGTTTAAAGTTTTATTATGAGTGATATTATTATTTTTGTCTTCAATGAGTTTTTTTAATTTTATTTAAATTGGTTGGATGTGTGTATTCACTAGTGTATATGGTTTTATTGGTATAAAAATAAATAGACTTATCCACCCATGAGTGTGTTTGTTAATTTAGTTAATTGTCATTATTTTTATGTGGCTATTATTATATGACAATGTAAATTACAACTTAAATATATATATATATATATATATATATATATGCTCCAAACATCACTGGGGCGCCTCCGTGGTCTAGCAGTAGTGTGTTGGATCACAGATCACAACCACCCATGTTCGAATCTCGACGTGGGCATATCTGAAGGGTGTTTCATCTTTGACTTTGCTTCATTTCCTTTGGAGGTCGCTCGGTCCATTTAGCCTACCTTGTGCACAAAAATGGCTGTAAAACATCAATCATCATCATCCAAACATCACTATATTATAGAAAGATTTCATATAAATATATTTGGATAAAAATTGTAATTATATTTTTAGTATTTTTGTACACATTATATAGAAATATAGATTATTATATATATCTTAAAGTACAGTAATATGAAGATAAGTGATTGCTTTTGATGTATTTTATTATTATGTTATAGGCCTACCATGTTTGTACAATATATATATATATATATATATATATAATGTATATCAAGGAAGCCACACCATTTATTCACATTATTTTGTAACAAGAGGATATAACTGTATTGAAATATATGATTTATAATTATGTTGATTTTGGTACATAAATTGAAATTTATCAAGCCTTATTGTTCACAGTGTTTGGGTCTTATAGCATGGGGTTCAAAATTAACGCTCGCCCCAGACGAGTAAAAATTTACAGGACTAGTAAATTTTCAATTTAAGTCTTCCTGTAGGTGAGTACAATTATTAGGCTAGAATAAAGTCGCACCTACATGTTATGGCCCAGATATAGCCATTCTGTTTCGGTTGAACAGTGAACAGGTTGTGCATGCTGAGGGGAAATGTGTGACAGTGGGAACAGCATGCTGTTTAGTTATTGCCATCACACAAAATTCCTTCAATGGCATCCCTGGCCCAGGTTTATTTCTCAATGAATGCACCATCACTTGTATGAACTGGAGCAAGCACAGTCATTCAGCTTCTTATGCACTGAAGCCTACTGGAGTCTACGTGGCCATATTTCTTTTCGTGCCACAGTCAAATATGTGACAGTCTAGTATTAACGACCTGGATTTGAAAGTCGAGGCCACTAGGTATCCTATGAAACTTTCTTTTGAACTCAAATCTGAATAACTCAATTGTTTGAGAGCATCTATAAATAAACAATCAAAACAGAAATTGACCCAAACTTAGATTTGTCTAAGCTTCAGCAATTGAAACCAAATACTCTTTTGGGAAAAGCTACCAATGACTTGTAGTTTCTTTTCTTCAAGTGGATATCTAAGTGAATTTATAATGCTATACAAACCATTGATGTTCACACATTATGAAATAAACTTTATGTATGTGCGACTTTATTTGGTGTAGTCAGGACTAGTGAATTACTCTCAGGACTTATATATTCCAAGTTACTAGTCCTGTGGACTAGTGACAAATTCTGATTACCTTCTGACCCTGTAGTGTGTGTATCATCAAGTACAGCTTAATTTCACTATCTTAATTTAGGATGCTAGAGGTCCAGAAGAGTATGCAGTCAGTCACATTTTAGATGCCATAAATGTACACCAAGGAGCAAAGTTAACAGATGTAGAAAATACTGCATCACTTCTGAAGCAAAATGAACAACTTGGTAAGATTTGTATTATAGATCTAGATTAAGTTTTGGATTTTGTTTACACATCCCATTGATTTTTTCTGATTGACTCGCACCATGAGGTGTGAATCGATCAGATGCTATACACTGTTAAAAAATATGAACTTGTTGCTGAATTTTCTATGCTGTGAGATTAATGGCATACTGTTGGGTGCTGTGATTAATTTCAGTCAAGAATTTCAAAATTGATTAATCAAAGTAATAAAAGTGATTTGCATCTGATTAATTGCCAAAGATATCACAGTTAAATTTGCAGTGTTGATTCTTGAGTTATCAAGCCTAATTATGTAATATTAGTGCTTATTGGATTAAAAATAATAATTTCAAGTATATATATATATATATATATATATATATATATATATATCACAGACATGGTGTCAATTCCAATTCCACTCAATTCTGTTTGGTCAATTCCAATTTATTAATTCCAAATTGATCAATTTCGTTTTTTACTGATTCTTTTTTGCCTAATACTTTTACCTTGAGTACTTGGAATACCTACTCCGAGTAGTTTATATTCCAAGTAGGATGTCATGGAAGAAATATTCCTGAATTAAATATTTAAATGGTAAATTAATTGGTGAAATATTTTTTGTCTGTTCTAAACATTGAACGGGGGGGGGGGAATCCTAAATAGTATTATCTATATAATATTATAGATTACAGATATGCTATGTGGTGGTGTCACAGTGTTTTGGGTGGAGCCCACAGTATCCAGACCATTTTAATTGGTTAAACACTCATGTGGGGTGCCACGGTTGGTGTGCGTATCTGATATATTATAAGTATATATATATATATATATATATGTGTGTGTGTGTGGATATAATTCAAAAGTAACTTGTATGCATAATTTCTACACAAGACCAGTACATTAGCACAACACATAAGTGTTAATGTTGTAAAAATGGTAATTAATTTGTGGATTTAAAAAAAATATGAAACTTCAATTCCAATTCAAAATTTCAATTCCATTTTTTTTAAATAACCAATTCCAATTTTGGAATTGACCATCTATTCCACTTCCAGAATTGAATCAATCCCATGTCTGATATATATATCTATATGTGTGTGTGTGTGTGTGTGTGTGTGTGGCTATAATTCAAAAGTAACTCGTATGCATAATTTCTACACAAGACCGGTAGATTAGCACTGATTAGATCTAGTGTAGAATCCAACTGGCTAATTACCATACAGTTTATATCTTAGAACTTTTGAGCTAAACTTGTTGGAGATCTGGGAAAGTTGTTCTATTTCATCATCCATCCATTGCAATTTAAACACCATAGTTAGGAAAAGAATAACAGTGAATAACGATTATTGATTTCAATAATTGATTATTTCCCCAAATCAATTTACATCTGATTAATCATCTACTCACCACAGCCCTAGTTAAAAAGAGAAAACACAATGCGTATACTGAAGAAATGCTCCTGATAAATAATTAATGGAGTAAAGAGTAATACATAGATAACTAACATGCAGACACATTTGAGTTGAGTTCATTATCTGCTTTTGCTATTGTCAGAATAAGAGAATTATACATACTTTTATTACATGTGCAAACACACACATACTCATGGACAAACGCACGCATAAGTCATTATTCCATATATATATATATATATATATATATATATATATGGTAGCAACCATTCTGTCACAATTCAGTACAATTTATAAACTCATGGAAACATGTGTCCACACCAGACATGGCGTCAATTCAATTCCAGAATTGGAATTGATAGTCAATTGATTATTTAAAAAATAATGGAATTGAGAAATTTTGAATTGGAATTGAAGTTTCCTACAAAAAAATTAAATCCAGAAATTAATTTACCATTTTTATAATGTTAACACTTACATGTGGTGTTACCAATATGCTGGAACCATAATGATCCAGAACTTTGGTTCCTTTTATATATATATATATATATATATATATATGATAAGCACTGACCATGGCACCCTAGTGAGCATTTAACCAATTAAAATGGTCTGGATACAGTGGGCTCCATCCCCAACACTGTGACACCACCACATAGCATACCTGTAATCTATATAGAGATATTGCTATTTAGGAATTAATTAATTTTATCATCTCACCAGGAATGCCAATCTGGAGCCAAAGTTTGCCCCTACTCTCCTCAAACTGTGACTACTATAGCCTATCCCCAGACGTAACTGTTTAATAACCATTTGAGAGATTTTGTAAACTTACCATATGTCAGTGGTTTAGTACCCAGCCGGGTTGTGAAACTAAATACAGGGTCTGATCCCTGCTGGGCAGAGCTAAGCAAAAACATTCGTTTCAAGGCTCCTACTGGACAGTGGAATATAAACACATCTTTGATGATTACAAAATATACTCTTACATGAGGATGCACCCAAGACTATGATCAGCCACTTGACATAATCAAATATTTCTTTAGCTAAAAGCACCTTGTGGTTAGGCTGGCATTATTTTTTACCATGTTAACACTTACATGTGGTATTACCAATATGCTGGAACCAAATTGATCCATAACTTTGGTTCCTTATATATATATATATATATATATATATATATATCAGATATGCACACTGACTGTGGCACCTCACATGAGTATTTAACCGATTAAAATGGTCTGGATACCATGGGCTCCACCCACAACACGGTGACACCACCACATAGCATGCCTGTAATCTATATAGAGATATTGCTATATAGGAATTTACCCCCTTTCAATGTTTAGAACGGGCAAAATAAAATTAAATCCACAAATTAATTTACCATTTAATTTTTTAATTTAGAAATATTTCTTCCATAACAATCCTACTTGGAATATAAACTACACGGAGTAGCTATTCCAAATAGGTACTCAGAGTAGCTACTCATGGTAAAAAATATTAGGCAAAAAACAGGATATCGAATTGAATTGATAAATTTGAGGTGGAATTGAACAAATGTAATTGAGTGGAATTGGAATTGACAAAATGGAATTGACCCATTGTCTGGTCTACACCATTATATAATATATAAGAACACTTCCGTGACCTAACTGCCAGTGCCTTTTATAACATACCAATAGTCCCTCCCTTCAAACCCTGACTAGGCTATGTCAGAAGGGTGTTTCATCTTTCACCTCATCTCATGACCTCTGGAGGTCAACCAGCCCCTTTAGCCTACAGTGTTCACAAAGATGACATTACAACAGTAACATTTAAACATTAAAAAATATGTTACGCACACATTATACACATTAATAGATTTATATAGATATTACTGTGTAAAAAATGATTCCATAATTTATTCACAAAATATATGTATCTACTGATTCAAAGCAAATACTGTGAAATTGAACTACAGCCAGTGCTTTAAAACATGAAAATTCTGTATGTGATTTATTATATATAATTTGTTC
Source organism: Paralvinella palmiformis (assembly GCA_025642065.1). Classification (NCBI taxonomy): domain Eukaryota; kingdom Metazoa; phylum Annelida; class Polychaeta; order Terebellida; family Alvinellidae; genus Paralvinella; species Paralvinella palmiformis. Next base: position 121,188 of record JAODUP010001035.1, on the reverse strand, counting down.
ACAATGGTACAACATATAACAAATTCATGTCGTGCATTATAAGTTTTCAAAACTTCAACAAGAATTACACTACTATAAAGTAGTTCTAATTTATTAGAATGTAAGATATTCTGTAGTACTTTGTAATCTTCATATACTGGCATTAAACAGTATGGCTATACATATATAGGCATGTAAGAAAAGTAAATATGAAGACACAGGTCATACAGAATGAAAATAAACTCGTAAATAAACGCGTGAGCACACACACACACACACACACACACTTCTATGCTTCATAATATGTGGCTTTCCTTTATTTCAGGTAAACAGAGTGTGGTGTGTTATTGTGCAGTTGGCTTCAGAGGATCAACATATGCTAAAGCTCTAAGTCAGTATCTGGAAAAAGGTTAGTACATCATTGAAAACCAATGCTGTTTGTGAACAACAAATAATGTGTGTGCTGTCAAGAGTAGGGATGGGACAATTTTTTATTTTTCCAATCTGATCCTATTTATCTTGTCTCCAACCCAATATGAAATAATTATGTTTAAATAACCGTAAGCTAAACCAGACTTCATAGCAAAACAGATTTTCTTGTAGTTAGTTTAAACATTATTTATTAATCCCCAAACAAGTTAAGTGTATACAAATGGGTCTTCTTGTAGTTGACATTCAGTGACTACATAAATATTTCACAAAGTCTGTGAATCACTGGTAGCTAGTGTGTTTATGTATTGGGTACAGTCCTGCTTTGAGTATCATATCCAATCAAGCAAGTAAATAACATAATAGATACCTTATGAACCAGTTCCGTACACATACTAATATCAACCTCTGTTTGCTTTATATCCTAAATAATCATGATTCTTACAAATATTTACTTTATGGAGATAAATATGGATGCCATGTTTGCTGACATAAACACAAGAGTTCTGCAGATATTTAAATGAAAGGGAATTAGTTTTCTTTCATTAATCTATAAAATATCATAAGCCATACCCCGGCCCATGTAGCCTACCTTGTGTACAAAAGTGGCTGTAAAACATCAATTATCATCATCATAAGCCATACCGGTAGTCAAAGCAGAAACATAATCTTGTATGTAGTGTTTATTTATGTGTAGCTAAGTGATCTTTGCTACGAAAATGGCTGAGACACAAAGAGAAACAAGACATTACTCTTGGAGCTTTCCGACATCTTTCACGTCATCATTATAATTTCTCTAGTCATTTACTACAAACTAAATAGGAGTATTCTAATAGTGCAGTGTTTAGAGTACTGCACTGCGAGCCATCAGTTTGTGGGTGTGAATCAGTCTTTTACTAGTGTTAGTGGAATTTGTTTCCTAAACGTTGCTAGCTTTTTTATTCTATTTGGCTGACTGACTGATTCAGATGGACAGAGTGGACTACATTCAGTAATATAAAGCCACCATGTCATAGTTTTTTGAGCTGATACAATCTCATGTTCTTTTCGATAACACCAGGAATGTAGGGTTAGCAGTTTTTTTTACACAGACATTACTTAGGTTGTTGCTTAACCTCATGTAAAAACATAAAAAAATCCCCTTTTCTAATAAATGTAACTTTCATTGTAAAAATCACAATTAGATCAAGTGTAAGAGAATTAAAATTGCCTGCGTATACATAGGCTTACCGATTGATATCTGTACTAATTGTTTAATCCGCTTATCCAATAAACAGACACATACTATCCGGGGGTCTGCGATTTCATTTCCCCCAAATTAATGGGTTTGTGACTTCATTTCCAAGTGCATAAAAATAGCCCCAAATTACGTGGCACCTACAGATGTTGATTTCTGATCACTGAAGAGTTTTATGACATTGAAAATTTCAGTGTTAAGAATGTATTATCAACCATTTAATGTATAAAGGTGAAATTAGAAAAATAACTGTTTTGATTAACGAATGTTTATATTAATATAATACAAAATTTGTATTTTCTTTCTAAAAATGAATTGTTTGTTATAAGTTGTGTAACTATATTTCCGTTTATTTTATTACCATTATAATTTGGTGATTAGGATATTTTATGCATGAATACTGGTAGGTGGTTTTAAAGAATTCAAACTTGATGTTATTATTGGATAATGCTTGGTTTTATGTCATATTTCAGAAAATCCAGAACTTCTGAAAACAGTTCAAGTGTATAACATGGAAGGTGGCTTGTTTAAATGGGCCAATGAGGGTAAACCAATGATTGACCACAAAAATAGATCCACAACCAAGGCTCATCCTCACTATGAACTGATCGGAAAAATCCTGCTTTCTGGCAATATCATGGCACTTCATCCCGAACCATGATTCAATGTAGCGAAGATGTAAGCTGCTGGCAATATAGCAATGGTCAACTGATGGTCATTAATAATATGAGACAGGATAAAATATCTTTTCTTAAAATATACATTTCTTGCTATTTTGTCAGAGCAGATTGTGTTATTTTTTGCAGTAATAGCATAAACATGTGCATGATATAGGTTGACATAACTTGTTCTGATTCTTGTGTTTGTTGAATTCAGTTAGTTTGAAAAATTGTTCCACTATACATTTGAAATATAACACCTGGTGTCACAATTATCAAATATTTGCTGACAGATATCAGAGCGTTTCTGTTATTAGTCGTATTGAAAATAAATTTATTTCCTCCTAAAACCCACTAATACAATTTGGTGCTTTAAAACTATTCTGTTGCAATGTTATATTACATGCCATGCACTTTTGTATTACAGTACAGGTATTGTTCATCATTGTAAATATGTGAAGTTTCAACCAGATATATGTGGCCAGTTTTCACCTTTAAGGTAGTTCATTTTGAAAAAGCTTTCCGACTAGATGCGTCTTGTGCCATAGAATGCATTTGCATCAATAGTAATCCAAAATATTTGTTTAGTAAGCAAGGGAAACTTTATTTAAACATAAGCACTCCTAACTGGTCAAATAATGTGTGGTGTTCTGCAATCATATTCGAAGAAAGGTAATTCTTAATTGCATTCTAATGCGAAGATAATCTCAAGATACCTGAAGACGTAACTTCAACACTATTCACTTCATCTTTACAACTTGCATTTATTGGAGAATACAATTCAATTCACGGAAAGCACATTCGGTTGAAGAAGCTAGAAGCTATAAACAAACTACTGAACAGTTTGAATAAGATTCTGAAGAAAGCAAGCACACAAAGGTAACAAACTCCGCAAGTGATCTCTATGTAGTATTTAAATAGTTCTATAAACAAGGATAATATAGAAACAAAGAAAAATACTATTGTTATTACAGTACTAATGCGATACTTGGATCGAAGTTTAAAGACGGAGATCATTCATAATGATGATTGCCAGTTCCTTCATCGACCACTACTAATACTGATCATATGCTTAAAAAGCACTGAAAATGCTTTGATCTTAACAAAGCTTGCGTGTATAGCACTTGAGTATGTTGCTGCCACAAAACTTACAGGTGTACGACTGTGTATATTGCACTTTGCTTTGATACAGCCATTACACAGAGCAGGAAGATCTTAATCCTAAATTTGTTATAAAGCATGTAATGTTTTCATTACTATTCAGAACACTACTGAGAAATGATCGGGCTGTGTTGTGAAGTGGCATACATCACATATCATGCTTGATAAATAAACCACAAGTATTCGCTTAAACATTATGGACACAAATTGGAATATTCATATCTTTTCATAGAAGAGCAAGTATGCATTGGTCCCCAACACTTCAGTCAGTGAGGACCTCTTGACCACAGTATCTGAGGTGTATAACCATGTGTTAGGAAACCGTTGGCCATTCTGTGTAGGTACTCGCCTATATGTAACAAAATGGCCAGAGAATACACCTCCCAAATGTGTGACAGCTGAGGTTAACTTGTACACATGGTCAGCATTAATTGGAGAAAATGTCTCTGTGGAATATGCTTGAGCAAGGCGCTGTACACGTGAATTAGACTGTTCGGCTGGCTCGATTGAGGTCTCCACAGAAAGACCTTTCATGCTGGTTCTGTTGTGATAGTTCAAAGCTTTAAGCAAGGTAACTGGCCCAGAATATGGCATTGTAACGGTGGGACTTGTCACCCCGACTGGTGGCCGACTGCTGCTGAAAATCAACAATCATATTTGTTTTTTACTCGAAGACTATTAACAACATTTATATTATCAATGATAATTATTATAACTACATATTACTTAATAGCTGGCATCTTTATTTTTAACACTAGGATCGCTTTAACTATGAAGGCCATAGTTTGTATACTGACTTAATGCAAAACTGAACTATCAACCTTTAAGTGGCATCTTATTGCTCATTGTCATAGCCCTTTTACTGATAGAGGTACAAGTTACATTGATGCATGGTATTGTTGCTTAAATAGCTCTTATCTATCAATGTTCCTATTGATAGGTAGACTTTACTCTTTTTTAATTATATGGTTTACAAAGATTTGTAATTACTTTCTTATACACAAGCATTCACAAGTTCATCCCTTCAGAATCTATATTTTGTCTTTTTTCCCATTTACTTCATCAAAATGTTTCAAGACGGCACATGATTTACTTTAACCATTATGGATTTATGTTATTAATAATACTGTGTACTATACAATAAAATACACTGAAATCCTAATATCAACATCTTAAAATTTGGTTAAAAATGTTGAAGAAATACTGCATAGTTTAGTTGCCAGGGATAAAGATTGATTTAGAAAGGTCTGATTTGTCAAAGAAACATAATAAAAAGTTTTCAACCCAAAAATAAACAGAACAGACAGAAAAATAAACCTTTTGAAAATAAACGATATTTATGCATTTGATATACCCTTTCTAAAACAGATGACACAATAGACTCACAATTTGGTAATTCCATTTTTATTGTGTCCTCCATACATTCTGGTTCTAGACATCATGTTGGTCAGTGGCAGGAACATCGATTTGCAGTCTCGGTTCTCATTATAAACATAATCTGCCATGCTGAGCACTTCAGGAAATGAGACTGTGTCGAAGCGTTTCATTGGCACACCACTGTTCATCCAAACTGTGCGCTGGATGTGCAAACACAAGCACTGTGGGAGCTGAAAAGGTGAGAAAACATGGTTTTAGAGTAAACCAAACTTCAATGTATCGCAGGTCCCGGCCATTAAGCTGAGACTGTGTCAACATTTTGACCCTTATTTTGGGGGTTGGCTTAATGCTATTTCAGTGTCAAGAAATCCAGTCATCGGGAGAACAAATTTCAGTGTGTTAGCAGCTGTCTAGAGTCTAGATGAAAATGGACATCAAGCGTCATTTTGATTTAAACTTACGCAGTCATGGAGTGAAAATAGAAGTGAAACAAGTTGATGATAATTAAATTATACATGGCTTTATAGTGAAATTCAATATTTATATGTAGAATGATCTGATTTTTGTAATTATGGATAAATGCTGTTGGACTCGGTAGCACATTTCACAACTTTCAATTCAAAGGTAGTGTCTGTAAAATGACAACTCATACCCAAGAGCATCGTATCTCATACGTTTGGCGGCATACACATTAGGGTGCCCCATATACATATTTTGTCTGGACATATTTATACTATAAATATGCCCATTAATAATAACGGGATAATTACTAATTAATTAATTTACTAACTGACCACATACACACATAGGTATGAATAATGAAAACAAAACTATTTCCTGCGTTCAAAACGTCACTTGGAAATACCACAGGGAAAAGTTCAGATTTTTAGGTCGGCTTAATGGATGGTACTGCCATAAATCATGATACTTTAGGTCTAAAAATGATGGTAATACAAGGATTTCTCCTGAAATAAATCACAATGATTATCACTTATGGCATACCATATAGATTGCTTTGGATATTTATTAGATTAAGCTAGACTTTTTATAAATATTTTTAGATCAATGAATTAAAATTATTTTAGAATAGAATAGTTCTAAATTTTTTGGGGAAACAGTATAAATAAACCAAGCTTGGAGAACAGTAACATAATGAGATTTTTAAGGTTATCTGATCCTATATTACAGATACAAAAAGGGAAGTCTCAATTTCTTGTTTGGATCGATCTTCTTAAAGAGGACATAAACAAAACAGGACGAGCTAACACTGTTAATATCTCCTGATAGCAGATACAGATGTAGGACAATACGCTGATGAACTTCAACATGTAAAAAATGTAAAATTAAGAAATAAAATTAACCAGTTTAGCAACTGGAACACTGCACACTGACATGAACTAATTCCAGTTTTCAAATATACTTTTAGTGGAATTGATAAGAATACACATGCAAAATAATAAACATTTTGGCAGTGATCTAAATCATGTCTTGAACCAAAGAACCCTGAATACATGACAAAACATGCCATTTTAGCTAACCTTTCCAATGGTCAATTTTTTAATAAATGTAGACTTTGGTGGCTTCTCTGTATCCATACCAAGTTCTTTGGCACATCCAACACAATCAACATCATGCACAGTCTCTGGTGTGACAACTTTCTTCAGAAGTTGATCAAGAGTCAGGGGGCCCTATGAAAAATTACAATTTCTTTTAGCATGCACACAAAATTTTTATAACTGACAATACATTACACAATATTATTATATACTATTAATCAAATTTGTCTTTATTCAATTTTTCATGATAATTCAGTCATTTGCAATAATAAATACTTCGATATTATTTCAATACTATCTTATTTACTTTATTTTAGAGCTACTACCCTCTCACTAGATTTTTATGTTTGTTTAATTAACATTACATACAATGGTACTGTAACAATTTGAACCATCACATTTATACGAGATCTGACAGCAGAGTTACTTACCAGAAAATCAGTAGGTAGAGTCAGTGACAAACTATCAAAACTGTCATACTTCACAGGATACTGAAATATAAATTTTCATTTGCAATATAAACAAACAGCGCTGAACGTATTAGTATTATTAGATTCCATGTGATGCACAAAAAATATTTTTATTACTAGCAGACAGATTATTGTGCTACCTTGTAATGACATTTCAAACATTGTAACTGACTAGCCAAGAGGCCTTTCAAGGGATATTTAGATTCATTTTTTGGCAGCAGTGGTAACTCAGTTCGCATACGGTTGATAGCATCTGAAGTTTTCTGATATCTTTGTTTATCTTTTTCATCCTGTAAATAAATAAATTATAAATCATCAAAAAGAGCAGCATCACAATCAAATGCCACATCAATATTCCCTTATTTATAAAATAAATTCTTACTTAATAATATATACAGATATGAACAGCTGGCCAACACTAAATTTGGATAAGTGAAACATTTATGTGGAAGGGTCATGAAAGAATTAATTTAATGCCAAACTTCATCTGTATTATATATACTTCTGGTGTCTTTGCACCAAATCAGACTGACTGTACAACCAAATAACAGCTCAGAATGTCAACAAGCATCATCTAAGACTTACAGAAACCAAACGATGGATTTCCACCTGTGAAGGGGGGCACTACCACTGCTAGTTTTCCTAACTAATTTTTAAGTTGATTGTCATACATTCCGTTTCTCCCAAAACCTGTTCAGTGCAGCAGTCATTACCTGTAACTCAGTAGCATCAAACAATGGCAGCACAGCAGGATACTTGGTCGATTCTTCATCAAGTGTCTGAGTCAGTATTTGAAACATTTCGTAAGCATCCTGGTGAAATAACAAAAGAGTAAGCTGTTAAAACAATTAATGTGTAGATAAATTCCCACAGTTCAAAGGACCCTGTAATTTGAAGATAACATGACCAGTTAATACGCATGAACGAAGCCAAGTGACTTTACCCTGATGGTGGTTGCACCTGGTCATGGGGCGATGGCCAAGGGTAGACACACAAACACAGGTATGATATGGATTCAAATACTGGCCTAAACATTCCCAGCACATGACCCAACCACAGCACTCTAAGCAATTACCACTTGGCTGTGTGTTCCAGGTGTGACCAGTAATGAGACTAAACAATCACCTAAACACAGACTTTAACCACTGCACTATTGGATTGCCCCATGACCTCAGCTGGAGCATTCTTCCTAAGTTTAGGATATATCATTTATAGCAGCTCATCTTCAGGTTGAAACACCAAATTATTGTGTTGTACAACACTTAAGCTGAGATTCCATATACGCAGTATCCAAAAAAAGAGAGGATGTAACTGTTGATTTGTTATCAAATAGATCACTCCATGTAGCCATTGGTGCAAATTGGACGGTTGAATTCAGAATTTTACAACCCAGTTCGTAAAATTCTGGATTCAATTGTCCATACAGCCTTTCCCAAGAAAAATAGGTCAGAAGATGAGAGCTGAGTCAGAAACACCTGGATACCGCAATGTTGCATATATGCAATCTTGACTTTAGTATGTAACCTTTGCAAGGTTACTGTTGTCCTAAATGTCTTAAAATATAAGGATGCTGCTACCTTTCCTAATTAATGAATGTTTCCTCCTAAACATTTAGAACTGAGCATGAAACTCAGATGCTTTGATCGTCTATATGCTGAAATAATACTTGGTGAAATGGCACATTTCAAACACTAGCTTAGATCATACTTCAGAATAGCAGATCAAGCAAAAAGGTTATTTAGTATTGCCTTAAGTTATTTTGAGTATAATTTAAAAGCAGACAATGTATACCAGTCAGAATATGAAATGCAACATTTAGCAATATACAAAACGACAACAGTATATTTCTCACCAAATACAAGACAAGCACACACACAGCAAAAATGTGTCATAAGAGAAATTCCTAATCACCAAAATTCCTCAAGACATTATTAACATATTAATGAAACATGCTTCATTATCTTGGGGACTGATGTGGCTTAACGGGGAAATGGTGGTAACTAACAATATTACTCTTTTCCATTTCAAGTTATTTAGTAACTATTAATTCCATAAATAATAAAAATGAAAAACACAACAACTGCAAACAGTCATCTCTGAAATGTAATTATTTCTTGCATTGAGAAAAACAGGACTATTTTGATGCAATAAAGCATCAGACACCTTAAATTGACCTATTTTGATTGTACTTTAGCAGGGATAAGATGGATATGAAGATAAATAGTTGAAAAATTAAAATTAAGAAATAATGAGCTGAGGAACAAATTATTTCAGAATGCCATCTTCTATCCTGGATTTACGCGAGTAAATTATCCAGGATATCTATCCCTTTGACTATATTAGAAATTATCCACTGCCAGATAACTAATGGACAATATGAATATAATAAATTCATTTTGCTATTATATCACCTAAAAAGTCTTATTTCATGTCACCCCATTATTGAATATTGTACTAATTATTATCCATGGACAAATCTATTTGTCTACACTAGGAATTAATTATACGTAGGACTAACATTTAATTTAATTTTAAATTCAATTCACAGTCTGGAGCTGGGCTTGCTTTACCAATGCCTGAATACCAGACTGTAGATGTGTGCGCGCAAGGTTCAGAGTACCATCCCAAGGTGCATCAGTGAGTTTCCTACACATCTCTGTTCTTTGCAAAAACCACTTTGATGAACGGATGTTCACATAGGTATGTGCTTCCGAATAGTGCAACTATCATTCGACTGCGACGCATTAGTCCGGGGAACTAGTCGACCGGAACATATTGTTAGTATATATAAAACTTAATATCACAACTCCAGTAAATTTCGTTTTCAAGTCGGTGTTGCATTGCAAATCAATCAGTTCCATCTGCAGGTGAACGGAGATACTATCCACGGTTAATGGAAATGGAGTTGCAAATAATGCAAAAACCTGGTTGCTAGCACACAGATCTGCAAATCGAGTTTTCTCACAGCTGCTCAACAAAAGCAACATACATAGTGGCCGTATTGGGTTAACTTGCAGACAACATTGGAAAATGTGCATAACTGCATTGTTTGAGTTGTCCCACCCAAAGACGAAGCTTCACCTCAAATGCCCAGATGTATTAAAACAGTTTGTTGATTGACTGGTCTCTGCCCTGTAATTTCACATGTTTTGAAATGTCTACCAAGAATGCTCCTGGTGACCGTTATTATGAAAGAGAGCTTAAAAAGCTAGACAGTCCCTGACTGGTCGAGCAAGTTGCTGAGGATTGTCTATCTCTATGAAAAGGATCATTAGCTTTCTGCGCAGCAAAGGACATTTTAACAAGTGTTATTAGTCATCTGGTTGTCTTGATAATTATGCCGTCAGTGACGGCCGAAACCAAAGTGGGTCAAAAAAGATGTGGGAATGTCCATAGTTTACATAGACCTGATCCAGCCCCTGGTCTACACCATCTAGAAAACACTGTTCAGGGGAGATTTTAATAGTTTGCTGAGCTAAATTTATTCACATAACTTGCCCATAACATTATACAGCAATAAAAATCCAGAAAAGTGTAATGTAAAAGTTTGAAATATCTGAGTTTACAGTTATAAAAACTGCAATATAATGCGGAGAAAAACAAGCACAATTGAAAGAACACTAAACCATAGCATTTAAAGGAGTGAATGTACTTGGAACACATACATCAGTCTCTTTTTTCAGCTGATGAAAAAAAGAATCACAGAAGTGGAAATTTACTAAACAGCAGAAAATTTCCAACCTGGATTTTAGTTTAAAAGACAAACAAAAATAATACAAGTTTGGCTGGCTATTTTAAGTATACACAAACCTGTTCATCTTGTGTTATCACCCATCCTCTGGCTCTTAACGCTTCAAATACATCTGATGGACAATACTCGTCAGTGTATTCTATGCTGTCATTGTTCAACACTAAAAAATAATAAGGTCTATGTTTATGTAAAAATTAGCTTATTTTATTGACATGTATACTGATGCATCTATATATAAACATTCATAATAAACTGTGAGGATCATAGTTAGTTCTAAATTTCTTCACAGTATGCCACTGGTTCATTATTAAATTTCTACTGCTGGAATATCACATACAAAATCCTACCTCCTAACACTTTGATCATGTTTGATGCAAAATATTTTGCATGGTCCTGTTTGTTGGCTAAGAAATCTCGAATCCATTGTAAGACAGATGAGCATGGTGCAAGTGCTTGAAGAATAGCATTCAAGAAGCAGGTGTTACCCAAATTAACCAATCCTGGGCAGGTAGCTAAAAAGAAAATTAAAACACCAAGTTGAAAAAATGATTTGATATAGAAAATTACATAACTTACTTGTTCACTCGTATATCAACATTGTTTTATGTGGTAAATATAATAGTAGTCCCGATTTGGTCTTGTCCCAAAATGACCTGTATTCGTACAAGTCTAGGCCTAGGGCTAGTAGGGGCTAGCCTTAGACTAGGCCCGTGCCAGGGATTAGGCTAAACGCCCCATACAAGCCACAAGGAAACATGACAGTTCACCAGATACCTGCTTCTATATCTACAGGTGTGAATTCTTTCACCTTTGATCTGATTTAAAACAATTCGCCAAATCATTTAATTTAAAGGTAAATGCCGATATTACCAGAACATACTGAATCAGAACAGCAACACGTTTGGATCGTGTTGCGTAAATCAGCTACTCGCCACAACAATAACATTGCTCAATACTCACTTTTTCTTTTCCGTTTCTCACTGGACGGCCCAAAAAATACATAGACGCTAACCAAAGCTGCCGCCGCGGCTGTTGTGATGAGTGTTATATGTCTTTTCAACATAATTAGTCGCAAACCATTAGATAAATGGCAAGATTTCTTCGTGGCGTCGATTCACCAACATCCCATGTTTCCGGCTTTACTAGACTGACGCACTAAACTGGCCTTGACCTTATGAGTCGTTGCGACACTTCTTGGCACGTACAGTCTAAACGCTGCTGAGACGTGAAGCAGGTGGAAAGATTGACAGATTCAGCATCATACAGTTATAATTAAATTGATAGCCTTTGATGGACCTAATCTAAATTAGCAATAACTTATATATAGTTGAATGTTTATACATTATTTCCCTTGTGGACCACCTCGCCGTTACGATTTAGTCTATTATATAATGATTTATTGGTTTTGATTATTTCCAAATTCGATCAAGACTTGAGATGATATGATATCGTACAAACGTATCCAAATACACTTAAAATGATGGATTATATGCATATATGATATTTCCAATGTGATCCATATTACAAATGTGATTGGGTAAGAGATTTATACAATATATTCTACACAGGGTATGGCGTTAACACTATAACCAATATTTTATTAGTAATCTGATAAATAAAATATAAAAAACCATTACTGTAATGATAATACTGGAAGAGAATACCCGCTTTATCACAGTGTGTTGTAATAAAATGATATGTATGTTATCATGATTAATAATGCTATTAGATTTCCATCTAATAATTTTGCCCTATAAAGTGGTTTATTGAATGGTGCAGCTCAATATTCATACTAAAAATTACAACCACATCACCGCAGTTCATCAATAAAAATAAAATACTTTGGCAGCCGGTGAGATAACATAGTCATTTCTAAATAAAAGAAAGCCTCCACAAATCTCATGTCGTTCAATCACATACTAATTATACATGTATATCCAGGTCTCAATTGAAATAATTTGGTGTTTGCTGGTACAAAATTCAGCCCATTAACTCCCATTTTATGGAAAAGCGAATTCCAAGACCAGATGAAAATACACCATCCCTTTAAAAATATAAATGTAGTTCTAAATTCACTTATTTGCTTTATTATTTATTATTATTATTATTATTATTATTATTATTATTAAACCGCTGCAATTAATCATAATTAAATGTACGTATTGAACTTAATGTGTCAAAAGTTTTTATAGCGAACTTGTACAAATATATTTAAAAACAAAACGCGAACGCACATTTTACAGGAGTGCTTCCAAATGGATTTCTGTGATTTTGAAGAGGGTGATGTCGATTTGAGAATCTGTTACTCTGTGGGTATGGGGATGCTAGCTGAGGTTCGCGTTGGCCGGATTACACTGGGTGCTTACCCTCGCGGACTGTAAAACTACTTAATTGGGCCTTCAGCTCATATAACTAAAGATTAAGAATAATAAGGCTATAATCTTGAAAACTACGAATCTTAAAGTTGCTAAGTATGTTCATGATGTTAGAAAAGAACCGTTTGTCTTAGGTGAATGGATTGAATATGGAGAATTTGATTATAGATGGTTTTTTTTTTCACGAATACTATATAGAAGAAAGATATTTGGACAACAATAATTTGTCCCAAAATTGAATCTGAAATTAATTGTTTGTCGTCCAATTAGATCATAGAATGATTTTTTTTCTTATGGGAGTCCATTTAATTTACGTTGACGTGGATGTCACCTTCGTTACGTTAGACGACCGCGGTCGAGATGATGGACGACGCTGACATATAATAGACACCACGTGACATGGATGTGACCAACATAATGGTCATTACCGACATCATAGTCCCAATCAGTCCCAACCCATGTCATATTTACCGCCGTTTAAGACTCATTTGTTAGAAATTCTTGCAAACACACAGAAATACAAACAAACACATTTGTTCCCTTTTGTTTATGTAGTTATTATTCGGCAGTGTTCAATCACTAAAATTGTGGGTTGTATATGTACCTTAAGATCAGATCAATAAATATGACCCAGCTTAGGAGTTATTAGTACACGGGTTACAAAACATACGGGTGGATTAGATTTGTTAGCGGTTTAAGACAGCGAGCTCATAGGCTCGGGTTGATTTTATCACACTCTCTTTATTGCCACTTTCTTTTACACAGGTACGTATAAATATGTGTACATTGTCCAATACCTGGAAGACAAATGATGCTATGTGGCTGAATTTCGTTCAGTTTTTATGCGAACATTAGTGGGACATGACAACTTGGATTCAGAACAGTCTACTACCCTAACACTGAGCGGGTGATAGAACGTTTGGTTAAAGGTAATAACGCTATCAATTTCAACGTTATCGACCTCGAATGACTTGTTCGTTCTAACAATATCACCGAAGACTGTTTCCATGTTTTCAGGACAACACATTTTATTTACATACAAGTTACAGTGCAAAATAGGTTTATTACATTGTAACGCAATAATAAATGAAAGATAATGCAGCAAAATGGCGAAATTGTCTCTCCATGTTATATTGATAACTTGTTTAGCCATAGCAAGCACAGTTACATATTAGCATAAACTATGTAACAATGTTCAGTGAATGTACTGAAATATTAGCATATTAACTATGCTATTTATGTTATTTGAGAATAGCAATGCTATTGGGACAACTTGATAACTTCCCATGGATCATGTTTGAATAAATGAGCGATCTTAGAGTCAGCTGACACATTCTTCCTCAGAGAAGCAGAGGCATGTGCACTGAAGTGTAGCCTTCTAGCACTTGCATTACTCAGAGATCAGTTGTGGCATGATTGTGATGCTTGTGGCAATGTAGTCCAGTAGGACTCATATGCTCCTTCTCTCTTCATCCCCTAGTTAGTTGGTAATGGCAACACAGGTTCTGGTAGCATTGTCTTCCTCCAGATGTGGCCACCCTGATAGATCGCTTTCTTGAATATGCTCCTCTAGAGCAGCTCGGGTAGGCGGGATTTGCTGCATCGAGCTTTTTCATGGAAAGACTTTCCTTTCTTACACGGTATATATTGGATCAAGTGCTGGTTCTGTCAAACAGAAGTATGACAAACCTCACAATTATCTCCATTGCATCATCGCGGATCTCCATTTGTCCACCTGGAAGCACAATAGTACATCTGTCAGTTCCAGCAGTGACTTCCATGTTGACCATGCTGTGTTCTTTCCATGTCCGGCAAAGCTGGATATAGTGTCACAGCCTGTCAAGGCATGGAACATTGGTAGGGCACGTGATAGGATCGCTGCTATTTGGTTGGCTTTCAGGTAGCGAAACCTCTTGCCATTTCCGAATGCTAGCCACAGTTCACATCCAGCGGGTAGATGATTTATGGCAAATACATCCAGGACCATAAAATCGGTGTCAACCATGCGAATGAACATCTGGTGGTGGCCATGCTGTGTAGCGTGTGATACGTGGAGTAGCATACGACTTTCAGCTTCTTCATGACTGCAAGGGGCCAGAGTGTGGATATCCTACAATACGTGTGTGTTGATCACCCCCTTCCCATCGGTGAGGACAACTTCATTGTCTTTCTTACAGAATGTCTGAAGGAGGACATTGGACAAGAAACTGAATAGTTTTGTCTTGTTACTGGCAACCCGCAGAAAGTTCTGCCAGTTTCCTGGTACGGCAGCCTTCCCATCCACACGCCTCCTTACACCCTTTCGACGCTTGGCTCTTGGTGTGCCTTTCAATGAGTCATCCTTGTAAATATCCCGAACGAGGTCCACACGTGACACACTGCACAGCTGAGAAGAAACATATGGGATGAATACCTGCTGGGTATATTCATAAAATGTCTTGGCAGCTGATGGCTAGATCATCTGAATGACGGAAGCTTCACCAAGAACTATACTGGTAGCATCAGAGATCTTTGTCTGAGATGGATGATGATGATTGATGTTTTACGGCCACTTTTGTGCACAAGGTAGGCTAAATGGGCCGAGCGACCTCCAAAGATAATGAGGCGATGTCAAAGACGAAACAATCTTCAGATGTGTCCACGCCGAGATTCGAACACGGGTGGTAGTGATCTCTGATGCAACACGCTACCGCTAGACCACGTCCCAGTCTGAGATGGAGACAGGTTCTCCACTCTTAGTACCAAGTCGTAATCGTCCTCCACCGGAGAGCGCTGGAAGCCATGCTTGGTTCTCATGCTGAAAGAAGTCTTCCAGATTGCCATCCCTCGGTTGATAGCTAATGTAGGGTCGTGAGAACAGTTCGACATTACTTTTCTTTGATGTCAGCTGCTGCTTCTCCTTATTTGCCGTCTTCAAGCGATTGTGGTGGATTGTGTCACCATTTGGCTTTGTTCTCTCCGCAAGAAATTCCTTTGTGATCTTTGGAATTGTTGTTGGCCAATCTACTGTGCCTTCTTAACAGCCTCGACTGCCAATGGATCCATAATCTTTTGCTGTCAAGGAAAAGTCTTTGCTCTCTTTTTCGAATGGGTTACCCAGTTCTTCAATTACGTTGACGAGTGAGCAGACGTCTTTCCTAAATGCATTCTCCACGTTTGCTCTCTGTTTATGGTGGAGCACCTCATCTCGTTTTCTCATGAGCTGGTGTGCATCTTCAAATTCTTCAATCAGCGCAGCAACCTCAGGGACAACTATCATCCACCGCCGTAGGGCACTATGGTTGTCTATAAGACCTACCACCCCTCCATCACTCTTGATGCAATCATTATCCTGCTCATGTGTTTGATTGATTTGGATTACCGAGAAGACCTCGCTGGTTTTCTGAATCGTGAAATTGCCAGCATTAAATTCTCTGGCAACATCTAGGTGTCTCATTTGGTAGTTCAGTAATGTATGGAGATGAACTGGATCCAGCGGGCATAGTCAGTGTGGTTCAGAGCAAATAACTAGGGAACACATTCTGTCAGAGCATCGAGGTACATACTGAAGGAGAACTGGCGCTGGGATCGCACAAAGACCAGTAAACACATCTCTACTGAAACGACTGTTGCCCAATAATGGAATTAAGGACAGCTCTCTTCCCTCTTTGAGCACCATTCATCAAACCACAGAGGTTTATCTTCTGTATCTATGTCACAGTTTTTGTAAGCCCGATACTGTAGGATGTACAATGCAGCCGCTGTTACTTGGTGGGCACGTATGGTGAAAGCAACATGTGCTGCACCCAAGAAGGAGTGGGCAGCGTCTGCTGTCGCGATCTCTGCTTGTACCAGTGCTTCAACCCAGCCACTCCCTTGGACCTAAACATCTATGGTCCTCATAGTGGTCATCTCTATGTGCAGGCCGCCAATCATTACAACAAACTTGTCATTTTCATACATGTCGTCTGGCCACTTTCACTTGATCTGCTTAGAAATGGTATACAAAGGTTGCTCAAATGTTACTACTGGCGTCTGCTCAGAATTAAGATGCTGAACAGCCCTTCTTACTAAGTCCATTGCCATCGTGTGCACATTCTCACGGAACAGGGGGAGTTATTTGGGGTATTATTATATTACATATTATTTGTACAACGCTATTGAATGGCTCCTGCTAGTAAGGGCGCCTTATTAAATATACATTATTATTATCATTAGTATTATTATTGTACATGCACTATATTTCCTGAATGAAAAACCTTTAACTGAAAAAGAGTGTTTCTATGTAGACATTATCGTGGCATTACAAGATTAGATAGTGGAGGCTTTAACGGTGATATATATATATATATATATATATATATATTTATGGAGGTAGGTCTCGAAGGTTGTTTAGATATGTTGATGCTCTGTGCCTGTTGCCTCTTTATATGTACCCTAAAAATACACATACACACACACACATGCATATGAATTAGTGACTTAGCGTAAACGTAACACGCACCCCCCCACACACACACGCACACACAAACTGTGCGTGATTGATGCTGTTGTTGGCAAATGTAAACGATGATCAAATATGAACGATGATCAAATACATTAACTGTGTATTAACATTTATCTGATTTAGTGTCCACGAAACTAGTTTGTATATGAAGTATTTGATGGTTAAAGAAGTGATACTACGATGGTACTTCAGTAAGCCCACTACCTCTCTTCTGAGTTAATGTTGTACCATGGACTTTATTCGGTTTTATAGCGATAACAGCCCCGTGTAGGTCGTTTGTCGGGTCTCTTCTATGTGTGGTATGTAGGTTCTTGTTAGAGAAGACTTCGCTGGTTTAGATACATAAATGTCTTGATCTGAAAGCTGAATGTCAGATGAATAATGCCGCGTAGGTAAGTAGTTTAAGGACAGTTTTAGTTATTACACCGACAGATATACAGTCACGCAAACACGCAATATCGAGACAGACAGATGAACAGACAAGTGGCGAGACAGGCAGATCTATCGACAGACATGCAGATAGACAGTCAGACAGACAGTCAAACATATGGATAGGCGCCCGTGCGGACACTCACGGACACACGCGTGCGTCTGCAGACATAATTTATTTTACACAAAATGACAGAAACGGGTCAATATGCATATTCGTTAGTTGTATTTCATATTTCTATTCTTCATGTCGCTAATCCAGCTCCATTAGGAGTATACAGCAACAGACCTTTAATGATAACAAATGTCTAACACTACTTTCTTGAAGATGCGATTCATGCTGTTTCCGTATAAATGTATGCTAACCAACACCTTTCTGGTTATCACATCCTCAGCAAATTTCCAGATTACAGTTCCAATCATCTCAAGGTTACTTCTGTTTATCGGATCCTTCCCGAGGGACTCATCTCTCGCCCATGTGTCCCATATCTGACCAGCGCCTAGGTCAAACAACCGACTCAACAACCCACTCCAGCCATTAATTAAGTAGTTATGGCGGACCAACGAAACCATTACATCAGTCGACCTCAAAGTATGCCGATACCAACCGGAAGCTGGAGAAGAGAACACACTGCATTAACCAATCAGGTTTCCGAACAAACGTTTGATTGGAACTATGATGCCCTACAAGTGACAGACCAGAGACTGATCCAGGACGTTTCCCCTCAATCACGATATGGCAGTTATCGTTACAACCAACCACTATTAAGACAAGAGAGCGCCATCGATAATCAAGGACTGAAAAAATTGAGTTATGACGATCCCGGGCAAGCTCAACGACCACAACTAAAGTCAGTGGATATGCATGGTACTTATCCTATCAGTTCACAGCCGCAAACTGGTAACTCACCCGATGCGTACTTGAGCGATGGAAGACTTAACCAACGGTCAACGAATAATATGTACTCGTGGCAAGATAGATCATTCCAACGGAGGAAGAGATCCCCTGATGCGCGCGAAGTTACTGACATAATTTCAAAGCAAAAGGATGGATTTATGGCGGATCCCAGTCTCACGCAACAATCGACTGGAACAGATTACGTGTTCACAATGGATCATGGAGCATCCCACAACATGAACAGATCAGATGATATAAATGACGTGTATCAGAGATCTTCACTACAACAGATAAACAAGTCACCATCCAACGTTTACACTTTCGATCATAGACATTCGCAACAAATAAATAAAACCTCTGATGTATCACAAGGAACTTTTACAGTTTCACCAGAATTGGCATACAACGCCGATCACAGACTTTCACAGCTAAGGAAAGCATCAGTTCAAGGATACAAGACAGAAAACAGATCACAGAATTTGAACAGATCATCTAATTTGTACAATTCAGACAATAGGATTTCACAGCATGGCAGTCAAATGTCTGACGTACGCATTGCCGATCAAAGAGTTTCGCAACAAAGTAATATCGGAGCTGACGACTTTCAGGCGGCCAGTTTGAGATATTCACAACAAATTGAAAAGTCAAATGATGTGTTCGCAGTGAATCGCAACCGCATGGAACAAATGGACGGCCCAACTGTTGTGTACCCGAATAATGGCCGGAATTCGCAAGAAAAATATGCAAACGCAGCCAATCACAGGCACCTACAGTCAATAAACCGGCTAAATGACGTGTATACGAGCAGTGAAAGACATTTACAACGAACTAATGGTGGATCTGTCACAGCGGACCAAAGACATCCAGAACAAGGACTGAGCAGATTATTTGACACGTCTACGGCAGATAGACCTATATCACAAACAGAACTAACAAAATCACCAAACATGGACATTATAGCGTCCTCTGATTTACGACAGTACGACGATCTGCAAACATACCCAAAGAAGGCAGCTATTAGAAAAGAACCTTCCTCCGTGACTTCCTATCAGTATCCGACTATTATTTCGCAAATACAGAACCTAGACTTTGGCCTCTACAGCTATATCAATAGGTTCAAACTGAATGAGCTGTCATCGATTATCGATAGAAGTGCCGTGGAATGTAAAGTTACCTTAAACTTCACGGTTCAGTCCAAAATCGAAGGCGACGATACAAAAAACAAAATAGTGAAATTGCTCAAACAGACTGAAGATGAGACGCACAGACAGGAGCTAAATATTGATGTCCCTGTACAATGGTCAGAGATAAAGGAGATAGAGAAGAAAAACCAGGCAGCACTGTATCCAATCAATGGCCACACGATTGGATTAATCTGTCATAAGAAGGACTGGAACTCGATTCATAACGCATGGAATGGCGGAGGTGCAGCGTCTAGCTTCGCTCCCCATTCGAATGGACTTGTCACTGGCGAGTTCATGCCGCTCGGGTACGTGATATACGGAATGGTAAAATTATACCTTCACGCTTCGGACATAACCAAAATGCACGTGGATATGGCTGTGAATGCCGCCAATCGGTACCTCCAACAGGAGGGAACGCTGACTCAATCTGTTGTTTTAGCTGCTGGTTCCGAACTTTTAGCGGCTTGCCGAAGAATCCTCGATGACTGCGGCCCCATTCCCTTCACCGAAGTTGTGAGGACTACAGCCGGCAATCTGCCAGCCAAGTGGGTACTTCACGCGATATACACGGAAAAAGAAGAAGGGCAAAATCGCGAGGGAGAGGAACATATGTGGCTTATAAGGCGTACATTCGATAATATTTTAGACCACGCGTTTCAGTCCATGATAGAAACGATGGCTATGCCATTGTTAATGACAGGTAAACAATTTTCCATTCCAAGAAAATGGCTGAATGGATTTAAAAAAAATTGCGTAATAAACACTGTAGAACGTTCAGTAACATTTATTATTAGCATATCACGTGCCTGACATATGTTTATATTTTAGATAACTTTGCTAGACGTGGCGACGGGGTAGCCGATACCCTATACAGATCATTACTGGACGGCGTGAGGAAGTATTTCTTCCACGAAGACAATCATCTGAAAGAAATTCACATCGTCGACACGAGTCCGCGTCTTCTCCGGCATTTAGCCGATCTTTTAGATCACGGACAGAAAACTGAAGGTCATCGAATCATTCGCCAGATGGCATCGGATGACGTCACGAAAGTAGTAAGAAGTCGTTCACTTGAAAACGAACGTCGTCTTCTCCCCGTCTATTTTCAAGGACTTCACGCGAGAACGGCGCCAACGAGCGACAATTTATATCCAGAAGCACAATTCCAAAGTCGTGGCTATCTTCTTTTCGGGGGAATTCAGCTGATCGTATCCGTCGGTGACGTCACTCTAATGGATGTTGACGTTATTGTGAATGTGACGGACGAAAATATAAACGTCGACGAAAAGATATCTTTCGCGGCTGGTCCAGACTTCCAGGTGGCGCTGCGAGCGATGAGACTATCGGAGAGAGCGTTGCCTGTCGGCAGCGTTATACCAATAGCCTCCGGCAACCTGCCATGTTCCACGATACTGCACACGGTTGGACCATCGTTGATGCACCATGGCCTTCCCAACCAGCACGAACAGTGCACCATTGATCTCCAAAAGGCATTCGATGGTGTATTTGATTATGTTTGTAGGAACGGCGTTAATACTATGGCAATACCTATAGGAATTGGTGAGTGGAAAAACTAAATGAACGCCATTCATAAGAATCTGTTTGTTTATGAACGCGTGCGAGCACGTGCACGCACACGCACGTACGAACACGCGCGCGCACGCGCACACACACACACACACACACGAACGCACAGAAAGAGAGAGAATGCACATGGTTCGATTAGCTAGGGTCAAAAAGGCTTCTGTCCGCGACATCTAGTGTCGAATCCCCAATAAACTAAGTCTACAAATCCCATTGATTCCGAGATTTTGACCGAATTATATGAATCTCCCCCCGTCCACAGTTTGGTTTGGGTCCCCATATATTGGAAATTAGAAAGGGTTGCTGGTCCACCACTGATTTTGGTAATCCTCCTTGTTAGTGTTCGAAACGACTCAAGATTTGTAGGATCTTTCCCTAAGAAGACTTCCCTTGATCTTATGTCCCTGGTGTAACCAACGCCGAGGCTAAATAAATAGCTCACTCACTTACTTATTCAGTCTCCCATCACACTATTTTTCAGATTGATTACTAACACTGCATACACACCACGAATCGTCTTCATCCTATAGATTCATGTATATCAATTTATTTTGGTTCTCGTGTGTAGAAATAGTTGAATCTCTCCTTCTAGTTAAAACATAGGAAATGATTAAGTAGAGTTACCGGCTGTTTTAAGATTTCGCTTTATTTCACGTAGACATGTTGAAGATACCAGATTCGTATGTTGCTGATGCTGTCTACCGATCAATCATCTACTACCTGGCCAAATGTTTGGGTCCTAGCTCCTGTCTGAAGGTCATTTACGTTGTAGCCAAGGATACAGCCTTACTGGATGAGGTGGCGCATCGCTTTGACGAGCACATCGCATCCAACGACACGCATCGAACGATAATATTACACCTGGATCATAAACTCGTCGATGACGCGATTCTAGCCTGCACCTGTCCGCCGGTTCCACCTAAAACAGGTATTCAGCAAGTCTCTCGAGGACCAATAGCCAGTTATCAAATCAACACTCATATCGTAGCCAGAGATAACGGCGGCAGATCATCATCATCATCAGTATCATCGTCGTCATTGTCATCACCGGAGACAGGTATCAATTCGCCCAAAGGTACGAAACCAAGAGGACGAAACTCAACCGTAAAAAAACAGCGAACTGCCAAAAGTTCGCAAAATGGAAAACACGTGATGGTATTTAGTCGGAAGAGTAGTTGCTTTAGCTGTTTTAAAAGTAAAAAGGAGACACCAAGATACGAAATAACGATCGAAGATCGAGCTTCTACGGGCACCGAACAGATCAATCGAGTAAATAAAGCCTCAAGAGGGGGGTATGATGTAGGACCACCGCCAAGTGGTCTCCATGACGACGGAGGGTTTAGTAACAACAGAACATCTCGACGTTACTAGTCTGACCGTGATTGTCACCGTGATTAACGATCGAAGACGATTGTAATAGGTTACAAATGTGAGAAAGTTGACATTGATTTTGATATTATTATTATTATAGCTTCATCATCTGCGACATCATAATTATCGTTGTCGATTGATATGATATCTGCCACGATGAAGAATCATTTTAATAATTAATAAAAATATGTGATTTGATAGATATACTACGCGATTCCTTACATTTTTAATAGTCAACTATATTTTGAAACTATAACTCTTTTTTTTCTTCCAATTAATATCTCGTCTCAACATGATGAACGAAGTTAAACATATTTTGTATTTGCTTCGATATGTGACACTTTTCGACGTATTCGATAGAATATTTGTTGTATGGACAAAAATTTAGGTATGTATTAGTATAATTGAATTAAAATATTATAACATTATGAAACATTAACACATTATCGTTATGTATTCAAGACATTTATTCTACAGACATATCCAAATTATATATTATTACAATAAATTGATCACAGTATTTTATTATATATATATATATATATATATATATATATAATGGTTGTGTACTATGTACCGGCCCATTTAGCCTATCATGTGCACAAAAGTGGCCGTAAAACATCAATCATCTTCACCTGTACTACATACAATCAGCGAATCTTATGATTTTCTATCATCAGATTGATACATGAGCACGTTATGACAATATTAACTCTCTTTTTCTTAAAACACTGCAATATATTTCAATACTAGAATTTATTATCAATATTCCCGTAATAATAATAATAAACGTAATAATGTAATATAAGCATTCTGTTAAAATGGTGTTTCGCTATTATTAGACATCAGTACTTAATTTACTTAATACTTAATTTAGAAGTAAATATCTATAAACAATTTTAGTCGCCGGAATAAGTCCTATCATTTGGAGCAAAGGTGGACGCCACATTAATAAAACAACGAATTAAAATAGGCGACACGCAGAAGTCAGGACGCTAATGCGCCGCACTTCGGCCATAAAACGATCATTGGACTACAGAGAGACTATATTATTGAGAGAATAAATACAGCTATTACCTGGCCATTTAGAAAGCCACCAATCGGTTGCCGTATTATACGAACCTGGCTTAATTGTAATGTCTAATGCAGAAGACGACAATGGACTCATTAAATCGATGTGCGCAATTATCGGAAAGACGGCGTATCGCTTACTAAAGGCAGAGAAGTGGCAGTGAAATATACCTATTATTTCTTTTTTGTTCCAAGCAGAGATCGGGTTGAAATGATGGGAAAGCCTCGGGACGCAGACATTACAATCATCTTATATTCAGCTTGGTCAGGTTTAAGCAGGACAGCGCCTAATAAGCTATATGGACGGTTAACATCTCTTAACGTATACATCGTCGTGCGTGTGTCGTACTACGGCCAAGTCTTGGCCGAAGTCGATCTTCACTTAAAACAGTAATACTAGAGTTTCATATTTTCCCGGTCGACTCCAACGAATCAATTCGGTTTCGCGTGATGGCGAAAAAGATACTTATGATTCCTTCGCAAGACGATAGATATCGGTTACGTTAGTTTTTATTGACCAATTTTTGGGTCTCGTGTACCTGATAAAAAAAAAACCCCGATAATTTACTGGTGAAAACTGAACTCCCGTAGTTCATTTTATCGTAATCAGGAGAACGGTTTCTATAGATACTCGATGACGCGAAATCAATTGAAGAGAGGCGAAGAAATAGTTAGAGTGAGCCGGTTATTGGAAAGTTTTCTCATTCGGGAAGATTCTTATGGATGGATACTCGATGAGATGGTAACGTGAATGTCTCACGGGAATGACGAGAACACTTTGTTTACAGATTGTTATAATTGACGATGGTTAGCGGGCGACAAAAAGTAGTTCGTCAAGCTCATGGGGCAGGCACAACCCACGAAAACAGGTACGAGTCGGGATTCGAACCCACACACCTCAGCTTTGTAATGAAATATTCTAATCGTGCTGTGCCATCCGGCTAGAATAAATGACGAACCAAAGAATCTACAATGGTATATAATATTTTATATACAATATAGACGAGATGCTAAACTATCACATGATCTAAGGGCTTTCGCTCTTGGCGGATGTATTTACGTTCTTTTAGCAACATTTGGCGATGAGAAACGTTTCTGGGTGGAAGTATAATATTATTGATTGAGTGAATGAGTGAATGAGTAGGCTATTTAGCCTCGACAATGCTCTTAACTTGGACAAATGTCCGAATGTCTAATCTCTGGGAAAATGAGATGATAAGCCCGATCTCTTTTCTCAGTGAATGAAACATCCCATAGGCATAGGTAACAGTGGGATTCGATCTTATAACCTAGAGGTTCTCAGAGCAGCGCGCTACCAGATCGGCCGTACAATTTCCCCAGATGTCCTATGAGCATGGACTCAGACACGTCCGCATGCACGGATCTCCGTGTGCATGACGGGATGCGTGCGTGCTTGCTCGTTTGTCTCTGGGCATCATGAAGCTTGTTTTCGTAGGAAGAAAACGTAATTGGTGCCAGCGACTGAAATAATTAAGAAACCATCAATCAACTAGAGCATTTATAATTAACGTGGTTAGTGTTTCCATTTAGTTAAGTGAACTATTTAGTTAAGACGGAAATCTGACAAATGACATTATTTTACGGTCCGTGTTCTATTACAAATGTCTATAACCAGTTAGAGACTATAAATTGTCTTCATTAATCTGATATAATGGTCTGTCGTTTATCTCAGATCTGCAGCAGATGACTCATCATCGACAGTAGTGATCTATGTGCACGCGTGAGTGCGTGCGTGTCCGCGCGCGCATTTAGATAACACACCAAATGATATTTCGCCCAATACATTAGTGTTAAATGAATACCGTCTCGGCACTTGATAAGGACTGAGTGAAAATACTATTTTCTGCTATTGTCGGAGGTATTATAATTATTATCATAATATATATTATATGTACTGATATATATGCTTTACTTCCAGTTATAGCTGAGTTATATATGTACTAATATATATATATATAATTTGTTTTCTATTTAGGTAGTGGTCGTTTGGTCATAATTCTGTAAGAATTATAAACATCACAAAACCTGGGCCCACGCCTTTATTATATGTAACACACACACACACACACACACACACGATATAAGTTCCGTTAAAATTCCTGTATAGATTCTCATCCATCATTCTATTCTCGCCTTTCTGTTGTTATGATTAATGTCTTTGTCATACGCGCAACATTGTTGGTAGTTGCACCAAGTGACCATGACACATTGTCCCGTGAACATCTTTCTTAGTCACACTCTCCCAATTTTGACTCCTCCCCCTTCTCTCTCTCTCTCTCTCTCTCTCTAGTCTTTCTATCTATCTGTCTTAAAATATATCCCAAAATACAGGAAATAAATTCCTGGTTGACTGTATATGATAGATAATGTGCTAGAAATCTGATGATCCATCTCACATTCGTCTGAGTATAGAAGAATCCCGACTAGATCAGAGTTCCGATTAAACTACTATTATATTGTCAGTTTGTTGCTTCAGAAGCCAGGTGTGTGTATACGTCAGACGTACTACGTTGACTGGGCAATGAGCGATATGTCAACATAAACCCAAATAACAAATGAGGACATGATATATCCTCCTATAATCCGAGGACTTTAGCTTATATGACGTCATTCAGCTTTCAATCCTAAGCTAGAGATAGAAGCATATAGTCGTTTGATGAACGGCAGCTGTAAGGCATCCAACTGTAAGGTATCCAGCTGTAAGGCATCCAACTAAAGGTAAGAATGAAGCAACAGTTTGGATTATATTGTTGCCCTTCGTAGTAAAGCGAGTCAATTAATTGTGTATTTGTGCGTGCGTGAGTGCATGTATGAGTGTGTGCGTGATTGGGTGCGCGTGCGCGTGTAAAAGGAATTATCACCGAGAATCGCGTAACTTGAAAACAACATCTATAGGATTCATCGGCTCAATGAATGGGATAGATGCGACTTTTCATGTTCATCCTACTAATTAGTCTCACCAGTCTACAAGTCACTGTGTAACAAAACTCCCTTAAACTCACTCACTCACTCACTCACTCACTCTATCTATCTATCTATCTCCCACTCTCTCTCTCTCACACCGTGTGTGTGCGTGGGTGCGCGCGCGCGCATGTGTTCTAGGATGCATGTATATATTGGCACTGGTTCAGAACACCAACATCTAAACATCATTTGAAACCTATACCTCCATGAATCTATACATAAATAAAGCTGTACATACTTTAATATTTTACACCTCCTCATACCTATACACATGTAGGCTCTATACATGTGTCTGGGCTACTCATCAGCCTGTGGGGCCCAGCTAATCCGCTTTCGTACGCGACAAATATATCACGCCCGCAGGGAAGCGGCTATATGCAGGATACGTACAAAAAGCAGAAGCACGCACACCACAGTTTACATTCAGCAGTAATTTCCTGTGATTCAATATACATAAGACCATAAAAACATAAGAACATTTCTATACATAAGAACATTTCGACACCCAAGATGCTGATCTCAGTTTCACTCTGGGCTCGAATAACCAAACAAATTCTACCTATATCAACCGTTTCAAGATACGTCGGACAGGTTCGGTGTCGTAAGTTGTTCTCCAATCAGAGTGAAAAGTTAGACCAATCATAGGCTCTCAGCGCATCAACCAACGCAACAGTTTATCGAACACGTGACAATCTTGTTGGACACACTATCTAAATAGGGAAGCAGCGAAGTGACTTAGCTCAAAAAGAAAATAGCAATATTACCACAATGGATGAACTAGAACGAAATATTGCCTCAATCTTTTTAATCGTAAGCTAGAGTTAGAAGGATATAGTCGTTTGATGAACGGCAGCTGTAAGGTATCCAACTGTAAGGTATCCAGCTGTAAGGTATCCAACTAAAAGCAAGAATGGAGCAATAATTTGGATGATATTGTCGCCGTTCGTAGTAACGAAACTCAATTAATTGCGTGCGCGTGAGTGTGTGTGTGTGTGCATGAGTGTGTGCGTGTGATTTTTCATGTTGAAACGAGTAATTAGTTTTACCAGTCTTCAAGTCGCTGTGAACAAAATCCATGAAGTCATTCACATACTTACTCTCGCTCTCCCCCTTTCTCTTCATATATGTATGTGTGTGTGTGCGTGTTGGCGGGGGGGGTGCAGTGTCGGGCATTATTTGCTGGTCCACTGTATGATGATTTATTTTTGAGAGGGGTGGAGAGTTTTATGTATCAAATGTCTAAACAACGCAGCTCTGAAATGGTTAACATCTGCTCGAATATTTTAAACAGGAAATTAAATAGAGACGACACTAGGTGTTTATTAAAAGAAGATATCTCATTACTTCTCTGGCAGACAATAAGTTACTCTTTTACATGAAAATAATGGCTCATTATGCCGACAAACGGAAATTAAGCGCCTAGGTAATCTCTGGTGATTTATTAATACGTAATTCTTTACCGTGGTTATCTAATAAAGCGGCCCCTAGCTATTTCATTTGCCTGTGGTTTTGTTATGGATAAACAGAAAAAAATTGCTTCGTATTTCTTGGTTCACTTTTCTAATTAGGAGATAGTTGACAGGTCACATGTCTGGTATAATTGCCTCGATCTCAGTATAGATACCTTTTACACAAAACTGACAAAGTATAAGCAAAACAGGAAATATCATACATGGGTGATTGACAACAGAGATATGCTTATATATTTGTCGACATTTTAGTCCTAACCAATTTAGAAAGCAAGACCTTATTATTATAGAAGTGTTCCAGCTATCTCACAAATGCTCCATGGACAGAGAATGATACAATAATAAGAATCATACTATTTGCAATAACAAAAAAGTTTATTTTTATAGAATTAATGCTAGTGAAATAATGCATATTTTTAAATTATACTATCTTAAGCCATTATGTGGGGACGATAACAGGGGATTAAAATTACCGGATATTACAGGTGACCTATTTCAACCGTGGATAAAACTTCATAACACACGTTTCCCGGCCAGTAACCTTTAGATCTAGATAACGACATTTACATCTGTCCGCTAGTATTTGTTGTTGTTCTTGCTGCTGCTGGTGGTGGTGGTGCCTGCACATGAAGCCCGAGGAAGCTGCGCTTTACAGATGCTACGTAGATCTAGGTCTATACACTTGTCCATTGACATAAAAGAAAACCTTTATATTTAGGTCAACGCATTTGTCGCTCCGTTTAAACAGTATTCGTACCTACCGGTAAGTGGCAGCACTGTGTAACTATGATTAATTTACAATAGTTCATTTTCTGCTCCTTGTTGTATGTGTGAAGCGGAAGTATAGAGTGACCTGTAGATAATTAATTAATTGCGTGTTTCTTAATATAATTAATATCCAAAATAAATTGTGTCAGGAAATTTAATTTTCGGAAGTACTTACTGGCTACAATATGGTTCTAGATCGTATTTCATTTAAATTGTTCATGTCCATAATTAAAGTAGTATTGCAAATTACAATCATGTTATGTCTTAGAATTAGCTTGAGATCACTATTACTGTCAATCATTTAAATATATGTACACTAATATGTGGCTAACAAAACAATTTACTGATAAACTCAAATTTCATCTATTCATTTCTTAAATAGGAAACTTTAAGCATACAAATTTGCTACACACTAATTATATTAATTTAACTGGGAAAGAAAAATAGGGAAAATATATTATATTTCTTTTATTTGATTTGGAATTTATTGACTTCAAAGTATAATTTAACTTCTTCACTTCTTGATTGTTGTCTTAGTTGAGAAGACTATATCTATCTTTGAGCCACATAATTATTAATGGCCTGAATTCTGACATTTTCACATTCAAATAAGAATACAGAATATATGTTTTAGAATAGATGTACTCAAATTATGGCACAGATTAAATTTAAAATTAGAACTAGTGAATAAGTGAGTGAGTGAGTATAGGCAAGCGACTGAGTGAGTGAATGAGTGAGTGAGTGAGTAATTTACTTAGCCTCAGTGATGGTTGCATGTGAAACATGTATCGGAAATTTACTTGCCAGGGAAATATTGCCAAGATACAGGCAACACATTTAAGTTTTAAATAGGAATTTTGTTATTAACCATCTGTGCTAATGATTAATGGCACATATGTCGATTGGTAGAAATGGACAATTAGCTGGCAGTTGATAAATAAAATGAAGTCACCTTTATGGAACTTGTTGGATGGTTTACAAGATATAACTCGATATAAACTAAATTATTATCAGTAATCTCCACATATATCGTACATTGCCTAAGATTAATAGGAACATAATTAATAAAATCATTCAACGTTTTTGAAGTGCGTCTCACCAACAAGAAGATGCGCTTAATGACAAAAAGAAGATAGCTTTTTGATCTGACGCTCTGTCTCATCGAGTTCCTCGTGCTCTTTATCAAGGAGATCACAAATGTGTTAGATATTATAGCACTTCATTGGACGAAGTGAATTAAAGGTTGCACTACGAGAGTAATTGCTATTTGCCGAGTATTCCATCAGAAATAAGTTAATGTACCCCCCCCCTCTCTCTCTCTCTCTCTATCTATCTTCTCTCTCTCTCTCTCTCTCTCTCTCTCTCTCTCTCTCTGTGTGTGTGTGTGGGGGGGGTATTTGTTTGTGTGATTGTTGGTGGATGGGTTGGAGGGGACGTAATGTGCGGTCCCTCGAGATAGACCACATTCTCTGCTCGATGTCCCTTGAAGTGACTGTTAAAAGCAAACACTTATTTCAGACTTTTAGCCGAGACAGATGTTTTATACGAGTCCATCGAATTGCCTGAATATGGTGTCGTTCCCTTTATTAATACATTTAATCTTCAATATCGACGATGTACGACATCAGGAAGGAATGATCCTGTACAGAACCGTTCCACGCCTTGTTCCACTTCTTGTCACTGTCAGCTGCATTTTCAGGAACTCGACGACATTGAGTACGATGTAGATTTGAGAACCCTAAATTCGTTAGGAAGCCAAATAATCGATTTTCTGGCCATAATGACGACGATGGTATTATAAATATACGTCGTAAGAGTCGAATATTGATAATTATCCAATCTGAATCCTTGGAAGGATTAGACCAACGGATATTTGCATCTCTGAGAAAGAGTTGCTAACAATAAAATAAAGAACGAGTACATTTCTATAGTTGCCTTGAACAAACACCCACCGCACACTGAGACGATTTATTTATTTTAAGACTGCAGCCGAATGTTTAAGATTTTCGTCCTGAACTGAACGTGTGTAGTTATCCTATTTTCTTATTTATTTATTTTCTTTTATTAACTCCACTTTCTCCGAAATACAATGATTCCATTGTTTGTTCTACACAAAACCCAGATTTTTGCACACACACATATATATATATATATATATATATATATATATCAATCAATCAATCAATCAATCAATCAATCTATTTATCAATCAATCAATCAATCAATATATCTATCTATCTATCTACCTATCTATCTCACCTCTCTATCTATCTATCTATCATCTATCTATCTATTCTATCTATCTATCTATCTATCTATCTACTCTCTCTCTCTCTCTCTCTTATATATATATATATATATATATATATATATATATATAATATAATAATATATACATCATCTCATCTATCTATATATATATATATATATATATATATATATATATATATATATATATCTCTTCTGTCTGTCTATCTATATGTTTGTCTATATCTCCTCCCCTCTCCCTCCCTCACTCTATCTCTCCATCTCTCTCTCTCTCTCTCTCTCTCTCTCTCTCTCTCTCTTCTCTCTCTCTCTACTATATCTATCACTGATGAGTATCCGGAAACATCTGCACACTCCCCACTAAAGTATGTTGGTGAAATGATAGAATGACTCGGAATGGCACCGAACCCTGTGTTAATGCTTCCCCTATGCTGGTAAAGCACGCGTTTACACATGTATATATGTAAACAAATGCGCGATTATATTATTAATAAATAAAGTCATGTATTTCCGTTTTCTTCTTCTAATCATGACACTCTAATCATGACACTCTAATCATGACACTCTTGGTTTCGGTACAGGCTGACTTTTATATCGGGATTTGTTGACTCTCTTGCTACCAACAGCGGTCATCTGTTGATCTTAGGTGATTTCAATATACATTGGGATTGCCAGAGGAATGCAGATACGAAACAACTGGCTGACATTCTTAGATCTGCCAATCTCAGGCAGCATGTCCAAGAAAGAACACACAGACATGGTCACATCTTAGATCTTGTCATCTCCCGTGATGATAACAATTTGATTAAAGGTGTGTCTGTGTCTTCCATGCTGTTTGATAATTTCCTTGTTAACATTAATGTATCTTTACAGAAACAATTTGTTTCAGCTAAAGTTATATCATATAGAAGATATAAGTCAATTGACAAGGAGGCTTTTCTTGCTGATCTGCGAGTCTCTTCTCTGGTATTGGATCCACTGGATGATGTGGATCATCTGGTGGATCTCTATGATAATACATTGAGAGACATTGTAGATCAACATGCACCTTTAAGGACAAAGGAAATGCCAAGCAGACCAATGCTGCAAAGAGACACAGAAGGTATTGTGAGCGGCTGTGGGTCAGGACCAGTTTGCGTGTTCATTTTGAAATGTTCAAGGTCAGTAAAATTCTTGTTAAAAATACCCTTGCCTCTGCTAAATCTGAATATTATAATAAAAAGATCAAAGCATCCAAGGGAAATCAAAGGACTGTTTTCAGTGTTGTGAATAAAGTATTATATAAAAGTCAAACTGTCCTCCCAAATAATATCAACTCAGATAAAGATATGGCCCATTGTTTTAATAACTTCTTCTGTCAAAAAATATTAAATATACATAGTGGGTTCCAGTCCA
Source organism: Paralvinella palmiformis (assembly GCA_025642065.1). Taxonomy (NCBI): domain Eukaryota; kingdom Metazoa; phylum Annelida; class Polychaeta; order Terebellida; family Alvinellidae; genus Paralvinella; species Paralvinella palmiformis. Next base: position 88,286 of record JAODUP010001035.1, on the reverse strand, counting down.
GCACAGAGGGTAAGCCATTGGTAGAAGAGTCCTGCATATCCATGATAGATACATTTGAGCCTTTTACAGAGACTGATATCAGACAGTTGCTGAAAAAGTCATCTAATGCTTTCTGTGGAGTTGACACTATGCATACATGGCTTGTGAAAGATTGTCTGGATGTTCTGATAAACCCAATTACAAATATAGTTAATAAATCATTATCTCTGGGTGTTTTCCCAAGATCCATGAAAGCTGCCCTTGTAAAACCATTAATAAAAAACACACTATGGACTGTAATATTCTAAATAATTACAGACCTGTTTCAAATCTTACATTTTTATCTAAAGTTATAGAAAAGGCAGTTGCTTTCCATCTAAACAAATATTTAATCAATAATAACCTTAATGAATCACTACAGTCTGCCTATAAAAGTGGTCACAGCACTGAAACACCCTTCGTTCGAGTGAAAAATTATATTATGATGTCAATTGATCAAGGTAAGCCAGTAATACCTGTTCTTCTGGACCTGTCTGCCGCATTTGATAGAGTTGACCATAATGTACTCTTCTCTAGGTTAAAATACATGTTTGGTCTGTCAGGTAGAGTACTTGAATGGTTTAGATCCTATCTGGAACAACGCTCCCAGAGAGTGTCTGTTCATGGTATTTTATCTGACATTCAGTTTTTGTTATCTGGTGTACCACAGGGTTCAGTTCTTGGTCCTCTGGTTTTCACAATGTATACCCGTCCTCTTGGGATCATTGCGCAGTGATATGGGGTTAAATATCACTTGTATGCTGATGACACACAGCTGTATATATCACTGGATCCTGACAATGAGTTAATTTTCTCCTCTTCCTTGAAGAATTTAGAACATTGTATTGCCGATATTCGGCTATGGATGACTCAAAATCTTCTAAAACTAAATGATAATAAAACAAATATTTTATATTTGGCATCACCACATTGTGTTAAATCCCTAAAGACACCAGCATTACAGATGGGTGCATCTTCGATTACCCCTAATGGGTCAGTAAAAAATCTAGGGGTTATTTTTGACCAATGTATTAACATGCATGAACACACCTATTTAAGGTCGCTTTTACAGATAAATAATTATTATCTTTTAAATCATTACATGGTTTTTACAGACATTATTTGGGGTATTATTATATTACATATTATTTGTACAGCGCCTTTGAATGGTTCCTGGTAGTAAGGGCGCTTTATTAAATATACATTATTATTATTATTATTATTATTATTATTATTATAAAAACAATGATAAAAGTCTCCATCATTTTGTTATGTCAAAATAAATTAATTTTTATCTGTCTAGGACCTGCGTCCGCCACTGAATTGAACTGATTTAATGACAAAAAGCATACCAACACACACACACAGAGGGAGGAAGGGAGGAAGTTATGGAATTAGGGAGAGAGCGAGAGAATAAGTCTTTCTTATCTGTGATGATCACTTCGAGTACATGACCAAAAGGAGAGGTAAAGTTTGGGTGCAACCAGAACTTGGACTTTTTATTTGTCTTACAACACAAATGCCATATAACAATTAATGAATACTCCACCTATCATGTATTACACACGCTTATGTACAGTCTATTGTTAATTTGAATATTATCTTCGGTGTGTGTGTGTGTGTGTGTGTGTGTGTGTGTGTGTGTTTGTGTGGAAATTTTACATATGACCGAATTCGTAACGCAAATGATCGGAGATGTGAATAAGCATTAAGAGAACTAATATTATATTATGTCCTACATCTCTGATCGTCAAATAAACAGGTTTACTTTGTGGAAATTAATTAATTTATGGAAAGTAATCAGACCGATATTATGGAAGTGCAAAAAGATAACTAGATTTATGGAGGGAGCGAGAACCGGATACTGCAGAGGTGAGTTGTGATTACGTTAGTTGGCTACGTGTAACCAGATAGAGTCGGCATTACGGGGTTACAACCGCTACTAGTATCAGCATAACCATATGTAGATGGCTTAATAACGTTACCATGGAGATAATCACCCCTCGTCAGTTCGAGTTTCTTTTTTACTTAATACTTCCGGTGCTGGTCATTCTTTTCATTTGCGCGCGTGCGCCACAGTCCAAGGTCCAAAACCTAACCCCTCCCCAAAACACACACACATACACGCACGCACGCACACACACGCACACACACACAGGGAGAGGTAAACAGTTTACACAAATGTACATATGTATGTAAATATATATATATATATATATATATATATATATATCCACACATCCATATTTTTTGAACATGTATAGATGAACTCTAGCTGAAGCACTCTGGTTGTAGGTAATGATATCAAAACTTGAAACATTCTGTCTTAGTAATTAAAATGTTCCAGCTGTATGCTTTATCATATTAATTACAACTAAAACAAGATCTTGTCGGCTGAATTTTGTTATCCGCGAATTGATAGAATCCGAAAATGAAAGACTAATGGCGGTTAATGTGTATCACAATTTTCATGTATTTGATCCTATATCGTATTATAATGTCGACGAGAAGTTGGTATTTTAATTCAGTAAATCGAAAGCTGTCCTCAAAGTAACCTCTTCAAACGACGGAACTAGATATGGGACAATTCCCACTTTTTACCCGCGATCTTTTTCTCTGGATCCAGATCGGTGATATAACGTTTGAACTGACTATAGCGGATTACGTCTGTGCTGATAATGTCTCGTATGAAATAAAACATCATGACTTACAAATCCCGAACGCTGATTTAGACCGAGCTCGTTTTTAAGCTGCCACTTTACATAATTTTCTTGGTTCGAGTTTTTAATATTGTCCACGCGATGGTTTTTACTTTTCGTGTGACGTTTTATTACCATTAAAGATGTTGTTTGTTCCAGGTGCGTTACGTAAATGTTGTTTGGGATTTTGTTCAAAAAGAGAAGTCACAGAGCGCTAAATTACAAATAATAAATTCGTCTCAGGTTACCTGTTTTGTGGGATGTTTTCACCCGGATAATAAGGGTGTTCCGATGGCGCAGTCGTTAAAGCAACAGGATTGCAAACCCCCAGGTTATCGGTTCAAATCTAGTCCATTCTTGTGTTCGTGAAATTTGTTTCTCCAGACAGACGCTCCTGGATCATAAATATTATGTCCGAGATGTGTTCAACGCCGAGGATAAATAATCATCAAATGGTTTGTTTAGTACCAATTACTCGCTTGAATAACAGCCTCCATAATGTAGTTGATTTTGAAATATAAAATGCCTAGTCCTCACATCACCTTGTCCTTCTTACTGTAAAACTGTTTAAATAGTTAGAGACAATTTTAATATTTATAAAAATTATAGCCAAGTGTTGACCTCAGTATACATTGTCAGATAGTTAACTTAGTCATTCTTACAACTTACCTCGTTTTTGTTCGCTGAATGCTACACTCAGACGCCAAGACTGCTTAAGGCCTTCACTTTCGGGTTTTTCGTGACCAATTTGGCGTTACGTCGTAGGAGAAAAGACGTTATTTCCGTCTAAGCTCTCAACCCTTCAATTACACAGATGATGAAATTATGATATTTGTCAGTACTGCCCCCACCATCCATACTGTTAAAAAACTGACATACACATCTCAATGTTCTCTGTCTGTGGGATGTGACATGCATAAATGAACAGTTTCATAAGGCTTAGATTTTCACTTAGGTTAGAGAAGAACTTCGACGCCAGACCAGTCGGACGTGTATTGATACATGGTTCATATAGGTAGGATTTATTCAGTTATTCGAACCCAGAATAAAGCTGAGGTCAGCATCTGAGGTGTCGAAATGTTTTATATACAGGTTTCTTTTGGACCACAGAAAATTACTGTTGAATGTAAACTGTGGTGCCAAAATAGTTTATGATATGTATGTAGCTAGTCACCATTGAACCACACGCACGTGTTGTTTGTTGCGAGCTGTGGTATCAAATGGTATGTTTTTACGTGCTTCCGCTTTTTGTACGTAGCCTGCATGTAGCCGCTTTCCTGTGGGCGTGACATATTTGTCGCGTACGAAAAGCGAATTAGCTGGTTCCCACAGGCTGATGAGTAGACCAGACACATGCTTAGGTATACGCACACATTTATCAATATGTGGAGGTATGGAACATTTATTTTAGATTAATGTATGTATAGTTGTATTTAGATTTATGGAGGTAGGTTTCGAAGGAGGTTTAGATATGTTGATGCTCTGTGCCTGTTGCCTCTTACTATGTACCCTAAAACACACACACACACACACACACACACACACACACACAACACACACACACACACACACACACACACACAGGGACGCACACATACACACGCAGGGATGCACGCATGCATGCACAAACACAGGCACGCACGCACAAATACGCACACACACAGAGTCAGAGAGAAAGAGTGTGTGTGTGTGCGCAGAGAGAGCGAGCGAGAGAGAGAGAGAGGGACACACACACACACACACACACACACACACACACAAGAGAGAAGAGAGAGAGAGAGAGAGAGAGATAGTAAATTTGTTACTGTTAATCTAGCAATAAAGTTCAGAGGCAATTACCATATCCATTAATCTCAGATCGTGTACTTCTTTCTAATACCGTTATGTTCTGTACTCTAGTACCGACGAAGAAAACGTTGTAACGGCTTATTAATAAAGAAGACGAACACATCTCTCTTTGTTGCTTTTCGGTTGATTAATAAAGTCAATAATTACGTCCCTAGTCCTGGGGACCCCCCCCCTCCCATCACCGACGTCGTGTAGGTATTCCCGCTCCACAGCGCGCGCGAACATTTTATTCGGAAGCAGCCCGATAAATTACATTCGAATATTGACGTCCCGTGAAGTCCCAGGTGCGGATGTTGCTTTGTTATCTGCACATTTCCCAATTGGCCATCATTTAAATAAAGTGACCATTTTGTAGCGCGTCCTGGGTGTTGACATTTCTGGGGCTCGGGCGATCATTTTACATCAGAAGTCGAGCACATTCGCTGCATCTCGTGAAAACTGGCGACGCGATTTTATGTTCTATCAGACGATGCCGGTGTCGGAGTGGGCATTTCGATATAAGTGACAAATCTTCCACCCCCCCCCCACCCTCCACCACATCATCAATAAAATAGCACTACCATTATAGTTTTATGAGGCATTCTGCAGTCACGGCGGTAGTTTGACGCGTGACAAATTGGCTCTTCAACTGAAGACGTTTGTAGTATTCTGTTCCGGAATCTCACGAGCCTATCCAATAATCAAGACGGATGATTGTTTGTGTTTTATCTCTCCGATGGGCCGACAGTACTATGTGATTAATAATTAACTGGAATAATGGCAGCTGTAAAGTGAAATTATGGCTAGAGTTAATGAATCATTCATCTCGATAAGATGCTCATTTAAAGTAACTCACACACACGCACACACGCACGCACGCACACAGACATACACGCACACACACATACACAGTCTTTTGATTTCACCCATTAGATTAGGGCACTGCGCTATAAATCCGAAGTTTCTGAGTTCGAATCTGGATCTTACCCGTATCTGTGAGATGTTTTTCCCTAAGCCGTCAACTCTCCGCCATATATCCCAATTGTGACCAACACTAGGGATAAACAAGTGAACACTTTTCAACACAGTGAGTAAGTGAGTGAGTGAGTGAGTGCTTGTTTTGTTTATACTCGGCGCTTGGTTACATTTGAGTCATCTGGTTGATGGATAACGCCCAAATGGAAACATTACATAAATACAAGTATCCTCTATTGATTCGCATCCCAACCTGGAAGTTTGCAGTACAGTGCTCTGAATCCTGAATTTGAGGAATGATCTCTGTGTCAATATTGGTCAGGCACAATATACCGGTAATCTTCTTTCGGTTAGTAACCTGGACTATTTTTAATACATTTGTACTGAGATTATGCTTTAATTTAACATTTTGTGGTGTTGAAGTATTATTTGATATTCGAAAAAGGGTTGTTTTGCGACGTTTGCCCTATAAGTATCTAGCTGGACGGAAGATTATTCACGGATTGTGAAAGGCTGCCATGGTTATTTATCCCTAACCCCTGATGAACATCGTGACAGGATTAACCATGTATTGGCTTGTAGATGTACATGTTTTAATACTTCATGCTCGTACACACACACACACACACACACACACGTAGCACGCACGCGCGCACACAGAGTTAATATTCCTTCTGAGGGCGGATAAATCCCCCCCCCCCCCCGAGGGGCACTTTTTCGCCGCCGAAGAGCTCGTGACCGGACCGTGTACGTTAAAAATAACGACTCTTTGGTGAATTATAATGGTCGTGTGTACTTAAATTAGCCGGATACCGACACCGAAATAAGCATCACCTTCAACGTTAATCAAAGGCTTCAGTCATCTATATAGTTAACAGAACATTGAGAGAGAGAGAGAGAGAGAGAGAGAGAGAGAGAAAGAAAGAAAGAATCTAATTAGTGACAACCCTGAGGGCTGTTCGAGTTGCCATGGAAAAATGCATGTAACATGTGATCACGATGTTGGCGTCAGGTAAGGTGTTTTTTTTGGATGGGGGGGATGTCGATGCCGTTTATTGATTCCAACTATTGGCGATTCTATTAACATTGATATAAGCGGGTTATCCCTTGACAGGTGATCCATTATAAAGTTAATAATATAATATATAATAAATAAAATTAATAAAATAAAATAATAATAATAATAATAATAAAAACTAGTTTAATAAAAATATTTTAAGAATGCGATAGAAGAATAGAGGAATGAGTGGCAATGAGGACAGGACAGGAGGAATGGACAGAAAGAAGCCTTCAGACAGACTAATAAACGAAAATATATACAACAAATTATATATATATATATATAATGAGTATAATAGAAAGAGTTTAGCAACACATCAGCACTAATTAAGCCATTCAGTGTCCTAGAGGATTTAGATTGTGGCCCGGATCGGAAGTGGGGGAGGGGGGTTGGGCGGATACAGGAGCAAAGACAAAGAAACATGGCGAGTACAACCGGAGACATGATAGAGAAAGTAGGGAGTGGGAATGGTAGCCCACAGCGACAAAGACTGGCTAAAAACAGAGATATCATTGCGACATGGTTGACCAGGCTAATTATAACTCTGTCCTATTGTCAGCGAGTCAAGGCCAAGCTCCCAATCTTACCTTCTAGGCGCAGCGTCCAAATTGGTTGATCGGATCAATATGATAAGGCAGCGGTGCATTGTCAATCATCTGCCCCCGGGGTGCGGGGTGAGCGTGTAGGGTGGGTGTTGATGCTGGCCCATTATCGCATCATACTACCGAGCAGGTTACGGAACCCGATAGAATACAAACTATTTTTGTAAACCCGCGGCTGTGTTTATAATATTGCTCGACTCAATTTTTTTTGGGGGGAAACCGTTGGATTGTATTACGTAAACAAGAGAAATCTTTGGATCTATTGAAATTAGATTTTTTAAATGTGATATACAAAGCGATATTTCTCTAGGAAAAGAATAATAATTCTGCCTAAAGGAATCAATCACCAATCTCAGTATATAAGAAGATTTTTATAAGCCAGATTTTCTAATGTAACGAGCTCGTTTCTATTGCTATTATCGCCCACTGGTTTACTTGGAAACGTATAATTTAGTATTTAGATTATCTCGTCACCCAGCGTCCTTTGGAAACGATATTATTGTTTAGCTAAACAAAATTCTTGCTCTCTCTCTCTCTCTCTCTCTCTCTCTGTGTGTGTGTGTGTGTTTTAGCCATATAGAATAGGACACTGGCACAGGGAATTTTGAAGCGTGAATTCAAACTTGGTGAAAAGAAAACACGAACCTCAATCTCTGACACGGGCAATGTGTGTTTTAGCTGTGTATAAAAAGGCACAGAGAATCTCGAACCGTGAATTCAACTCTGGACGATTTTTCAGGGGACTGAATCCTGAGTGGCGGCTTTTCTTGCTGAGACATGTGTAATGTCTCAACATGTGTGTGTGTGAGGGGGGAAGGAGAGGAAGGGTTAGCTGTGTATAATAAGGATAATCTCGAACCGTGAATTCAACTCTGGACGATTCTTCAGGGGAATGAATCCAGAATGGCGACTTTTCATGTGGCGACTTATAATCGACATCATTTTGTTTATTTATTTACATATGTTGTTTATCCTATTATGAACGCTGTTATGTTGTTTGTCCTATTATAAACACCATTATGTTGTTTCTTTACTGTTACTGTTAACGACAAGTTATGTTTTTTTTAACCTATATACTATTTGACCTGTCTTAATGACAGTTATATTGTCCGAAGTCAGTTATATCGATCATCATATTGATTATCTACATTTACTAGAAATTATGTATGTTTAGCCCAATTATATCAACTAATGATACATCATTTTATTTCCCATTCTTTTGTCTCCCATCATGTTAATTGTCCAATTATATATATTGATAAAAAAAGAGATCAATAAGCCAAATTAATCCTGTCATGTTATATATTATTTTTGTGGAGTACTACATGGATGCCAGGTAAAGCGGCCCATTGACCTGACCGAATTGAGGACGTTTATGCGACACTTAGATGCCAAACCCAACTTCAGCGTACCATCGAACACATTACTATTGTACGGCCCGCCTATCCAGGTACACGGCATCGTACTGTGACCGAACTGGCCATATATCTTATGCCGTCTAGTCTACGGAATGAAGTATTATTGACACACCGACAATAAGACGACCTTTATGTTGGTCATCAATCGTGACCGTTTTCTGACAGGTATAAACCCAGAAGGTGGACTAAACACAGCAGCCCGCTAACGGTGGAGCATGCACATTAAATGACGATCCGTAATTTACGTCAACAGTTTATATCCAGATTCTTTTATCCGTCCTGACAACGTCATTTCCGCGATAGATCATGGCCTATGGGAGGATCTGGCCAGGTCAAGTGAAACGTCTTTGTTCTCCAGCATTAAAATTGACGTTAATCGTCATAGGTCGGCGTGCTTTGTGTTATGGATAGGGACATCAACGTGTTTGCGAAGCATATACAACAAAATACACCGAGTGAGAGTGTGTGTGGTTTGGGAAAATATATATATATATATATATATATATATATATATATATATATATTATTTTGTATTATAAAATATATCCTAAAACAGACATGCACGCACGGACACACGCGCGCACACACACACACACATGCACGCACGAATTGGGAGAGGTCTTGATTTATTATCTTGTTTCTCCTCAGATAAATAATGATCAGACGACCCGCTGTCATTTATCTTGTCAGATAGATAATAGAGACGTCACCTACTGTGTTGACATCGCTTATTGTCTGATATCATTTTTAATAATCTGCCCGATCCATTTAGTGAGACAGTTGTCAAGGTCATGGTCAACCACTCAAAGAGATACGAATCGTTCACACAACTTCAGGAATTAGATCATGTCTTTGTTGATTTTGTAAAATATTAATGTCAGTGGCCACCACGTGACAATTACTTATTCACACCTAGTTGTACATCCGTTCTGAGTATTTTTTTATGTACCCATACTCATGAGTACAAGTTAATTGAAATATTGATTCATAATACATATAAACATATACAGATGTGTGGATAATATACGATAATAAACGAACAGAATATCGCGGATAGCCACGTTGACGCAATTAAAACCGGCCCTAAAAGGGGGGCCTATTTTATGTGAAAATGTTTTCCTAAAAAAGGTTGATTCCCTTTTAAAAATAAATTGGGTTTTAAAATCGGGAAAAATTAAAAAGGCCCATTGTTTGGGAGATTTTTTTGCTTTCCAGTAACAAAAAAAAAAATATGGACAATATATAAGCTTTTTTTATATAGTCCAAACGGGGAAATTTAACCCATCTCTTTCAAAAACACGCCGTAGCGCGCGCAAAAGCCCCGGGGCCACCACAATGAATATGTTATCATCTAACCAGGCAACTTGTTGGGGTACAAACTTAAAAAAATCCAAATTTTACTTTAATCTATAAAATAATACAGTCATTTAGTTTAATCAGTAAAGATAAACTATTGGTGTAGTAGTAGTTGTTCTTGTTATTGTTGTTGTTGTTGTTATTGTTCATAAGTCTGATGTTATTATTCTTGGCATTAATTGTATTACCCAGAGAGTGGTCTGAGGGTGTTAAAGTGGCTGACCTAGAAGTGCGGTTGACCAGATACTTCTAGTATCTCAGCTTAAAATCAGTACCAACTGTCTCGATCTTTCATTTGGCCTCATTACAATGGGGGGGGGGGGGAGGGTGTTTAGCCCAATTAACTTACCGTTGCCATAGAAGTGGGTGCAAGGCAATATTTCATATGTCAGAAAATAGTTTTACTCGAAAAATAAACAAACACGTAATGTTAGTATTCACTTCTTAAAATCTACAGATCTCGGGTTCATGGGAACTCGGGATCCATAACTCAACACAACCCCCGGATCCACTTTTTTACTTCGTTGTGCTGTTTTTGCCATGTATTGTATTTGCTTTCACTTATGTAAGCATATATATATATATATATATATATATATATATATATATATATATAATTGTCTGTTTGTATATATGTCCGAAGGGTGTATTTAACTATGACCGAATCTACGTTTCGGAACCAAACACTGCCTAGATAGTTCGCCCCAAAACGATTACCGGGTGCCAGTTGGTCCGTGACAATGTATGTGTTATGTCGGTAACCAGGCAACGTTAAGATTCGGCCCCGGCTACAGGGAATCTTCGAGAAAGACATAGCCAAGTTATGTGACAAAGAAATTGATCGTTTTGACCTTAAGACCAGGATGGCGTGAGTTTCATTATGAAGACCGAATCAGGACAAAGATTGTCAGAATCGGTGACGGAGGATAATCGCCGGTTTGCCACTCACCAGATGGCGTGGCGGCTCTATTTTCAAAGGCTGTCTTACGACTCTAATTATGGGTTATGGGTTCCATAGGGTTCTATTGTAAAATACATGGTCGGCGTGTTCCACGTTCTGCGGGAACCTTGACTTGTCCAGCTACAAATATACTACATGATATATGGAGGCAATGTGTACTATTTTCAGCATACTCCGTGAAGACCAGCTTAAGAATGTGTGTGTGTGTGTGTGTGCGGTGCGTGGTGTGTGTGTGTGGGGGGGGGTCGTTGTTTATCCCCTGTATTGCTCACACCGAGGACACGTGACTGAGGGGCAACTCCATAGGGAAATATTCCGCAAGCCCAGTTACGGTTTGGATTCGAACCTTGACTTGGGGATTTTATGGTGCAATGTTCTAACCGCTGCACTATCGGTGTACCGGATAGACGAGCTTCAGGATAATGATATTTACAGTACAACGATATCATATACATTGCAAGTCCAGATGAATTGCTCTACAAAAGAAACAGATTTGTTAACTGAAATATATGTTCTAGTAGAATATGTTCTTATATTACCACGCCATCCTAAATTAAGCAACAAAGACTAGAAGTAGAAAGGAATGCGAAATCGAAGATGTAAACACAGACAATATGGTACAATTTTATAGGAACGCAAGTGAATCATCATGGCGTCTGTGAGTATTGTGTGTAATGCCGTATAAAAAGGCGTGGTTCTAGCCATTTCCGGTAGGTGTCGTTTGAAAAAAAATACATATAACATCCAATCTTGGGCGAGACTTATTTCTCTGTCGTACACGAAATAATGCCAATATTCATGGCTATAATGTAAACCCACTTCGACCGTTATTTTCTACACCAATTTATATAGAAGTCTACATGTAATGTGCAGCAAGGATTATAAATGCGCCTCCTCTATAAATATTAGAAGGATTTTACGTAATTAATCAGCTTATTCATTTCTCGGCAAAGTGAAGGAAGTGCGTAAAATGTCTTGCATTATGAGACTTCATAGATAAATAGCGTCGTATATAAATGCTCTATTATATATTTATAAATGCAACACTCAATATACATCTCCCATCTTGGTAATGTACTTTGCTTCCTTTCCACCGGCTGAGTCCATTATCCGAGTCAGTATTTTTATGGTGCGCCAATCCGGCAAAGCTGATCCCTGTTTACAAGCAGCCATTTACACTGCTACACTCTAATTTAGACAACAACCAGGATCATAAATGACTACATTAGTGTCATCTATTTGATGAAAATAGCCACCTTTCTTTGTTATTTAAAGATGGAAGCCCAAGTTAAACTGTCACATTTGTGTTTATGCCCCAACTGACAATGACACTGACGCTGTGTTAATACAACCCGCTACTTGATTCCAAAACGAGGAAGTGTGGGTTAGATGAGGATGGTGGTTGAGGTTTTACGGCCACTTTTGTGCACATGGTAGGCTAAATGGGCCGAGCGATCTCCAAAGGTAATGAGGCGAAGTCAAAGATGACGCACCCTTCAGATATAATAATAATAATAATAATGTATATTTAATAAAGCGCCCTTACTAGCAGGAGCCATTCAAAGGCGCTGTACAAATAATATGTAATTTAATAATACCCCAAATAATGTCTGTAAAAACCCTGTAATGATTTAAAAGATAATAATTATTTATCTGTGAAAGCGACCTTAAATAGGTGTGCTTTTAGAAGAGACTTAAAATTTCCAAGAGACGACGAATTTCTAATATTTGCCGGCAACTTATTCCACAAATTGGGGCTGCAACACTAAACGCACAATCACCATATGACTTGAGCCGAGACACTGGCACCTGCAATAGTATCTGACTGGATGACCTGAGTTTTCGGGATGACTTTCTAATGGAAACCAGTTCACACAGGTATTCTGGCGCCATATCATTAATATATTTATAAGTTATTAACAGAATCTTAAAATGGATACGCTGTCTAACAGGTAGCCAATGTAGTTTTTGAAGAATTGGGGTAATATGATCATATTTTCTAGTATTTGTTACAATGCGAGCTGCACTATTCTGAATTCGCTGAAGGCGATTAATGTTATAATCAGATATGCCATATAACAGGGAGTTACAATAGTCTATACGAGATGTAACAAAGGCATGAACTACAGTTAAAAGTGATTCTTGTGTCAAGAATGCTTTTAAACAGTGGATGTTCTTAAGATGGTAGTAGGCAGCTCGGCATACTGATGTGACATGTTCATGCATGTTAATACATTGGTCAAAAATAACCCCTAGATTTTTTACTGACCCATTAAGGGTAATCGAAGATGTACCCATCTGTAATGCTGGTGTCTTTAGGGATTTAACACAATGTGGTGATGCCAAATATAAAATATTTGTTTTATTATCATTTAGTTTTAGAAGATTTTGAGTCATCCGTAGCCGGATATCGGCAATACAATGTTCTAAATTCTTCAAGGAAGAGGAGAAATTTAACTCATTGTCAGGATCCAGTGATATATACAGCTGTGTGTCATCAGCATACAAGTGATATTTAATCCCATATCGCTGCGCAATGATCCCAAGAGGACGGGTATACATTGTGAAAACCAGAGGACCAAGAACTGAACCCTGTCATACACCAGATAACAAAAACTGAATGTCAGTTAAAATACCATGAACAGACACTCTCTGGGAGCGTTGTTCCAGATAGGATCTAAACCATTCAAGTACTCTACCTGACAGACCAAACATGTCTTTTAACCTAGAGAAAAGTACATTATGGTCAACTGTATCAAATGCAGCAGACAGGTCCAGAAGAACAAGTATTACTGGCTTACCTTGATCAATTGATATTATAATATAATTTTTCACTCGAACGAAAGGTGTTTCAGTGCTGTGACCACTTTTATAGGCAGACTGTAGTGATTCATTAAGGTTATTATTGATTAGATATTTGTTTAGATGGAAAGCAACTGCCTTTTCCATAACTTTAGATTAAAATGTAAGATTTAAAACAGGTCTGTAATTGTTTAGAATATTACAGTCCCTAGTGTTTTTTTTTATTAATGGTTTTACAAGGGCAGCTTTCATGGATCTTGGGAAAACACCCAGAGATAATGATTTATTAACTATATTTGTAATTGGGTTTATCAGAACATCCAGACAATCTTTCACGAGCCATGTATGCATAGTGTCAACTCCACAGAAAGCATTAGATGACTTTTTCAGCAACTGTCTGATATCAGTCTCTGTAAAAGGCTCAAATGTATCCATCATGGATATGCAGGACTCTTCTACCAATGGCGTACCCTGTGATAAGGTGCTGGACTGGAACCCACTATGTATATTTAATATTTTTTAACAGAAGAAGTTATTAAAACAATGGGCCATATCTTTATCTGAGTTGATATTATTTGGGAGGACAGTTTGACTTTTATGTAATACTTTATTCACAACACTGAAAACAGTCCTTTGATTTCCCTTGGATGCTTTGATCTTTTTATTATAATATTCAGATTTAGCAGAGACAAGGGTATTTTTAACAAGAATTTTACTGACCTTGAACATTTCAAAATGAACACACAAACTGGTCCTGATCCACAGCCGCTCACAATACCTTCTGTGTCTCTTTGCATGCCTACGCCGAGATTCGAACTTAGGTGGTAGTGATCTGTGGTCCAATGCGCTACCGACTAGCCCACGGAGGGGGTTAGAGAGAATGAAGTTTGCAAATGATAACAGTTAACAACGGACAGATAGTTTCCTATGGTGTACTTGTATATTTGAGTGAGTCAGCGAGAGAGCCAGTTAATCACTGAGTCAGGGAGCTAGTCATTTCTAGAACATATGGCCCAGGAATAATTCTCTCGAAAACAACATCCCACAAACGTAGGTACCTCGGTTCGATTCGAAGAAGATCAAACATAACGACAGTAATTAGTCTTTGCAATACTCACGATGATACATTATTATATTCAAGGTTGTCTTCCTGTCCTAACGCACGTAAATGAGGTTACATCTGCCGCCACTTGTTGGCAGTAGATGAAAAATGGAAACATACAAGGCTCTTTTATTCAGAAAATATATGCTTATACAATGAAACATTTATACAATAAAATATTTATAAAATTAAATTAAATTTACACAATTAAAGCCACTTCGGCAACCAACTGGATGAACTCGGTCTTCACTTTGATGGACAAATCCAATTACTGTAGCACGAAGAAAGGGCAGAGTATCAGAAGATTTAAGGACGGAAGGACGCACGTACGCAGATACGCAGGCATGGACGTACGCACACACGCACATTGTCACAAAGAAAGACACACGAAAACAAACAACACACATTAGCTGACAAACTTTCAAAGATTATATATATATATATATATATATATATATATATATATATATACCCCGTTCGTTATGTTAACATGTCCAGTCAATAAGGTCATACATATTTGGAGTGAGAAAGAGGATAGGAGAGATGATTTATAGAATAAGCTTCTTGTACATTGTCTCCAGAAGGCGAACACAGATTATAAGGTCATTATCCTGAAATTTACCTCAGAAGTTGACTTCCTGTCTTCGAGTCTACTCCTATAATGCCGATTATAAACTAAACATTCCTCAGATCATATAATGAACGATTATATATAATCGAGTAGTGAGGTCAACGTCACCGGCTCGATATACGAAATAGTGACTCTATGACCGAGTCAGGAGCACCTACAATGCTTTAAGAGCGTACAGTGTCTGCTGGAATCATTTAAATGTTAGATACAATCATAGTATATAAAGATTGTGAAGTTACTAATAATGACAACAAACATGTTGTACCCGGATGTGTTTATTGACAACGTTTTTCGTATCTATTTAGTTATCACAGTTCAATAATATGCTTTATTGTGATTTACATTATTGTCCTTATTTAAGGATAATCGGGAACCTTGGAACTAATCCGTGGAGAAGAGATAGGACCAAGCTAGTTAATTCGTGACCGGTAATAATTTTGCGCTTTTCCCAAATCCCGATTCGTACGCCACCCTCTCCACACGCACGCACGCACGCACGCACGCACGCACGCACGCACGCACGCACGCACGCACGCACGCACGCACGCACGCACGCACGCACGCACGCACGCACGCACGCACGCACGCACGCACATGCCCATGCACACAACGTGTGTGTGTATGTGTGTGTGTGTAGAACATACATATTATTTACAATGCATTTTTCTTCCTATAATCACCTATTCGTCTGGATCAATCAATTATCATAAACATCATATTGGCCAAGTGTATTTACATATTTGACTCTTATATTTTGAATAAGGTTTAACCACAGATCAGACACCAAAGGGTTATCATCAACTAGTGATGCCTCCTGGTGGTAATTATTAAGAAAATAACAATATACTTAATCTATACAAACTGTCCAAGATTTCTTAATAATAATAATTTAAAAACAAACGGGTTCAGCTTGAGGAACTATTATTACACTGACAACATTTAATAAATGATCAACAGGTAAAGTGTGTGGGCTAACTTGTATTTGAAGTAACGGCTTCATATACATATGTACTACACATCGCCAGAAAACAAAACAGAATCAAACATTTATTATTTGAAATGTCAGCAATCAACGATGACTGAACTAATTTGTTTCTATACTTGAGTAGAAATAAAAGTAAGCATCTTCGAAACAATTTGATTAGAAATAAAAGTAGACTTTTAAAATCTATTTGAGTGAAAAGTAAAACTACTCTCTAAAACTAATTGAAGTAAAATATTGGATCACAAAATATGACAGACGCGTGCTGCCACCTTAAGTTCATTGCATCCAGAGATGTGCAGATGTACTGGCACCTTCGATTCACTGACCAAAGCCCTTCTTCATCTTCAGCAAAAGCTCATTCTCAAAGTTGGTGTCCTCAATGCTATTTAAAATGTAATTACGATGAATCTTAGAAAACAGTTGGGTTCAGCTAAAACATTGTATGACAAAAGTGAGCCTTCAAAAATAGATTGGCACAATTGTGACGAGTCTTGAATATCAGTGAGCATCAGCTGAAACATGTATATCAAATGTTAGCATTCTTACAAAACTCATTTCAGTACCACACCATATTAAAATATATTTGTTTACCATAAATTCATCAAAGATACACAAGTTGGTGACAACTTAATTGTAATGATAATTTACAACAACTGTCTCAATTGTCTCTTAAATGATAGGATATGTTATGACTAAATAAGTAACGAAAATATCGCATAGTAAGTAAAAAGTAGCGTTCCTGCAAATAAAACTATTTCGTTACTTGTAAAAGTAGTTAGCTGAAATTTTACTGCGTTACTTCCAGCTTTCTTGAAAAATCTACTCAAGTAGAGTGACGAAGTAGTTTTACTTCTGTGCACATGGTAGGCTAAATGGGCCATGCGACCTCCAAAGGTAATGAAGCGAAGTCAAAGATGAAACACCCTTCAGATATACCCACACCGAGATTCGAACACGGGTGGTAAACCACGGAGGCACCCCTTTACCTGTCAGGAGATAGTGAAGAATTATAGCTGATATACTGTATCCATTTATACGTCTGCAGCTGCCACTGGACATCAGCCACAACAAAGTAGATTATTTGTTGATCATCGATATGATCTGATTGATTATTGTTGATCATCGATATGATCTGATTTGTTATTGTTGATCATCGATATGATCTGATTGGTTATTGTTGATCATCGATATGATCTGATTGGTTATTGTATGGTATAGTACAAAACGTGTTTTCTATCTGGCGTTGTAGATATATTGACGTCATTGTTAATATAGATAACTATAGTTAAGTCAACAATAGGGTACTTTTAAGTGAAACTAAACTTAATACTCTTTTTTTAGCATTTTTTATACCAATTCATAATTTAGGTCGCTACACAATACGGCAACACGGTACCATTTCGAAGGGGACCCTTTTCGGTGAAATGTACATGATCAATACTTTTCAATATGTCCGTTTGCAGATAGAACTAATAGGTTTTTTTCTATAGATTATTTGTCAAGAGATTGCCAACTTAATATTTGACATTTATATAGCGCCCTATCCAGCTAGATAACTGTTCCAAGGCGCTTTAGTGTATTATTATCCCCGACTCAGACCTGTTCCAATCCAGCACACATCTTAACTCCCAAGGGAGCATACAACACATACTGTCATTATAGGCGCAAAGCGTTAGTCAAACACATAGCCATCTCGTCCCGGCAGGTTCTCATTTTTTATGTATGAGTAAACCAGTCACCACATGGGAGCATTGCAGCTGCCGGTGCCTCGAACCCACGACCCTTCAAACACCCTTCAGATTTATATGTCCACGCCGAGGTTCGAACACGGGCGGTAGTGATCTGCGATCTAACACGCTACCGTTAGACCAGGGGGCGCCACACTACTACTACTGTTACAACTACTACTACTATTACGACCACTGTTACAACAACAACAACCACTACTTTTAATGTTACAACAACTACTACTATTACCATCACTACTACTACTACTAGTAGTAGCAGTAGTAATAGTAGAAGTAATAGTAGATGTAATAATAGTAGTAACAGCAGTAGAAGTAGTAGTAATATTATTACTACAAACGGTAATAATAGTAGTATTATTAGCAACACTAGTAGTAGTAGTAGTAGTAGTAGGAGTAGTAGTTGGAGTGTTGTTGTTGTTGTTGTTGTTAATCGTACTGATTCTACTACTACTGCTGCATGTGAGTGATAAGAACTGATTTATCGAAATAATCACTTCTAACCACCTCAGCTTACGAAGTGGCAATATTATTTTAGCCGAGTTTTAAGTATTTGATTGGTTGGTCTCATATGTTGAATTCCTTATAGATAAGAGATCATACATATATTTACGTTAATTTATATGTCTGTGTGCGTTCATATTAAAATATTAAAATAAATACACTATTTTGCCGGCAGGGAATGCCAGTTGTGAATAATTAGTAATTCGGGATCATATTTATCTAAATTTGCCAATAATAAAGTATAAGAAGTTTAGGAGGATTTCCCATACAAAATGAAAGAGATAAAGAAGGATAATACAGCAAAATTGATCACGAAGAAAACTGGACCTCGCAAATCTGGATAACACAGAAAGATTTCCAAACAATCTGAACAGATAAAACAAGCACAGAAACAGTTTGAGAAGATGAAACATTCCATTGACTATACTGGATCGACAGCGGATACGATTGAATGGAATCCAGGCAAAACAACACAAAAAAAAGCCACACTAGGATTTTCCGTAATATTACAGATGAAGCCTAAGATTATGTGAGACCTCGGTGACCATCAGGTTGTTGATGAAAGCGAAGCGAACGATGGTAAGAAAAATGTATTTCCTAAGCGGATATTTCAAATAGAGGTTTTGTAATTATTATTAATTATAATAAGAGAAATCAGTCTGCTTGGAGTGGTCCACTCTTTTATCCTTTGTTTCGGAGACTTGTTAATGCTGTTATTGGATATGATTTCGTCTGTCAAGGTTTTCCTAAAATATCGCTGCACATAACGTATTTCTGCTCGGAGGATTAGTTTATATGTTTCGATGTAAGCGCTACGAGTACATGTTATTATTAATTTCGACCGTTGAAGAATATTGAAAAAGATGGTTAGTGATTACGAAATACATCATACGGTTTTACTTTGATAATGCAAACCAGTTCATTGAATTGTGCTCACCATACCTTTATCACGATAGACACTTATACTGGATATAGATAAATACATGTAATGTATTATGGGAAATTGTTTTAACTGTAATTAGCTATTATTAAGACTACTTCAAAATCGTTGACAAAAATTGTAATAATACAAAATAAACCTATTCATTCAATAACGAATTATAAATACAATGAAACAACTATACCACCATACAAACAGCCAAAGATATTACCCCTAAAACACCTATATGAATAACAATTTGGTAAACGTAGACGCATACACTCCAAACACATTCTGCCCCTTCACATCGAAAGTCTCTTCATCCCTAATAATGAAATTCACACTAATAACCCAACACATGTCAATGACCCTCATTTTCAGCACTTCATCTCATATCAAATGATGTCAAGTTTCATTCCTAAAGCCCCCAAATATGTGGTATCAACTGTCCTCATACATAAAATACTCAATTACTATAAACTCATTGTTTCTGTGCCCTATCTCTGATATAGAGTGGGAGTAGTGCTGCTGTGAGCTGAGTTCCAAAGTTTGGGTGGGTATAGTTGGGGGGGGGGGGGTATTAAAGTGTGTAGTGTTTATGTGTGCAAGTCTGAATACACATATATGTCTATGTGCAATTACTGTTTTCTTTATCAGGGTAGTACAGTCCTGGCAAAATGTATTATATTGTTATTATTACATATATATACATGTAACGCACACGAACGACAGACCTTTTGTATATATCTTCAACTGCACAGTTATCATTGTAATGCTGCACTAAATGTGTATATTAGTCATGTGTGACAGTTGATATACCACACCTACCACAATCAGTTACACTTCGTTACTAGTCAAAGTGAATGGAATACTGGGTTTAGTTCACCTTATTATGCTTATCAATAGATGATTGATGAGCTTCTTAAACAGCGAGCTTTTATCTATGAATTAAACAGGTCTCGTTGAATCTTAGAACATATCTAAGTGTACATTGCCATTTAAATGGTAACCTATGATATGCTCTTGATAAGTACCCCACATTTGACATTAAAAAGTAATGTGTACTCGAGTATCTAATGTGATTATAAATATTATCTTCAATTTGACCGTGAATGTGAATTTAGATGCTACTTTGACTCTGACCGTTTATGAGGCAATGAGTGGGACCTTCATTGTGTAATGTGATCTTGTGTGTGGCGTTAGGTGTGTGACCTCAAATGTCATCTCAGTTGTGACATTATATGTGACATCAGCTGCGACATTGAAAGTGACATTAGATGCGACTTTGAACATGGCCTGGATGTGACCTCAACAACAACTTTAGATGCGACCTGGAATGTGAACTTGAATGTGACCTTAGATGTGATCTGTAATATGACCTAATGACCTTGAGTATCACGTTATACATGACCTGGAACCTGAACTTGAAGATGACCTTACTGATGTGTCTAAAGTGTAACTTTAAATGTGAACCTGAATATGACCTTAAATGTGACACCGAAAGTGGTTTTAATTGTAGCCTTAGATGTGATCTCGAATGCGACCTTGACATAAATCTTAGATGTGATATCGAATGTAATACCATGTAGGATATAAATGCCACCATAACTGCCATCATCATTACCACCACCAGCAATACCATCATCATCATCACCACCAGCACTACCACCATCATCACCACCACAACAAACACTACCATCATCATCATCATCATCATCATCATCATCAATACCATCATCACCAGGACCAGCAATACCATCATCATCACCACCATCAGCAATACCATCATCACCATCACCACCAGCACTGCTACCATCATCATCACCACCACCAGCAATACCATCATCATCACCACCAGCACTGCCACCATCATCATCACCACAATCATCACCAATACCACATCCATCACCACCACCACAACAAGCACTACCATCATCATCATCATCACCACCAGCAATACCATCATCATCACCACCAGCAATACCATCATCATCACCACCAACAGCAATGCCATCATCATCACCACCAGCAATACCATCATCATCACCACCACCAGCAATACCATCATCATCACCACCAGCACTGCCACCATCATCATCACCACAATCATCACCAGTACCACATCCATCACCACCACCACAACAAGCACTACCATCATCATCATCATCATCATCACCACCAGCAATACCATCATCATTACCACCAGCAATACCATCATCATCACCACCACCAGCAATACCATCATCATCACCACCACCAGCAATACCATCATCATCATCATTACTACCAGCACTACCACCAGCATCACCACCACAATCATCACCAACACCACCTCCATCATCACCACCACAACAAGCACTACCATCATCATCATCATCACCAGCAATACCATCATCATCACAACCAGCAATACCATCATCATCACCACCACCAGCAATGCCATCATCATCACCACCACCAGCAATACCATCATCACCAGCACCAGCAATACCATCATCATCACCACCACCAGCAATACCATCATCATCACCACCAGCAATACCATCATCACCAGCACCAGCAATACCATCATCATCACCACCACCAGCAATACCATCATCATCACCACCAGCACTGCCACCATCACCATCACCACAATCATCACCAATACCACATCCATCACCACCACCACAACAAGCACTACCATCATCATCATCATAATTACCATCACTACCATAATCACCACCACCAGGATTATCATCATCAGCAGCACCACCATGACCGTAATCACCACCACCAACAGCATTACCAGCATCATCTTTACCATCACCACCAACACTGCCATCATCATCATCATCACCACCACCACAACTACCACCATCACCATCACCACCACCAAAAATAACAACTATTACCACTACCACCACCATCACCACCACCATAACTATCACCACCACCACTATCAGCGGTATCAGCACCACCTCCATCACTACCACCATATCCACCACCACCAGCAAGACTACTACTGTTGTTATTATTATTACCGGTATCGTTAATATTCCATGTTATTGTTGATGTTGTTGTTGTTATTATTGTTATTGTTGTTATTTATTAAATTACCGGTATGTTGTTGGTCTTAAGATAAAAATGTGAAGAATACGTGACATTGGAATGGAAATATTAACTCTCTCTCTCTCTCTCTCTCTATTTATATATATATATATATATATATATATATATATATATATATATATATATATATCCCTCTCCCCCCTCTATCCCCCTCTCTCTCTCTCCCTCTCCCCTCTCTCTCCTTCTCTCTCTTTCTCTCTCTCTCCCCCCTCTCTCTCTAAATGCGAACAACAGACCGCAAATAGGTATATAGTACGGGCCATACTTGTGGTAATTATGCGCAGCAGACATAATATTATAGGGTAATAATATTAATAAAATATGGTTACTTAAGAATAGAACAAGTTGGGTTTAATTTATGCTTCACATTGTAAATCATTAGCGACAAACAATGACTTGGATTAAAACATAACATATCGTGTATCTTTTGACAGATTGGGCATGGATCTGGTTGGGCCATTGGAGATTATCGACAAAGGGAGTCGATACCTTTTCGTCTCGACCAAATACCTATATCCAAATGGGTGGAAGCTGTTGCGATACCAGATAAAACAGCAGACACCATTGCTGAACAAGTGTTTTGGGTTGGATAAAGATTTGTACTTTTTAGCTATCGAACAGGCCTACAAAGGTTAATCAAATTATCGGTCCTATGCAATAATGTATTGACAGAAGGCAGTTTTGTTGGCTGAAATAGATGTCCACGCCTTTGTCATACGATAACCCTCGGGATACCGCGTATGAGGCCCGTTACAGTACAATTGAAACCCAGGATGTTGTACGTCGATCCAAGGCTGTGAAAAACATTACGTCTGTTCAAAAGAAGCAACAATCTGTATATGATTTGAAGTACCAAGGATCGTACTTAAAAGTTGGCCAAAAGATAATAAAAGGAAACACGCGTAAGAAAATGTGAAAGGGAGACAAACTCTCAAAGCGGTGAACAGTTTGGCAAAGGAATATATGGAATTAATCCTTGCGACGTAAAGGGAAAACAAAGAGCAATTCGTGTGCACGCGAAACATTTAAAAGTCTTCACCGAAAACAAAAACAAACAATCCCTCACCAGAATTAGCATAATCAGTGGCTAAGTCATGAATCAAAAATATAAATTTACAAAAAAGTGATCGCGATATTTTTGAAGGTGGTCAGTAGTTAAATGACCATTACATTGGTGCTGCTCATAAAATACTACGCGCCTATGATGGAAACCAAGCACGGACGAGACTGATAGGTCAAACAACCTTTAAACCAGTTAAAAATTACACCATATAAATATTGTACAATGGTAGTGATCATTCAGTTGCAAGCTACAGTGGAACTGTATATTTTAGCAGAAAGCATGCAATTAACTCCCACCGCTAAACTTGAAAAGTAGTTATCACGAGTATAAGCAGTCAGATGGCAAACTCGACGATCATCTTGCACACACAGCCATTTAACAAAATACCTCCCATTGTGGAGTTTAATTGCTTATGTGGTGAGAACGTTAATGCATATTCGGAATAGAGTAATAGGGAAATGCACAACTCTACTAAGGTTATCACTATCTAGATTTGTAGAACTTTAGTACAAACGCTATACTTTAAGTGTTGATCTTAACATAAACTGTTGTAAAATTGTGTTCGTTTTTGCTAAAGCTTGTCCTTCCATAAATAAAAACAAATAAAATACTATTATTATACCGGCGCCAATTTTTATTGACTATTCGCACTGTCACACAATCTCCATCGAAAAAATCAAAATCAAAGTTATTTTCAACGCTACATTTGAAACTACATCTAAGGTCACATAGGAAGTTTACATTCTAGGTCACATTTAAGGTCACAATCATGGTGACATTTGAGATCACATCTAAGGCCACAATTGAAATCACGTCTAAGGCCACAGTCTAGGCAAGAATGGAAGGAACATCTAATGTCACACTCAAAGTCACACCCAAAGTTATCGTGAATACCAGACACCAAATGTCTCATTAAAGAAAATAATACTCTTATGGTTGGTTCCGCTCACAATAAGAGCAACTCGTTCTCCGTGTCAAGGGCAAAGTTTATAAAAAAAATCATTTACGAAGAGTATGATAAAGTGGTGCTATGTTTAGGCCACACCAAGTGGCGCATCACATACCACACCCAAAGTCACTCTGAAGGTGACACATAAATTGATATTGGAGGTAATATTTAAGGTCATATATTGGGTCACTCCCAAGAGCATATCCGATATGATCTTAGTTGTCAGCTTTAGTGTCACCTCCAATATGAAAATTTTAAATCTCTTCTAAAAACACATCTATTTAAGGTCGCTTTCACAGATAAATAATTATTATCTTTTAAATAATTATAGGGTTTTTACAGAGATTATTTGGGATATTATTATATTACATATTATTTGTACAGCGGCCTTGAATGGCTCCTGCTAGTAAGGGCGCTTTAATAAATATACATTATTATTATTATGACGCCAAATGTTTCTTAAATGCTACAAACAAAATGACCGGCCAATTTAGCCTACCATCTGCATCCATGTGGCCGTAAAAAATCAATCATCAACCAAAATTACGTCCAATGTGATCTTAAATGTTACCGCCAAAATGACCTCAAATGTTATATCCAAAATTACCTTAAATGTGACATTGAACGTGACCTTAATTGGCATCTGGAACGTGACGTTGATTATAACCTTAAATATGTAGAAAGTGTAATATTGAAAGTGACTTTGAGTGTGATCTTATGTGTGATCAAGATTGTGACGTTAACATTCATCTAAAATGTGACATCAAATGTACATTTGAGTTTGACCCTAGGTGTGCCCTTCATTGTGATCTGGAGAGTGACCGTGGATGTGATCTCGATTATGATAGTAGATGTGATCTGGAATGTAACCTTGATTGTGACCGTAGATAGGACCTCGACTGTGACCTAAGATGTGACATCGAATGTGGTTTCGAATGTGACCTTAAATGCAACATCGGCTGTGACCTAGAATATGACTTAAGGTGTATTCTCTAGTGTGACCTTGAATATGACATTGGTGTGACGATGAGTGTAGCCTTGGTTATGAATTTAGTTGTAACCTACATATAGACATTGACACCGCTATGCATTAACTAATGTTGTGATATTTAGTCTACTGTTATTTATTCTGCTTCCTGTTTGTACCTGGCAGAGGATGGTCAATAATTATTATTCATATAATGGACCTGTCTACACATTTAGCTGAATAATGGCTTGACACCAGACAACCACAACAAAGTAGATTGTCGTTTGATGATTGATAGGAACTGATAGATCGCTATATGTCGACGTACAAAAGTTGTCTCCTATCGCCTTTGTAACAATACTTTGTTTATTGTTGACATCGATTGTTTTATTTGAGTTATGGCCAAAGTACACCACGAGTCATGATGACGTTTCGCACTTAGACCAAATGCAAGCTTCAAGGTCAATACGCGTTAATGACGGTACATCAATAATAGAGGTACTTTTAAGTGCAGCTAAACAAAATGTACCCTTTTTTCTTTCGTACGAATACACAATAAGGCTCCATGTTTACCATTAACAATAATTTTACCATCGCTATCTCACCAACAGACAGAAAGACAGACAGACAGACAGACAGACAGACAGACAGACAGTTTTCTTGTATCGTCCATCCGGTCTTTTTCAGTTGAGTTGAGTTGGTTAGCCTCAGACCTGGTCATAATTGGGACATGCGACCGAGGGACGTCAGTCAAGGGAAATAAATTCGACACATCCAGTCATTATCCGGATTCGAACCCACAACCTGTAGGGGTGTAACTTAGCGCTCTAACCACTGAACCATGTGATGATCCTCCATCTTCTTCCAGTCATTTTGGTAAATATCGATTCTGGCCAATTTCTGTTGTTTCGTAGTTATTGTCTCATTCATAACTTTAGCAAATTTTCATGGTACTTTTGAAACCTACTTCATATAAGTTACCAATGTCAGTATGTCGCATTCCGTCTAAAGGGCAATTACCCAGTTGATAGTGCCAATGTCAGACTCATTTATTGTCACAAAGACTGACAACGGATACTTGTCGACTTTTTTATAATAAATAAACCTTCGCTGTCCTCGTCATCTTGTCTCTTGTTAGTAAATGAAATTATTGTTATCAGGAGTGGCCTACTCTTCGCCACAATTTCCTATTTTAGATGCTGTTTGTCGAGACTTGTTAATGCCACTTGATCCACACGAGGTATCTATCATGTAGCTCGGATATGGTTTCGAATGTCAAGGTCGTCCGGAAATGCCACTGCATATTACACTCTTCCTACTCTGAGGTACGTGTAATTCTAACAGAGTGTACTACAATTTCCTCCCATGTCTAATGGAGTACACTAGGCGCGGACCTGATAAAATAGAGGTAGAGTAGAACCAGGGAGGTTAAATTAGCGAGACACAAAATGTAGAGAGCATGTGATATGGGAAAATATTGAGAACGTTGAATTTACCATCCCTTAATTCATTTTAATTATGTAGGAAATATTCTCCAGACACGCTGTATTCCCTATGGCATAGCAGGTTGGATCGACGCCTGTTCTTCAATCCAAGGTACCAAGCTCCAAATAGCATAAAAAGAAGATATAAAAGTCAGAGTTCAATCGCAGTCGTTATGGTTGATAGCTTATCATTATATCAATTCAAGCAAAGAGTTAGCAAGTGTTTGCATGGCTTACAATTTAGACTGCCATAATCGAGATGCAAGGTGGTTATACATACATTAGAAAAGACCATATTAACACAAGGAATTGCCACTAGAGTCCACATATTTAGTATCAGAGCATCGAGTTTAATTTGTATCTTACATATCCCATCCAGCTTCAGAGCGATGAATTTTCACAACATCTCTACAGTCTGCTACATATTAACACCGATGTTAAGACCTTGTTTTCCGTATTATGGATCAATAAATCGCGCTATGTTCTGGCGGAGCACAACCTTTCCGTTCGAAAGGGCGCTGATGTCGGAGTCGGTTATCCTAAGAATGATTAAAAACAAATTCGTTTCCGGTTCGTTTGAGCAGCAATATTATGTTCTCCTTCCCGTTTTATCGCTGGTTAGCAAGTGAATTCGGTTTTGTTGGGAGTGGCCGACTCTTCAACAAAACGTCACAATTTATCCTCAATGTCTGCAGCCATGATGTACTTCGAATATCATTACGCATGTTAAGGAGTTCCAAAGGTATCGCTTTACGTTATGTTCTTCATGCTCTGAGAATTAACGTATGTCTAAAACTGTATGGATTACGTTTTTGTTTATAATTCGTAAACATTAACAGTGAAGAGCATACGAGATAGCTAGTGATTATAAAATATAGCCTGTTGCTTTAATTTGATAACGTAAACCAGTTCATTGCAATCTACAAACTTTATTTATATTATAATAGATATGGGGCAACTTCATGATCCAACTAGTAGAGCGAGTGGCCACAGATCTCAACCACCCGAGTTCAAATCTTGGCACGGACATGTCTGATGGATCTTGATCTTTCTCTTCGCCTCATTACTTTTGGAGGTCGGTCAGCCCATTTAGCCTATCGTGTGCACAAAGTGGGCATACAACACCAGTGCGTGCGTGTGCGTGTGCGTGTGTGTGTGTAATGAATTATGAGAAATTTCTTTGAATTATAATAAACACAGTGAGTCACCTAACCCCTATTAATCTTACTAACTAAACATGTCACACGGATCATGTCCTAACACATAATAATTATAATTTTATAACTGTCCATATTTCAAATGTTGATGATTGATTAGTTAAGCATGGATACACTTATCTAATTCGGGAAACAAACCCAAGGACTATTCCCTAGGAACACGAAATGTATCAGACTGAATGGAAGTAGTTTTCAGCTAATCACAATGTCGAATAAAAGATTTTTACCTGACATTACTCATGATAATTACTTGTTACAACATCCCATTGTTATTAGCCACGAAAGTTGACTACCGGGATTGGTAGAAGATTGATGAGCTTTCTAAACAGCGAGCTTTTATCTATCAATGAAACATGTCTCGTTGAATCTTTACATTGTAAGATGTGTGACTATTAGTTAGCTCCATAATAACTATGCTAAGCGGCGTGTTATGGAATAGGGGACAATCGACTGGTGATGAGAAACAAAGGAGAGAGTGTCATCTTACAGTCTGATGTAGGTTTATTAACATGGGTAACATAAACAAGTTAGGAATAGAAAGACAAAAAGGTCAAAAACAAATGATGATGATGTTGATGATGATGTTTTTTGTGTTGATGATCTTGATTATGATAATGAAATATGTATTATTTCATTATGATGTATGACTAATAATTAGCGAGATTCCATGGCGAAATATAGTCTATAGGCTTATGTAATATTTCCTAGATTTGACTTTTTTTTGGTAGATTCTTGGCACTCATGTCTAAACACATCTAGAAACTTCACTGATTTAGAAAAAAGGGTGCCAGTTTTTCTATTAGCATTTAGGGCCTCCATTTTGAATTTCAAAATGGCCATCATCGAAACTTAAAAACAAAATTGCCAATTAACCATACCTATTCACTCAAATGTCATACAATATTTGTTTCATTTTATCTAAACTCATATAAAGGGGTCACTGATTCTTTATAAACAAAAGAAGAGCACTAGAAATACTCTAAATTAGCAAAAATCCAATATGGCCACCAGATTTCAGGCTTTTACAAATTTTAAATGCCATACTGTTGAACCAATGGACATAGAAAGATGATTTTGGTGTCTCACCATATGTTTTGGCATATGAGGATTCCAATAATAACAACGTATTTATGATTGGAACACTCTTTACCAATCCCCCAAAACATTTAATAGAAATGATACAGAAGATGTAATTCAATATAAAATTATTTTGATGGATAAGTTAAAGAAGAACTATGACAATGCTACATGTATGAATCAGGAGTGTCAATGTTAATGATTAAACGTTCCTAATTGTCATTGCTTCAATCATCTTCAAGATCTTCGCCAATCATTAGTGGTGTAATATTCGTACAGCTGGCGCCTTCCCCACCACAACGTTCAGTGCAGTCTACATTGTTTCCTCCGCATGAGCACCGTCGCGAACATGTTAATTCCCCAGTTACACCCGACGAGCTGCAGCACTGAGACCGGAGCTGGTGCAACCTGAGAAAGAACCGTCAGTAGCTTGTTGTCTAGGTTTCGCCACCCCAAGGTCAGAGGGTCAAAACAAGTTGGATTCAATACCATATCATGGCCCAGATATTATCCTGAACATAGGCACAGAACTCCTTGTTCATCTTTGAGTTGCTTAAACAAAACCCACCTGAGCATCTTTGCTTGCCCAATGTGGACATAAAAGAGAGCAAAGAAACTCTTCACAGCCGCGTAGAACTTCTTCGGACGGTTCATCACCTTCGCCAAGACCAGCAAAGTTGCAAAGCTTGTCATATATAGGCTGTAGGAAGACTGCGTCGTCTTTCGTTTGTTCCCAAGTAGTCGTGTTCTTCGTAGAGCCAAAAGCAACACATCTGTGTCTTGTGAATAGATGTGGACATTCATCCCGTTGCTCGCAACTTCTACAGCATGATAAATCATAAGAGTGTCCGCCTCTTCCTGTGTGCTGACACCCATAATTCGTCATGACCTCCGGCCGTGTTGTAGTCATAACCTTGACGGTACTGTAGCGGATGAGCTGATGGGAAAGGTAGAGAGTTGGTGAATCCTTTATGCTGCTGCTGGTGAGAAACATCTTTTTATCTTTGATGCCCGTTTAGTTTTGAACGATGTAGGATTTAATTACGTTCATGAGTGTGATGAATGATGTTCTTGGTATTCTTGACTGCCGTCAACTCCTGTACCACTCCCATTCCCTCAACTACAAGACACATTTCCGACCCCTTCAAACTCGGTAGGCTGTGCAGAAGTTGGAGCTGTGTCGTTGGTCATTAAATCTTCCAGAAGCTTATTACAGATCAACACTCTCTCGAGATGACCGGGCAATAGCCAGCAGTCTGGAAAAGAGTGATGTGGTTGCCTTCATGACCTCTGCTTGACTTTGGTCATCTTGTCCCACAAATTGCGACTCCCGATGATGCGTTCCCCCACAAACCTTTGTAAGCTTCCATGCCAATCTCCTTTGTTGCTAGGATACTTTGTTGAACTTCATCAGGGATGATCTCCTTTGACTTTGAACATGAATCCTTTACAGTCTGAGTTCTCATTATCAGTATCCGTTTGGAATAAGTTGCAGGGTGCTAACACTGACTTCAGCTGTGCAGTGGAGCTTTCTTGACGAGCAATTTGATGATGCCGTGGTGGTGCAGTTGTGTTAGTAGTAGCTACAAGTCGTTCTGACTCATCAGCAAGTCGTGTCAGCTCTTGAGCGGTGAGACAGAATTTCAGGAGCATTGCTGGATATGTTGTTATTCCAGATATCCCACTTGGCCTTTCATTGATTTGTTGAGGTGTTCAATCGTCTGATCAACACCAATTCTTCTGAATGGAAAACGGTTGCTGGTATTCACTGCAAACTCACCATTGGTGAAGCTTTGCCATAGTTCTGGATCAGAGGTGTTTATGGCATCGTTGCGTGCGATGAACTCTTGAATGTTTTGAGCGTAATCTAGCCTGGCATATACAAAGAAGTACTTGCAAAAATGCTCAAGTGATGCCAAGTAGAGGTGCCAGTTACCTTCCCGAATAGCCTCTGGAACTGTAACAGTGTCATCGCCTGCCACATATACATCCTAGTCCATTGAAACATTGGGTCTGTCTTATGACTAGCATCAAACTCTTGCAGCTGTTTCTCAAGATTCAAGGATTCTATATCCAATAAGAATGCCTGGTGTGCTCCTGCAACGCCTGTCTTATCCTTGCATGCTTCAGTCATTTGCTTTACACTGGCTACCAAGGCGTCACGTACAACAGGGTGATCCTCAAGGAATTTATCCTATCTGAAATCGAAGAGTGCCTAAAGAGTTAACTGGTGCACCTCGATCGCTCTATTGTAATGATTGCCATTTAAAATCTGTGATACAGTCACGTTACTATACAGATCTTCTTCTTGTGTGCGTCGTCAAGACCGTTCTCTTCAATTGTCCGTCACTGGCACCTAAGTACACAGATTACTGTGTGGAATTCTCCTGGACTGAACACCCACTTGTTCTTAAACTATGGGTGTGGATACTCGAGTTTCACAACACTCTTGTATAAGTCCATATCTAAAGTCACAACGACAGTACTGTTGGCTCCAGACACAACTGTGTTCAATTTAGTCAGCTGATCCAAGGCAGTAACTAATGTGGGCCATTCAGTGGCAGCAGCATTGATGATAGGCAGACTGAACGTCTTGTCGATTACTGGTAAGGCATTCTGATCATCTGCGGTATGTATGAGCGAGTAATAGGCTGACCATAAATGCACGTGTTGCTTTTCAATGCTTTGATTGGCTACCAATGCCTCGGGTTCTTCGGTGGTTTCTGCTGATTCATCAGGCTGTGAAGTACTTGAATCGGACAAATCTGGAGCTTTATAGTCAAAGCCAGGCAAGTTGATATTTGTTGCCGAGTTTCCTCTGTTACAGTAACTAGCAGTCATCCAAGCGAGGTCATTGACTTGTGAAGCATCGTAGAGCTTGTCGTATACTCCCATCTTGTAGCTGGCATACTTTGGACTTGTCTGTGGTTTCGGACTGCCTTCGATAGCCCAAGGAGTAAATGGATAACTGTTTGTCGGACATTGCCTAGAGTTTCTGATACAGGCTGTTGGCTGCTGAGCTGAAATTGAATAACTATCGTTTCACCATCGTCTGATGACTGATACACTCCGATAGCCATGCCATGGAAACTGTGTTTCCCATCTGGGGTGTAAACTTTATTGTCAATGTTATCCATTGATGGTCGTATGGTCTTGTTTTTCAGAATACCTGATGGAACATAGACACCATACTCTCTCATGTTTTCGCATACGGAATTGGCAATGCTGTTACATATCTTCTGTACTCTGTCATATTTAACTCCTACGCCAGCATTGTTCAGCAGCGTTATTGCCTTTTGACTTCGGAAACTGTGATACATGTACAATGAGAGTCCTACTGAATAAGGGCTCTCAAATACACACCGAAATTCAACTGTAGTTGATTTTTGTGTTAGAGATATTTGTCTCTTCGTCTTGCATGCTTGCACTATGGAATGTGAAAGAATGCGACATGTGTTGTTAAGCTCTTTGGCACGTGTGTCTGTTGTTGCTGCTTGAGCTCCTTGTACTGTCCATCTCATCATAGTGACTAGTTCCACAGGGACACATTGTTCTTCGCAATCTGTCAATGAGCCGTTAAATGTCCATGGGTTAGATCTACGCGATTGCAAGATAGATTGCCTGATCAGTATAGAACAACGAAAGATGGCTTTCATGTCTCGTCTGATAGCTAAGACATTACGTTTCTCCACAACAGTATCTATTGCTGAGCGAACAGTTTCCTTAGAATAAATGACTGCAGGTTTTCTTCCGTTTGCTTCAGTAATTGTGAAGTTCGATATTTGTTCTTCTATCTTTTGGTACGGAGTACTGCACGTGTAATCTGTTGGTTTCGAATACCATGATCGTGCATCATATGGTTGTATCGTGTTGTTACTTCACTCAAGGTAAGGATGCTTCCTTGATCTAGAGAGTCCTGTAATTCAGCAGGGAACTCGATCTCTGGAGAAATAAACTGCACTGTATTATCTGCCTGAGCTGAAGGTTCTCTGTTGCCAAGTCTTTATTTGGCTTATATGTTACTTGCGCCAGTTAGCGGTATGGCAACTTTGGTTTTAATATTTTTGAAAAATCTGCATCAGTTATGATGTTTGCTAGATTTACTGTCCACTGTTATTCCCGCTAATATCAACAGGGGATTAACACTCCAACATTGGAAATTCGACAAGTAACAAAGCGTTCTGTCTTACTTACCGCAAATCTTCTCGTTTAGACAGTAGAATCAGTATTTCCTTTGAAACGGAGGATAACGACATCATTGTTAGTGAGCTGGTAGATGCACAGGTTGCCTCGTTTGGGGTGTTAGATGTTTGGGACACGGGAGTGCGACCGCCGACTTTGCTGCATGACAATACACTTGACTCTTGGGATGAAATCGCTTTGTCATATCTAGCTTTGTGTCTCTCAATGTGTTGTTTGTGTGTTGCTTTGCCATGACACGATTTGTGCCACACTGCATGTTGGTTGTCCTGTTCTTCTCCAGATGTGCCACCCAGTTTTTGATGCAGACGAACATACTCAGGGTTTTGGTACTGAACCCTATTTTTATACAGTCCACCAATTGTTGGTATGATTCCAATTCTGGTTGTCGCAGATGCTCCAGCTGGTGATCACCTTTAATATTAGTGAACTTATTTCCTTCACACACCAAGCAGAGTCGAAAGTCAATGGAAGATTCAGTCGCACGCTTCTTCCGTGCTGGTTGTTCACTGGATGCCATGGTTAACCTGAAGAAAAAAATATAATAATTTATGATAACAAGTTAATAATAATAATAATAATGTATATTTAATAAAGCGCCCTTACCAGCAGGAGCCATTCAAAGGCGCTGTACAAATAATATGTAATTTAATAATGAATCTCAATACCTTAAGTACTTGATGGGATGGGATATCCTCTGTGCACTCTTGGTTTTCTGAAATAAATTAGTAAGTTATTTTGTTCACATTGGATATGCATCATTACATGCTATACTGTGAGCAGAAAATATTTGTCATATACCAGTAATAAGTGTGACATTCATACCAATATTTCTTGATAATAACGCCGAATACCTGTTGATATTCATGCAAACAGAGTTCAGATGAATAGTTGTCTCAACTAAAATGGATTTGGTACCCAAACTCTTTGCATGCACACATTTCGATTATGAGTTTAACATATTTTTGAATACCAAAAAAATCTTACAGATTGGTTTAAAAAAGTCGGCCATTTTGAAATTCAAAATGGAGGCCCTAAATATTAATGAAAAAACTGGCAACTAAATTTAATCACAAATGTACATCTGTTATCAAGACAGGTTTTATGACTTCTTGTACAGATCTGTGCAACATATCGATTACGTATTGGGTCATATATATATATATATATATATATATATATATATATATATATATATATATATCACTACAATTATGTATGTGTACTCGTGTATGTGTGTGTGCAAGGCGGAATAAACAGAACATTTCATGTATATTCAATAGTTGGCTCTGTCAAACTAGAGGTTATGATACCTCGAGTTGTATATTTTCTTGTTAGTTAAAATAACATGAGTTTTGACGTAAAGATTAGCCGAACATGGTGACGTATGGAAGGATTCATTGAATAGATAATTCAGACATTACTTCATAGCTAAGACAAAATAAATAACGACAAAAAAGAGCGTTTTCCAATACATACCAATACTTCTTTCTGGGAACATTTCCCCTGATGTAACTTTCAGACAATGTATAGTTTGCCAAGATTCAGCGTTTTAATAGCTACCTTGAAGTCGTGTTATTACTGCCCAAGAAAATAAATATTAACACGTAAATTTTCCTGTGTATGTGTGTTCTTGTATAACCGTGAAAGAAATACTTATCGATGAAAAACGTATTAAGTCATAATAAACTTATCCTCAAAGTCATCTAATTTGTCGTACATTTGTATTGGGTTATGTTGGGAAAATGGATTTTAACAACAACAACTACTACTACAACTACCACTAATATTACTACTAGTAGTAGTAGTATTAGTTGTAGTAGTAATACTAGTAGTAGTAGTAATATTAGTAGTAGTAGTAGTGGAAATAGTAGTAGTAGTAGTAGTTGTTAATGTAGTAGTAGTAATAATAACAGTATTTATTTGTTGTTGTTATTGTTGTCGTAGAGTAGTAGTAATCATTTAAAGGTGCTATATAATAATATGACAAGATGAGCTGACAAACATACTTAGAAATGGTGAAGGAATTTTATTTGAAACTTTTCACCTGACTGGATTCACTCCTAAAATCTTCTTGTTGCCTCAAATCCATATTCAGCACATATTGGCCACGATCCTATTTTCTAGTATTTTCGTCGATAGGCGAGCTGAATCATTCTGAATTTTACTGAACGTGATACATAGTTTAGTCAGAAATGGTATATAATATGAGTTATGGAACAAAATGGCTATACCCCCTCTAACAACGGATTCTGGTCTCAAAACATATTTTAGGATACAAATGACAATGAAATACAATAGTCTGTAGAGGTGTAACAAATGCATATACAAGTAACAAGTGTTTCATATATAAAGAAACGATTTATGTTGCAAGGGTGTCCAAACGACGAGGTGGTTCTGCATACAAATGTCACATTATACATTCATATTGGTACACTTCGCACAAATAACATCTCTATTTCTTGCTGGACGATTGGGAATGGTGATGAAAACTTCACAAATGTGTAACCCAGTTTTTTTAGGGATTTGGTCAATATATTTAAGCCATTTTAATAATATTTGGTTGATCACGATTCAATTTTAGAGGAACTTCGTTCTCCATTTAGAAACAAAAAAACCATAGAAATATACCCTGAGGAGGGGGGTATATTGAGCTAATTGGGTCGAATCGTTAAAGCTTTGTGGATGGTTGGTTAGTGGATTAGCAACTGTTCAACGTGGAAGTATCTTACTAAGCTAACGGAGGAGTAATGTATCCGAAAATAACACCGTAATCTCACGTAAAAGGTTGTTGACTGAAGCTACTCACGATAATTACTCGCTACAACATCCGGTCGTTATTAGCCACGGATCTGTGCTACTGGATTTGGCTCCTACGATTATGCAATTTTGGTCAATAGATAATGAGGATGGATGGCCCTTTTAAGTAATGAGCTGTTATCTATTGGTTAAACGCGTCTCGTTGAACGTTCACACTGTAAGATGTATGACTGATTGTTAGCTCGATTTGAACAGTCGTAAATGACGTGTAA
The DNA here is from genome assembly GCA_025642065.1 of Paralvinella palmiformis. Lineage (NCBI taxonomy): Eukaryota > Metazoa > Annelida > Polychaeta > Terebellida > Alvinellidae > Paralvinella > Paralvinella palmiformis. The sequence goes on along the minus strand of JAODUP010001035.1, from coordinate 51,582 downwards.
CGGAAAATCGTCGGGTCAATAATGAGAAATCTGGTGAATGGATTATTGAAAGGAAAGGAAAGAGATGACGGGCTAATCTGGACGCATTCGGGTAGTCGTATAGGGTTTAGAAAGAAGAGCCCATAACTATCAACAAATATTGATGATGATGATGATGATGATGATGATTATTATGCTAATCAATGTGCTACCGTCATCAGTGTTAAGCAAAATGTAGCCAGCCATGTGGCAAAAGTTAAAGTTAATATCGCTTCAAGATGAAACAGGCTTCAGACCTAGGCCTCAACCGAACCATAATACATCGGTCTCTAGCCAGTTATAGATCTACGTGGCTCGACTAGCAGTAAAGGGATCCTAGTTAATAATGACCGACATATATTAACTAATTTTAGGCTACTTAGTCTATTGTTATTTATTCCGCTTCTCATCTGTAACCGCCAGAGGATGGTGAAGATTTATGACTCATATAATGGGTTTGTCTATGAGTCTCCAGGTGAATGATGGCTAGACGCCAGCTACAACGAAGTAGATTGCCCTTAAATGATAGATTGTCATTGTACGGCCATCTACAAAGCGTCTCCTATCAACGTTGTTGTCATAATGACCGATTAAAATAATATGATCAACGAGTATCATGTAAACACGAGTTACTCAAGTGCGTCTATTCAATAGCGAAACTAAAATTAGGAGAGTATTTTCTTAAACAGAATACAATTTTTATTTCTCACTTATTCACTCAGATTATATGAAGGATGATTTTGGAGAGTACTTCAACTTTAAATTAGTATTTCTTGCAGCGATATTTATAAGGCAGCTTGAAATAAGGATGTCTAGTTTTGGTGGAGGCGATAACATATTTTACGCTTTCAAGTTTATGGTAGTGGTGGTGGTGGTGGTGGTGGTGGTAGGTGCTGGTAGTGGTAGGTGGTGGTGGTGGTGGTAGTGGTAGTTGGTGGTAGTGGTAGTTGGTGGTAGTGGTAGGTGGTGGTGGTGGTAGGTGGTGGTGGTGCTGGAGCCGATGATGATGAAGAAGAATAAAAAGCTGATGATGATGATAATAATAATAATAATAATAATAATAATAATGTTGTTGATGATGATGATGATGATAATAATAATAATCAGCAGTAGCAGCAACATCTTCGTCCAAAGTAGAATGTCGATATGACGTAGCGCGGTTGGCTACAGTTTTCTAGCAATCGAGTTCAAATCTCGACTTAGATATAGTTGAAGAATATTTCATCCTTCACTACAATATTCTTAGCTTTCAGAGATTGCACGACCTAGTTAGTTTAAAAATGGTGAAACTATTGTCATGAACAAAACATATCATTATACAGCATTATCATCATCATTATCATTTTGTGACATAATATATTATGATAGAGGATCTGAAGTAATACAACACAGTAATATGTAACAATATAGGATAGTATTAATTGTTTTTAATTATGTTATAATAATAATAATAATAATAATAATAATAATAATAATAATAATAAAATTCTTCTTAAAGGTCACAGGAAAAGGTTTTCCAAATTAGTCAAAATGTAAGTGTTATATATTAAAATCAATTTCAATCAGAGATATATTACATTTTTCCCTAGAAATAAAGTTACAGTGGTTTTAAAACTTGCTTTTCTAGCATCTCTCATGGCGGAAACTTTAATCGAGAATCTTAGTAAAACTTCCGAATGTGACGTCACCTTTGCCAAACAAAGACCCCCAAGCACTCCATAATGACCTTGTTTAAGCTGTGTTACGTGTTCCATGTAGTCTTATACATATAAAATGGTGTATTGTGTCGCCTACAATTGTGTAAAGAAACATACATCAAATACCAACGATTATATCCGACGTGTAAATGCCGTCAAAACTCGGCCCGAAACAACAACCCCGCCCCCCGAACATTACAAGAATAAAAATGGCTAAAAAGACATACCGAGGGCGCCACATCCTGGTATATACTAATATAGGCCACATCTGGGCTCCCGTGTACAGACAAAAACCTCTTTATTTTAAATGAAGTTATACGATAGGAGGAGGGAAATACTCGCCAGTGAGTTGAATTATCAATTAAACTTATACCAACACAAACAAATACATGCCAAGCCAACTCTTGTTGTGTACAGGGGCCGGAAGTCGGCGGCACAGGTGGCTACTCTAGATCTACGTCTGCACTTGATGCGGCTAATTCCTCACAATTAATACTGTCTGTGACCTTTTTCGCTAGTGGTTCAAAGCTGTAGGACTTCATATCCCTCAGAATGTCAAAACCTTCGTCGGAATCTGACATTTTATCTGTCAACTGGTCAACGCTTGTAAACAATCTGTGGCACTACCTGATGTTTGGCTCAAAGGACCAACTGTCTTTTATTTGGTCACTCCTTGTACAGATTAGTTGTGTATTGTAGCGTGTTTATAGTGTATGAGTATAGCTAATACGGTCAGATCAAAGTCCATTTAATTAAACAAGATGAAAGCTGCAGGTTTAAAAAAACCCAAGTCATTAGACACTTAGTGTTCTTGTAGCAGAGAAAATTTACCCGAATCTTATACTGCTTAATAACTGATTTATATTACTTACATTATCTTAACTTGATGAAAATAAAGGCTCACAATGAGTGGAAATATGAGACCATTAATCCATGTTTTACAGAAAGACAGGAGCACTTCACAAAGAAATAACTAAACATTTATAGTCTTGTATTACAAAATAATTTCATTGTATCGAACACTTTCTATTGATGAAAACATTTGATAAAATATTTAGCCATAATTTGATTTTCGGAAATAATACTAATAATAGACTTTAATAAATTATATTTAATGTCTTAAAAATTCAGATTATTTAATTTTTTACTGATATTTCCATAATATATTTTTGTCTGTGGTACGATTATATAGAACTTTGATTCTGATCTGAAGGAACCAGCAGGTTCGTACTTGATAACTATTTTTTCTATATGTAATAGGGTAACTTAATGTTTACCCTTCTGGATATATGGCTGATAATGATATGATTTAAGAAAATACTATACCTCAACTTATAAATATTGACACTAGGGATTATAAATCTCAGAAGGTTTAATTTGTTTAAACAAATTAAGATGCTCTAATAACTTTATTGTACATACTATTGGAGAAAGTGATTTTTGTTTTGAATTTATCCTAGTTTACTTGTGGTAAAGGAAATTTTACCAACTGTCCAGCATTAATTTTTCATATATATTTCTCAAAACAATTATGGGAGCAAGATGGTTTTTACTAAATATTTTGTATAATCTAATCAAAATAGGTTAATGCAGTTTTTTATGAGGTTTATACATATGCCATAGAGTTAGTAGCAATGAAGTTGAATTATGGACAAAACTTTTATTGTTTGCAGAAGCAAAATGAGGATATTTAAACACTTGTTATTCGTTGTGTGTGTGTTATGTCGGTGGTGGTGATGGTCGATGTCGCTAGACGCTTCCCGAGTCCCCGGAAGTTACCACATCAGACTAGTTGCTAGTAGATGACTTTACCTTGAGACACGCGGTTTTTGGTTAGACGACTGTGGACATTATATCCGAAGACAGTTGTGTATCCAAGAATACTTGTTGCCTTTCATCGTGTAGTGTAGAGGGATAACTCAACAAGACAACTCAAGGTCCAGCTGAACAAAAATAGCATTCCGGATTCCCGGGAAACCGGTAACATTGCCGCCTATTAAGGAGTAAAGCGTATTCCGAGTCACTGATGATGCTGATTTGCCTTAAAAGGCCCAAATGAGAATAGAACCATAAATCTAAGCTTAGTTTTCACTACTGAGTATCTTATCTTATTTGCTGCATAAAGCGATTGTTTTCAAGTCTTTTCATTGCTTTATATATTTGGGAAACGAATCAACCGTCAGTGTTATTAGGAATTTGTGTCTTAAGATAGAGCTCTCTACATTTAATGCACGAAAACAATGAATCCAAAGATATTGATTGTTTAATGATGTCAATTATCTATGCAAAAAACAAGTTTGTAAAGAAAATTGAATATAAAGGAAGTGAGATCATTAAAAATAGATTGTTTTAAGTACAGCGTATTAATATTAATATGTATTATATTAGTAACAAATATAATAATAATAATTTTAATATTAATATAAAAATATCGAAGGATGGTTATTACATACCAAAAATGCAGCCTTGAACTATTGATTTTAAGAAGAGATTTAAATTGTTCTCGAGATGATTCACTTATAATCTAATCTGAAATGATGGTTTGCAAGGTTGGGTTGCTTGCATTAAATGAATATTCACCAAATGAAGCTTTAGAAACTTGTTGTGTGTCAGGAATCTATTTTTGAATACTAATAATAATATTACTACTACTACTAATACTACTAATACTACTATTACTACTACAACAACAAATACTAATAATAATAAATATAATAATAATAATAATAATAATAATAATAATAATAATAATAATAATAATAATAATAATAACGTTTCATTGTATTGGTGATACTTATATCGGGTCTGCTTCTAATGTGGTGAGTTGTCTATGGTGGACGCTGACGGGTATCATCAAATTAGGTTACAACAGTTTATGACATCAAAACTAAAACATCTTTTTCAATGCAACTTTCTATTTATCCACCCATTGTTATTTCTTTGTGATGACATTTTAGAGTTTACATTTATTATCATTTGTCAGTGGATAACCTGATTAGAATAAGCCCCCAAACTGTGGGTCCACATCCTATACATAGCTGTGTGTGAAGGATGTTTTCCACGGATTCGCCCCTCGCCTTATATCCCAGGAGTCATCAGAACCGAGTGCACAACTCGCAAATGTGAAATACTAGCTTTAGGTTGTTTTCCCATTTTCCCTGTAATTTTGTATTCACGAACATAAAACGTGTGTCGTATTTATTATTTACTAATATTATTTCCATAATTTAACTAATCTTCATCTAGACTTAAAACATATTCTATGAACACACACACGCACACGCACACACGCACGCACACACACACACACACACACACACACACACACACACACACACACACACACACACACACACACACACACACACACACACACACACATAACACACAGCTACATATACAAACGAACTTTCCGTATTTTCCCATTTATTAACGCCCCCCATTGCACCTTATTGTTATCATGTTATTGTGTTTATTTTTGTTAAGAGACCACTGTTTGAAATGTACTTGACACAATAAGTATTTCCTCTTTAAATTTTTAATGTTTTTTAAAATTAATTTTATGTTGAATTTATTATACTAATTTCACTTAAAATTTTTTAATTATTTTTCTAGCCTTGTTCAACTTAGTGCGTGATTAATTAATTTAGTGTTAATCCTTCGTCGTATAATGAACTAATTAGGTCGAGGTATTCGACTACATGATGAAAAACCCTCACAGTTGCAGCTAACTTTGAAATACGACCCAAAGAATTAAAGCTCGATAAGTCAGTACACTACTGACTGCGCTAAATGAGAGCCCTATTATGCTAACAGAAGTGTATTACACGACAAAACGATGTCGTGATGTCGTGTACAAAGTTTCTGATTGAAGATCCTCGTGATAAATGATAGGATACAGTCGGATCATCGTAGATAGTTTGGAGAAAAGAACAAAACGGGATGGAGGATCGTCGTAGTTTCCCAAAGTACCAGGCGGAAACATAATCTGTAATGATGATGATGATGATGATGATGATGATGATGATGATGTTGATGATGATGGTAATGGTACCGATAATAATAATAATAATAATAATAATAATAATAATAATAATAATAATAATAATGTTTTATTCTTGGGAATACCAACGTAACCGAAACACTCATGTCTTGGAAAGTAATGGTCCTTAGTTGGACATATACATCAGATGTGATATAATATCACAGTAAAGATATGTGTTTCGAGTTAGCTTGGGAAAAATAAAGGATATAAAATATACACAATATAAAGACATTGTCTGTTGTTATTCCCAGTCTTATATAATACATACAATAGACCTTTTACAAAATATTTCAGTTAATGTTTTATTAATCGGAAAGATCATCCTTCAGAATGGTGAATGGTGCCATATTATGTATCAATCCAATTCCGAAGAGAACTGTAAGATTCATTAAAGAGCTAAATGAAATTGGCATTTTAGTTCATAATTATACGCATGTTATTTATTTGACTCTTGATGAACCATACTTAATTATACTTATTTGCTATGATATTCAGTGATAATAACCCGTTATTCAGTCTAATAACTAGAAGAGATCAACCTGTCTCCTGATGTACCAGAATCATAATTCATATAAAATAATCGATGTTAACGATAGCCTCGGTATACTAGCTACACCGATGTGAGACACCTTCATCATACAACATTCAATCAGTTCCTATCAATCCTTAAATGATAATCTACTTTGTTGTGGCTGAAGGCGAGCCATCATTCTCCTGGAGATGTATAGACAAACCCATTATACGAGTAATAATTCTTCACCATCCTCTGGCGGGTACAGATGAGAAGCGGAATAGACAACAATAGACTAAGTAGCCTAAAATTAGTTAATATATGCCGGTCATTATTAACTAGGTTCCCTTTACTACCAGTCCATCCACTTAGTTCTATAACTGGCCAGAAAAAGCAGAATAAATAACAGTGGAAATGTTAGCCTGGAAATAGATCATGTATGTAGGACTTTTTTATTTTGGTTCCTTGATGTGGTTCATATATTACAGTACGTTATTCTATAAGCGAACGGTTGCCTTATTTGGCCTCGGCATTGATCTCACATTGAATATTTAGCCAGAGGGACACAGCTTAGTGAAATAAATGGATCAACACGAAGTATTTAATGAATTAAATATTCCACACACACACACACACATAACACAGAGATTCAATATCACAATCTGTCGATAAGACGTGACACTGCGCTACTACCAACCGCATCGCGGAGGAGATATTTCGATACAAAAACTAAAGTGTGACCTTTGCTGAATAGATAAAATTATTAGCCATATTGTTGTTTAGTATACCGAGGAATGTTTCATATATTGTTGTCATTCAGTACTTTGAACGATCCAGTTAGATTACGATGTATATAAGAGATGCCAGAAAATACTAATTTATTCTCCGTTGATCAGCCAAATCACTTCAGGAAGTCCCTTATTTTTGTGTATTACCACAAAAACTCACAACTGAAGTTCGATGTTTTATACAAGTAGTAGGTATATATGGTTACACTAAAGTGGTCTTCTGATACAGTACCAAACTACAGACGTTAAGTGCTTCTTTGTAATGTGTTTTTGCCTTTCAGCAAAACAAAGATTACTGAACTGTTATCTTCATTCTATTTGATCTCGTGCAATGTCTTAATCTGTAGATAGTGAGATGAAAAAGACTCGGCTACGAGTGTCCTAAGGACGTAATGGCTGTTTTTTTCTTCATTTCGACCATATATTTAATCTAAAACTCCCAACGTTTGTGATTCCAAGGTTTATAGAGCAACACACGAAAGTAGAGTGTAACGCGTGTTCTCAATGTCATCTCAAAACACATCATATCACATAAAGATATACTATTCGTAAATAATTCAAGTGAATAACCCAAGAGTTTAAAAAAAGGCATCATTCTTCAACCGAAATTCCATTAGCCAAAGTTAATCTTCCCATTATGGTGGCATGCAACTTCCAGGCTAGTCTATAAATGGTGAGAGATTGTATACAAATTTGCATACTACTGTTAATGTATCAGGGAGCCTCTAGGTAACGAACGTTCTTTAAATCAGTTATGATGTGAGTCAACTTGATTTAGTTTCGTCCAGAATAATATTTATTTATAATCCGCATACTGTTCTGTGATAGTGAGATATCACACCAAGTTCCATCACGATATGGTCCATAACTGCATTTTAGTTGATCAAAATATATTCATTATTAGTTAAGGATGACAGATTTCACATTCTTTAAGTTTAGACGACTAAATTAAATAAACTCTTTCCTGCCTTAAATGCGCTGTAATATGCGTCATGAAGATCATGACAAACCGTGAGACCCTAAAACTCTCGGAGATTACGTTCTTCATAAACAGCCAACTCCATATTACATTCGGGGATACAAAGATGACTAGATCGTGATAAGACATATATATTACATATATAATACATTTTAGTAAATCTTTCATCAACACCGGTATATCATTTCGGAGTCTTTATTAGAATCGTAATAATATGAATGATAATGTGACATTTGGCACATCCTTGCAGCCTGATCGATGACTTACGCATGAAATATCTGTCACATGGTATATGCCTTTGTTACATCTGGTACGTCAGATATAGTATTTCCATCTTTTATCCCAAATCTAATTATAGCATCAATATCCTTATGGAAAAGTATGTTAATGTGAATAATCATTTTATATCGGTGCCCAGGTCTGCACGCTATTATTATTAGAATCTATGACCCCCAGTCAGAAGACATTACAGCGGCCCTTGCCAATTGTACATTTTGTTACTAGCATTACTTGATATATGCGATTAAAATCTACATATGGTGGATATGTATTTGATGCAACAAATCCAACTTTATAAAACAGAGGTTACATGAATAGATCGGAAGGACCTAAACTCCTGTAAAGCTTAAATCCGTTCTTAAATATTATCGATTATTCTGGTCGGTTCGTTTTATTATATCTCACGAACTACAGGTGGTGAAGATGGTGGTAGTTGTGGTTGTGTTGTAATAGTAGTAGTAGTAGTAGTATTTTAATAATAATAATAATAATAATAATAGATGTAATAGTAGCAGTAGTAGTAGTAGTAGTGGTAGTAGTCGTAATTATTTTCTAGACGGTTAATTTATTTAAATGGCCTCTTACTGATATGTTGAGTTACTTCTCAAAACACTTAACATAAAAGCAGTATATCTGATCCTAAAGTTACATTTGAAAATATTCCTAGAAAACTACCATTAACTATGTTGATTGGAATACGCTAAATATGTTTCAGAATTGTTTTCGTTATAAATCTTATCAGTTGTTAACGTATCGTTTGTCTTCTCAGTGAAGATTTGACAGTATTATCTGTTCATGGAACTCCTCCATCCATCATCCAGATGGTCTAATGCCGGAGACTAGTTACACATCGTGTTGGTTTAATCAGCTACTTGCGAGCAGTTATATTGGATGTGTTGTAAATACAATAAAGCCACACATCTTCGACTACACAATTCTCCCTCCCTCCCCACTCCCCCCCTTCATTCCCTCTCTTCACTCCCCATCGTCTCTCTCTAACGATACATGATAATAAAGTATTTCTTAGAATCATCTGAATAAGGTTTTGACCGCCTAATATCTAATTAATAAAAGATAATTGAGTTTATTGTAACAGTTATGTTATCGCCATTTTTATCCTGTTTATAAATATTTATTTTGTGTTCATGAAAAACCTTTCAGTGAAATGGATATTTATATTAATTGTTTCACACTAATTTGGATTTTTAAAGGGAAAATAGCCACACAAATGACTCGGTAACACACACACACACCATTAGCTAGTGAAAAACACATGTAACACGATTGGCTCAAAATCATTAAAGCATTGAAGTTTTCACTGTAATGTGAAAATAAATTACCCGTAGTAAAATGCAGATTCTCTGCTAATTTGTAATATGCTAATGGTAATTCAAAAATGAAAAATTACTGGTGAAAATTACAATTAACATGGCTGAGGGTTAGCTGTTAGGTTCGAGTAAATCGTAGTGTTTACTCAGGTTTGAGACGATATTTCGTTCTAGTCCAGTAATAATCCATTGTGCGGTATTGCTACTTTGTTTTTATTTTAGTTTAATCGCTTTAGTGAGTCCATACTGTGTTAGTGTGCATTCTCTTTGTTGTGGACAAACTGTAATGTTTGTTAACACGCTGAGGCTATATATAGGGCTTGAAACTGTGTTAGTGTACATTCTCTTTGTTATGGACAAACTGTAATGTTTGTTAACACGCTGAGGCTATATATAGGGCTTGAATTTTCACTTAGGTTAGAGAAGAACTTCGACGCCAGACCAGTCGGACGTGTATTGATACACGGTTCATATAGGTAGGATTTATTCAGCTATTCGAACCCAGAATAAAGCTGAGGTCAGCATCTGAGGTGTCGAAATGCTTTATATACAGGTTTCTTTTGGACCACAGAAAATTACTGTTGAATGTAAACTGTGGTGTCAAAATAGTTTATGATATGTATGTAGCAAGTCACCATTGAACCACACGAACGTGTTTGTTGCGAGCTGTGGTATCAAATGGTATGTTTTTACGTCCTTCCGCTTTTTGTACGTAGCCTGCATGTAGCCGCTTTCCTGTGGGCGTGACATATTTGTCGCGTACGAAAAGCGAATTAGCTGGTTCCCACAGGCTGATGAGTAGACCAGACACATGCTCAGGTATACGCACACATTTATCAATATGTGGAGGTATTGAACATTTAATATTTAGATTAATGTATGTATAGTTGTATTTAGATTTATGGAGGTAGGTTTCGAAGGAGGTTTAGATATGTTGATGCTCTGTGCCTGTTGCCTCTTACTATGTACCATAAAACAAACAAACAAACACACACACACACACACACACACACACACCACACACCACACACCACACACCACACACCACACACCACACACCACACACCACACACACACACACACACCACACACCACACACCACACACCACACACCACACACCACACACCACACACCACACACCACACACCACACACCACACACCACACACCACACACCACACACCACACACCACACACACACACACACACACACACACATAACAATAATAAAGGAGACTTACAAACCCCATTGTTCCTTTAGATCAGAATCGAGGTTGTTAGTAACTGTACTTCAGAGAAAATTGAATTAACTTTATTTCAATACACATATACAGATGGGAGATTTATGCAGATGGATGGTATGCAATATTATTTTAATAATTTCACCTATAAAATGTTCATTATAAAATAAAGCGCCCTCACCTGCAGAATCAGTACTATACCATATTATTGATTGTATGCTTAAAATCCTCTTCTGACTGAGCACCAAACTATGAATGTTTAGTGTTTGTTTGTGATGTGTTTTTGTCTTTCATCAAATGTCGATTACTGAACTCTTCACTCAGTATGGGCCTCTATTTTCGTAAATTTAAAGTAATGGAAGTAATCTCAGTGAACGCATTAAGCAGTAAACAGTCAAGTGAAATATCTCAGACACCAGAACATTAAGTGCCTAATGGTTATTTATTTGGCTCATAGTCTATTTCTTTTTAAATTCTGATAATTTGATCTCGTTTGGTTTAATGGACCTTGATATGTGGACATTGGCTATACTCATTCACTATGAGTATGCTATAATACAGTACCAATTTATACATAAAGTTCTTATTTAATAAAAATATACACAGTAACCAAATAAAAAAAGGTATCGTTCCCTGAGATCGGAATCAATTTTTGCTACACATGGAAAGAAAGTTTTCCCAGATACAGTTAAATTTGAACCCTTCAAGGAAATTCTTAGACTAGTTTTGTTTCTAAAACACATTTACAATGTTTTTTTTAAATTATTATTTGTGAGGTTTTTCTTTCTACACTTTATATAATTCTTTTACATTGTACACCAATATTCTTTTAATATACATCTACGTCTAATTTGATTGATTGATTGATTAATTATTATTATTATTATTATTATTATTATTATATGTTGTTATCATCATCATCATCACCATAATCATCATCACCATAATAATCATCATCATCATCATCATCATCAGCATCATCATCATCATCAATAGTAGTACTACTAGTAGTAATGGTAATAGTAATAATAATGTCTGTAGTTTTTGTTGTTGATATTGTAGTTGTGGTCGTGGTAGTAGTAGTTGTTGTTGTAGTATTATAAGTATTAGTAGTAGCAGCAACAATAGTAGTGGTGCTATTATTAGTGTTGTTGTTATTGTGAAACTGGGCCACTACAATAGAAAATAAAAAGTGTACAGATATAGCACTATATTCTATTGTGTTACGCAATCAACACCGAGAATGGAAATATCAAAAGAATTCGTTTAAAAACAAATAAAGTAGAAAGATCAGTTCTGAATCCCTGGAAAATGTTCAAAAATAGCATTGCTGGTTAACAACTGCTAACAGTACTTGTCACTGTATTCCATAAAACCAATAAGGAACATCATTTCCACGCTAATGAACTTTACGTCACTACTACCTGTGGGTCAGTGCGCAATGTGGCCGTTATTTGTGCTAATAGTAACAATACGAATGATAATTTGGCATTTGTATGCAGAGCCACCTACTGTCGTCTTCGGAACATCCTTGTATCTTATATCGATTGGTTACATATGAAGCACTTGTTCCGTGATACATGCCTTTGTCACATCTTCCACAGGCTGTCGTATTTCTCCATTACAAGACATGTCTAATTATAACACCAATCCTTTCTTTTTCAAGAAGTCTGTTAATGTCAAAATCATCTCATACCTGTTTGCGAAGTGAGACGTCGAAAACAATTCTTTAAATCAGAAGCCGTTGTTGTAGCATCCTTTGCCATTTTTCATTCCATAACTGCCATTATATGACACGTCCATTTAACATTTCAATTGCGTTCAGGAAATTCAGGATACCTGGCATGATAACAAATATTGTAAAATAGGATCCTAATAAAACTTATCTTGATTAAAATAATTTGGTGACTATTCATTTGAAACAAGAAGCCGAACTTTGTGGACTACGATGCTAGAATGGATTAGAAATGTATCATCTTGTGTTTAAATATCTTCTTCAGATTCTATATTAATTTTGATCAGATCATATTGTCGTTTTATTATCTAGCTGATTCCTGCTAGTAAGGGATAGTATCTCTACGATATTACTATTGCTTCAATAACAAATACTACTACTACTACTACTACTACTACTGCTACCACTACCTATACTACTACTTCTACTTCTTCTACAACTAGTACTACAACAACAACAACAACAACTATTACTATTACTACTACCACAACCTAAACTGCTACTACTTCTGCTTCTACTACTACTACAATTACTACTACTATTACTATTATTATTACTACTACTACTACCATTACTATTAGAACTTATACTACTACAACTACTACAACTACTACTACCTGTTTTTATTAAATAGCAGAGACTATAAAGTTACAATGATATTAATTATCTCTTATTTCGATATACCTTTTCAATATCAAATATTTCTTGAATTATCTCACAAGATGTACTATCAAAATATTATCGATAAGAATAGAATATATTTGTGTAATAACCTTTATGTTTTCATTTGTTGATACATGACTAATTTATTTACTAGATATGCTTTTGATATGATAGTGCCATATGATATGTATGTCTTAATTATGAAAATGTTTGTCCCATCTCTCTATCTATCTATCATATATATATATATATATATATATATATATATATATATATATATATATATATATATTTACTACCTACCTATCTATTTCTATTTCTCACAAACGCAGGTATTACGCTTAAAACAATCTAATTTAATAATCCAACATCCCTTCATAATCAATTTTCTTCGTATGATGACAAGATACTTCCTTTTTCTAGATTGTACCAAATCACAAACCTCACACATTAATACAGAACTGGGTTTGAGGAAGAAGATAATTGAATTTATTACGCTAACTATAACTTTGCATTTCAATCCTTAACTCCGTGGTCTAGCGGTAGCGTGCTGGACCACAGATCACTACCACCCGTGTTCGAATCTCGGCGTGGGCATATCTGAAGGTTGTTTTGTCTTTCACTTCGTCTCATTACCTTTGGAAGTCGCTCGGCCCATTTAGCCTACCTTGTGCACAAAAGTGGCCGTAAACATCAATCATCATCACCTTAACGACACGATTTGATGATTTATTTCTCCAAATATATAAACACATTTACAGTACACCGCTCGGGGACAATCATCTTGTGCTACTAAATATTCGGTAGTAAAAATTAGAATAAGATTAATGGCATCATCATCGTCATCATCGTCAGCATCATCACCATCATCATCATCATCATCAAGGACTCGAACTAAACCAATTTATCTACTTTACTCCTCAAGTACAGCCAAGTGTTGTCTGTCTTCTGCCAATCCAGAATGTTATTTTTGTTCAGCTCGACCTTGAGCTGTCCAGATTGATTATACCGCTACACTACACGCTAAAAGATAATCAGGATTTAAAAAAAGGTTTTTTCTTTCCATTAGACACAAAGAGTATATATCGAGAAAGATGGCCGACGCGCCAGAGCGCATGCGTTCAACTGATGGACGAGAGACCTCTACCGGGAAGAGTGAAAAGTACTGGGAAATGCTGTCAACATGTCGTCAACGACGCGAAGAAAATAAATTTCAAATAGCTAAAATATTTATAGCAATAACAGGTTTCAATAGGATTCCATTAAGTTAAATATGATATAGTGTCTCTAAACATTATTTGATTTTCAGCTTTATATCGAAAAGACTTTCCAAGTAGTTGCCCTATCACATAAACAAAACAAAAATAGATACCAAATACGAACTTTAATCTGAATGTTTAAGACATTTATAATATACCGATAAATGCTTTAATCATGGCAGTCGATATATTATATTATTAAAATATTGATAAATATTTAGTAAATTGTCTCCCCAGGAGAAAGTGTTCTATACATTGTTAGTCACTGACTGATATATTAAAAAAAAACATTTCTAAAACATTACTGAACTATAAATGTTTAGTTAGTGACTGACATGGATTACTGAGCTCATATTTCAACTCATTGTGAGCCTTTATTTTCATCAAGTTAAGATAATGGAAGTACAATAAGGCAGTTATTAAGCAGTATAAGACATTACAGACACGCTATAATACACTCTTAATATGTACACGGAGTTGATACTTTATATATAGAAATGACCGAGTGACCGGGTACAAGGAAGTTCGTCTTTTGAGTTCGTAATCGAAGCCGTCACTTTCTACAAGTCGTTTTCCAGATTCACTCAAAATGTAGCTAGTCATTTAACTTCTAAGAAATAAAACCCGTTTTTTAAATTTTAAATTAAGAGCCACAAACCTATGATACATTATATCTGATCATGTTTTGTTATATAGTTAAATATATAGCCGTGAAAGTTTTTCAGTCTTATTATGTTTTACTTGTTACCTTTTATTTTGTTTGTTATTATTTGGCATGGGAAACTTTTGTAAACCTAATATTGCTTTAAGGTACCGCTACCTGAAGTCATAGATGTAGATATTGTGATAATAATACCATTAAAACATGTAATGTTATACTGTTTCGTTGAATAGTATTGTATTAAATCATATCATATCATATTATGTCATATCTAAATAAAGACGATGATAATAATGGATATTATGGTCAAGATAATTGTTTCAGTAGATATTAGGTTAAATAGGTCAAGCAATCCTCGAGGTTTGATGATGTGAAGTGAAGGACGAAATAATCTTAAACGATAGCTAGATCTAGGTTTCAACTCGGTTGCTAGAGAACCGTAACCAACCGCGCTACGTCATGATGCTCAAATGATGGTGATGATGATGATGATGATGATGATAACAATGATAAAGATGATGACGATGGAGGTGAATATTTAAATATATCAGCTGCATCAACTAGAAAGTGCAAAAATAGGAATTAGAAATTCTTATATAAAAATCGAATATATATATATATATATATATATATGGAATAGCATTATGTTTATAAAAAATATTTCTCTATTGTCTGTTTGTATGCTGAATAATCACACTTGAGTAACTCGCATTTGCCATGATATTCGTTGAATATAACTTTGGATTTCATCATAATAGCTACAAGGACGATGGGAGATACTTTTTGAACTTAGCCATACAGTACCCAATCATTTCCCATCAAATAGTTAATCAATGCCTGCCATTATTAACGGGTGTTTCATCTTTCACTGATATTGATTTCAGGTTTCGCCACCCGGGTACCTTTTGCTTATCACTGACGGTAGTAGCACATTAAAACTCAGCGCCTAAGTGACCTAATCCAGTGTCTTAAGCACCAGATAGTGAATTAAATAGAAATGGCTGTTTAAAGGCTGCTTATGTTGACATCGCCAAAGAGCTCGGTAAAACACATTTTCTAGTATGGATCCTGTATTTAGGGGAAAACAACAACAGCAACAACAACACACACACACACACACATACGCACGCATATATATATATATATATATATATATATATATGGTTTTGATAACTACTGAATCTGTAGTCTATGAAACAGTATTGCTCACATACCAAATGTATCTCCCGCATAATTATATAGAGCCTGGTGTTTATTCAACAAACTGACATACAACCCACGTACAGTAGCGATGTTTTATTTACTAATTACTAGATAGTATTGCAGGTACATCTGTCTAGGCTCATTTCATACGGTGATTGTGTGTTTAGTGCTACAGCCCTCACATTGTGGAATAGGTTGCCGGCAGATAAGAGAAATGGGTCGTCTCTTGAAAATTTTAAATCTATTCTAAAACACAACTGTTAAAGGTCGCTTTCACAGATAAATAATTATTATCTTTTAAATCACTTACATGGTTTTTAAAGATATAATATTTGGGGTATTATTATATTACATATTATTTGTACAGCGTCTTTGTATGGCTCATGCTAGTAATGATGCTTTATTAAATACACATTATTATTATTATTATTATTATTATTATTTTTATTTAAATCTAGCCTGGTTATAGCAGTGTTCCGTTTAGGAAGGGACTCGTTATTTAGCACAGGTACATTTAGAACATTAAAATGTATGTGATAATTAATTTGCATAAGTTAATTTATTTAATTTTTAGTGTTCTCTAACTTCATAATATTTATAATTATTTTTAGAGGAATCTAAGTAACTCTCAATCATGCTTTGTGGCGAAACATTTATGCTTCAATATCATTATTGTTATAATAATAATAATAATAATAATAATAATAATAATAATAATAATAATAATAATAATAATAATAAGCAGCAGCAGCAGCAGCAGCATCATCAGCATCATCATCATCAACAATATTTATTGATACTTAAATCGAGCTAACAATAACAATAACATCTTACAATGTGAACGTTCAACGAGATAGCTGCTAATCATTTAGAAAAACCACCAATCTTCATTATCTATTGAAAAACATAAGATAATAATATGAACAAAAACTCAGTATCTCAGTCTCGTGGCTAATATTGTAAGAAGTAGTTATCGTGAGTAGATTTAGTTGAACAACTTTTATATGACATTACCATGTCATTTTGTGATATATATTACTCATTTCTTTTGTTGTGTTAGTAATATACTCACGTTGTACATTCGGTGATTCTGATCCGTGAAGCTCTCAGAGTCCTAGTTGATAAGTTCATTATCACAGGAAACATAATCCCGGTATATATATCCGAGCTGATTCGTCACTAAACAAAATAATGGAGCTTAGCAAAAAGTAATAGGTTTTAAATTGAAATTTAGTATATACGTGTATATTAAGCCATAATCGATACTATTAATTCATTTACATATCATATATTGTTTATTCATATGCTACATTTTTAATAATAAAATTAGAGTCAGCGCTCAGGAGCGTAACACTTTATATATTCAAGCTAAAATTGTACAGTTCTGTTTCTCTTCGTGAACATTAGTGAAAGTTGAATCATGATGAAGCAAATATTATTAATCTGGCTCCACTAAATTAGACCAACTCCCTAAAGAAACTGTATTACATATTTGTGAATCTTGTTTGCTACGTGAAGTAATAAGTATTAATAAAAAGAAACAATAATATTACCTCGTCTTTGGGCCATCCTTGCAATATAAATCGATTGTTTATATATGAAGCACTTATTACTTGGTACCTGACTTGGTTACAGCTCAACAGACTATCGTATTTCACTGTCATATGTCGTACCTGATTATAGCACCACTCCCCTCTCGACAATCCTAGCACATTGGTATGTAGTCTAATATGGGCTTCCTATATATTATATGATTATGTGCTAAACATGAAGTTGTCCAACCACCTACGCACCAAAAAGACACATGTATGCTTCTTGATATTAAAAAATAACTCCCACACCAGGAAATATTATTATAAAGACATAATTAGTTGAGTATTTAAGCAGAGAAAAAACAACAACAGGCGAATGGGTTAACCAATTATCAATATTGTATATTATATTGTTATTTATACTAATACAAATGTGGATTACTTAATATAGTGCTTTCATTAGCGGAAGATATATTATACAGTGTTATTGGCTGGTAGATTAAAACACATGTCTAACACAGTACTATACTACAAATGTTTAGTGTTTATGTGTAATAAATTTGTATATAGATATATACTATATAGATTATTGACCTGTTCTCTTCACTCAGTATTAGCCTTTGTTTTCGTTTAGTTAAAACAATGGAAGTAATTTGAGTGAACGTATTAAGTAGCAGACAGTGAAGTAAAATGTCTCAGACACCGGAACACGAAGTGCCTAATGGTTATTTATTTAGTTTATATTCCAGTTTTTGTTTTAAATTTGCTATGTTTATGTGGTTTAGTTTAATGGACTTTGATCTCTCTTTATTGGTCATACTGATGCACTACGTACACACTATAAAACTGTAACAAATGGAAACAGAAAATTTGACTATTATGACGATTATGACGATGATGATGATGATGATGATGATGATGATGAATATTTGAATGTAGCATTTGGTAATTCACAATTCAATCCTGTAGAAATCGACGCTAAGAATTAGTTGGAAGAATAATCTCTTGATATTAGTATCCAGTATTATATGATGTGCTAATCCAAATTATAAATGGAAATTTAAGATACATTAAAGGAACCGTTCACTGTCAGATATTATGAATAGGAATTTATGAGGAGTTTTATTATTTGATTCATCATTTTTATAAACATATTTGAGATAATAGTGGAAATAAAATGATTAGTAATATGGAACGAGATACATTAAAAGCCTACAAAACCTATGAGATGTTCGGTAGTCATAACATTCTATCCTTTGTTAACCTTCTGTGGTGACACAACTAATTATATATTAACCGCTGTTTCATATATCTTTAGAATAAATACCTGTTGGGGGTAAATAATATTTTTAATGAATTCTAGCGGCTATAATTTAATGGATTTATCCAGTCATAATCGATCATTAATTATATGATAACCGTGTTACAAAATACGATATGACCCTCTTCCAACTGAGTTATATATCCAACATAATGTCTCATACCTGATCAAATAGACTAAATGTGATATGAAGCTAACTCTACGTTTTCTTCCATCTATAACTGATGCTTTACAAAATGACACAACATTTTAAAGGTTTAGATGGTAATCGTCTACTTCAATTACAACATTTATGGTCTTGATATATATGAAAGTAATATTCATACCTTGCCATAATCCAAGTTAATAAAAAGAAACTCTTCTACAGTCCATCAAAGTATTCCTACAAGACAATGATGTATGGTTTAATTTATTACCAGTTTCTTAATACTAAATACAAAATGTTAAATTGGAAAACTTGTCGATGAAGTGAGTTCAGTAATATAATATAATTTTAATCAAATTAGTTCCATTTGATTATCAGGGATTAAAGTAAAATTATCTTAGTCTTAATAAGGTCACGTTTAGTAAGCATCTCGTTATATAAGATTGGTACTTTTAGAATATGATAATTCAATAAATCCTGAAATACAATTGAACTTTGTTAGTTTATACATGTTTTTTTCCCCTTCAATATTACGTTTTGTTAACTTTATGAAATGTAGGTCTGTTTTATCTTGGAATCTAGCTAACTATCAATCTTACAGATTGTTCAGGACTCACAATAAGACATATTTCATTATCATCTTTAAGATCATCAACATCATCATCAACAAAAACAACAACAGTATCATCATGAACTTTATAATCAATATTTATTGCTATTCCTCCATTTCGGTTTTAAAACTCTTTACGACATCTACCTGAGAATGTAACAGGAAATCCTCTCTTCTTTGATTCTCATCACGAGTCCAGCGTCCTCTATTTCAGAGGGCTTCGATTAAAGACTGTCTATAACAAGCTGTTTTAGAAGGTTAAAATATATCTAACAAACAGTCATAAATCTTACAATGTGAACGTTCAACGAGACATGTTTAATCGATAGATAACAGCTCGCTGTTTCGGCAGCTCATCAATCCTCGTTATCTATTGACAGACATTACCACGTAAGGTGAACGAAACTCAGTAACCCAGTCTCGTGGCCAATAACGACGGGATGTTGTAACAAGTAATGATCGTGAGTAGCTTCAGTCAAAAATCTTTTATAGGACAGCACGATATCATTTTGTGATTAATGGGAAGCTAGTTCCGTCTAATCATTTCACGTTCCTAGGTGATATTGCCTCACTACCACCCGTGTACGAATCCCAGCGTTGGCATATCTGAAGGTTGTTTCATCTTTCACTTCGCCTCATGACCTTTGGAGGTCAGCTCGGCCCATTTAGCCTACCTTGTGCACAAAAGTGGCCATAAAACATCAATCATCAATCACCATAATCATAGATAATATTGCCTCAGATCAATTAGATCAGTTTACCCGAGCTAAGATAATCACAATACAGAACTAACATATGCAATGTTTAATATATGGACAATTCTGAAATTAACATTATTATACATGATGACATGGTGCGTGTGATATATATTTGGTTAGCAACATTACCAGGGTTTCGGTGACTGATTGTTCTAATTACAATTAAAACAATTTTATCGTAATTTGTTACAAGAAATTGTACCGAATACATTATTGTACATAAGTTAATTCTCAGAGCTCGAAGAATGTAATGTAATCCGAGATATTCGGAAGTCCTTGACATACGAAATCTTATCCGAAGTACCTGATAGCTCCAGACGGCAATAACAAGTCTCCAGAAACGAGGCATAAAATGTGACTTTATGTTGAAGAGCTGGGCACTCCCATCATAACTGAATTCACTTACTAACTAGAGATAACACGGGAAGAAGACGAGAGACGTGTTTCTTAAATGAACCGGAAACAAATTTGTTGTTAATGATTGTAACAATAACCAACTCTAACATCCTGATTACTTTTGAAAGAAAAGATTGTACTCCGCCAGAAAAAAAATACCATAATTTATACATCCAAATTACGGAAAACCTGGTACCAACACTGGTGTTTATATGCAGGATAAATAACTTATTTGAGCATGCATGGGATTTGTTAGATACACATTAATCTCGATACTATGATTCTAAATATGTTAGACACTAGAAGCATCCCGCCGTGTTAATATGATATTTTCTAATTTCTGTTTTACCACCTTTCAATATGCCAGAGTGGATTCACTTAGTGATGAATCGTCTTGATACCGTGATATTATCCAAACATGAGAAATGTGGTGAATTCTACTCCCCCAATCATTCCTCACATTTCATACATTTTAGATTGAGTATTAGCCTATCTACTCAATCATAAACCTTCCCCGTCTTCGGGTTATCACATCTGTGGCTAGCGTGTTTCATCGTATTCCCTTATTCCAGACATATCGAGTTATCCAGATTAATCCTAGGATAGGAGATATGGAGGTAAAATTTCGGCGGTTCTTCAAATCTTCCATCAATATAAATATCTAATAGGACGTTCTAACTGGTATACATCAAGGACTATCATCATGCTAGTTGTTATTGTTGTTATAATTTTTGTTCTGTCTTCTCTGTATCTGTGTAATATCATCAATATTGTCTGTTTTGCCAACATTTCTATGCATAGCCCAGATGGTTATTTGTCCGTAACATTTATTATAATCCAGTTAAATAAAATAAACTGAATGCGTAACTTTAATCAGTAGATTGCTAAGGAACCCGAACTCATTCCTATCTACGTAAATGTCAATATTATATTCTTGGAATTTTTAAAATTAATTTATCATCCTCATAATAGTACAGATACATGGGACAATTATGTTACCTTTCCCTTTGGTGTGCACTTAAATAATCCAACAACCAATCAGAATCGATGACCTACATTTAATGAGACGATAACAAGTTATCAAACTGAAAACGACAAAGTACGGTATGTAAAGAAGACAATTAACTTTATTTTACCAGTCTTATCTTACAATTCCATTATTTTCTCGATCGATGAGTAAATGCAATGAGTTCCCAAATCAAAATATAAAGGGCCAGAAGATACTTTAAAGGTTTCCTTTCCAGGTGAAAAAAGATGTGACAAAATACCAGCTTTTAACTTAGTAGAAAATATTCAGCAGGGCAACCCCTTGGCCAATGGCTTCAAACGCTTTTATAACTTCAAACTCAAGGCCACAAACGACATTGATTCAATGTTATACGATTAATTTATGGGATTCCCAATTTATTTGCCTAATTTCCATAAGTCAAACCAGGATTAGTGCTCAGTTAAACCTTTTTCTATTATATATTTCTTTAATCTAAAACTCACACTTTGAGGTAGTGTTATACACAACCACTGTTTAATTGGTCAATTTCGTAATGTGTCAACATCGGAATCACTTCTAAACGGGCCAATTACTCTCGGCTCATAGACATCGATTAAAAACCCAGGATTTATCTAGTTTAAACATGGACTGCCATTTATGGTCCAATGGCTTGTTTTTGATAACAATTGTTTTGTAAAATTAGTCAAGCCATTATCAGTTATTAATCGGAGTCAAGACTTTCTCTGAAATCAGCAATATTATATGTTCTAATTTTACATAACCTTAAAATATATAATATTTCAATTTTAAGAAAAAAAAAAACAACATCCGTAAGCTTTAAATGATCTCATCGTCTGAAACAAAATGAGTATTTCTTAACTTAAATTAGTTTTACTGTAATTAGCTACAAGAACACTAACTTACTGTGGTTGGTCTCAGCTGTCAATCTTTTGACAAATAACAAGATAATCGAATATCAACATAATATATTTTCAAGGCTATAATTTCAGTTAGTTCTGTCTGCAAACAGACTTAATTAAACATCGGCCCAAAATGTTTTAAGGAATTGATATGAAAGAAACAATTGAAAGTTTTTGTTTAGATTCACTTAAAGGTACCTATATTATTCATTTGATTTCGTTAGCCTGTATTTCCGATGACGTTTTTCTTTGGCTTATATGTCACCGTCATTCGTGAGTTATTTGAGTCATCATTCATATAAAACAATATATCTGAACGATGATTTTATTATATCTACAACGCTGATAGAGACACGTTTTGTTCTTCCAATACAGTACCCCCAATTCACCTGGAAATGCATACATAGACATACTATATGAGGCTTAATTCTTCACCATCTTCTGCCGGGTACAAATGAGAAGATTAATCACCCCAGAAATAGTAAATGGGCGTCGGCCATATTAATTGTATTCCTTTGTGCTCCAAAATTACAATATACACGTATTCATGCATGATGATGATTTGTTTACATTCGGTGCTGTTCTCAACTAGGACCCACAGTAAGCGAAATGCGATTATCGACCTGAATATTGTTATTGCTGTATGAAACATCCCACGGGATATTTCATCTTCCCTTGTTGTTCATTATTATCTTAAGATATTGTCTGGTTTACTCAGACGAAGAGTTGATGATCATAAAACAATAAATTTGTTCATTCATATAAATAACCTAGGTCATAATAAATCAGCGTTTTACATCTTGCTATATCTTATTTATTGTTGACAAAACCAACCGCCACTAATTAGACTAACACCTCAAATATTAAATATTTGATCCTGTTTTTGTTTTCTGGTGATATGTAGTACATATGTATATGAAGCTGGTCGTTCTAAGGTTCATAGATTATATACAAGTTAGCCCACACACTGTACTTGTTGATCATTTATCAAATGTTGTCAGTGTTAGAATAGTTCCACAAGCTGAATCCGTTTCTGATTATTAAGAAATCTTTTCAATTTTTGTTATACCGACGTTATAAGTGAAGTGGGAAAGTTTGTATAGTTTAAGTATATTGTTATTTTATTAATAATTTCCATCAGGAAGCAATACTAGTTGATGATAACCCTTTTGGTGTCTGATTTCTCGTTAAACCTTATTCAAAATATAAGAGTCAAATATGTAAATACGCTTGGCCAATATGATGTTTATGATAATTGATTGATCCAGATGAATAGATAATTATTGAAAGAAGGAATGCATAGTAAATAATATTTATGTCCCATTAAACGGATTATATTATGCTAGCAGTTGACAGAGACATGTAGTTCTGTGTAGTTGATATTTCTGAGTAATATTCCTAAACAAAGGATTTCGATATAAGCGGCTTACTTCTAGTTAGCATATACCGTTTCTCTCTCTCTCTCTCTCTCTCTCTCTCTATATATATATATATATATATATATATATATATATATATATTTTTTTTTTTAAAAAAAAATATATATATATATATATGTGTGTGTGTGTGTGTGTGTGTGTGTGTGTGTGTGTGTGTGTGTGTGTGTGTGTGTGTGTGTGTGTGTGTGTGTGGGAGTGAGGAGAAGGGATTGTAGGAATCGGGATTTAGAAAAATCCCAAAATTGTTACAGGAAGGTCAATTCTCCCAAATAACAAACTGGTCACGAATAAGCTAGTTTACTCCCGTTACTAAGGTTACTCTATGGATCAGTACCAAGGTTCCTGATTATCCTTAAACAAGGACAATAACCGAAAGCACAGCGTATCATACTCTTTACGTGGGGTCAATAAACATACAAAAAACAGAATGAATAAACATATATCGGGATATAATGTAATATTTTCGTCATTATTAGTAAATTCATAATCTTTGTATAATATAGTCACCCGACCTACAACCAAAAATAAACCAAATTCACTCCCGCTTGGTAAAATATGATCAGGTAATTAATATATAATCTGTATTAAACTGTATATAAAGTCATAACTTATGTAATAATATAAAGTAGTCTAGGTAAGGAACGCTGGTGATGTTATTCCTTCTAACAGTTATAAAGATAATATTTTCGTTTTGTTGAGCGTAATGCAGTCGATATTTCGCTGACGTTTCTTAAAAAGGCTGGGTTTTTTACCTTCTTTTATAAGTTTTTGGCTCTCCGGTCCAGAATAATTATTAAATTTGGCTATTTATTGAAGAAAAAAAGGTTGTACGGCCACGTTCTAGAACATCACATATTTAACTATCCCTTCATATTTCACTCTAGCGATTAGTTCCGACAATAAATGAATTATTAAAGCAATTTTTACAGTTATGCTTCTATTTATTCATACATTCGTAGTCAATGATTAGCCATTTAATGACTCTGGCAGAAAATTAAAAAGAAACTTTCTTCAACTCCCCTCTACCGCGGTCATAAACCTGATTATTTATGAAATAAAATGTCTTAAAATTGAGAATAAAACGTATACTTCCCATTGTATCGGTTTTGTATGGGTTTGATATAGTTAATTGCATTGTATCTCTTGGGCCTACTTTTGACATGTTTTGTTTTTCATATTGGCTACATTCATGCTCTAAATACACAAACTTCAAAATGGGTGATTTTTTAAATACGCATTTTTTAAATTAAAGCATTCATAATTGACATTTTAAACACCATTTTCCATAAAAAGCGATGTCTTTATTTAATTTAGATAATAATCTTTTAAGTTGTTTATATTATTTCAGATAAAGCTCTGTAAAAATCAAAGAATTTAATTGAAATTAATCGAACTAGTTTTCTTATGCTTGAATGAGACCACATGGTCACAACATTTCGCTATCATTGCAAGTCTTCATGTGGGATGGTCTTCATGTAATAAAATAAATGATTATATAATATTTTCACCGCGGACGAGTTATATTGAGTTTAAATACCTCTGATATGAGAAGATATGAGAAAATATGAGAACTCGCCATCTCCGCAACAGCCTCGGCGAAAAACATATATTCCACGAATATCAAATCGTGAATCATATCACAGCTTGGCTTCATGTCTGTGCTTCAATATGGTCATAGTTCTAACCACCAACGCGCAGAAACAGACGTTAAAGGCATTTGTATGACTGGCTTAGAGACAGAGAGATGGATAAAAGGATTTTAATCTAATCAAATTTTTACAGTAAACATACCCACATTAAATACTTTGAAGCTAAACCTTTATATTTTCTTCTACGATGAGAAATCTCGTTTGCCATAACCGTTTCTATTATTAAAAAAGTAATATTGTACGTATTATACAAGACTGGAAATAACAATAGCCAATACCTTTATATTCTGTATATTTAGTTTCTTTTTAAATTCTTTCCCTGCTACCTCTAAACAGATGTATTTGCGGTATTACTATTGAATAATAATACATTGGTATTATTTACTGGATGATGCAACACATCCACAGACCCAGATAACTCGGGATTGGCCAGTTACAAGACTAAGTCGAAGTACACATTCATAAGTACACATTCATAAATTCAATAAGACACGGTTAACCATCATCATCATCATCATCATCATCATCATCATCATCATCATCATCATCATCATCATCATTACATATTATGACGATCCTCCATCCCATTCTTTCTTTTCTCCAAACTATCTACGATGATCCGACTGTATCCTATCATTTATCACGAGAATCTTCAATCAAAAACTTTGTACACGACATCACGACAACGTTTTGTCATGTAATACACTTCTGTTAGCATAATAGGGCACTCATTTAGCGCAGTCAGTAGTGTACTGACTTATCGAGCTTTAATTGGTGGAGTCGTATTCCAGTTTTACCTGCAACTGTGAGGGTGTTTCATCCTGTAGAAAGAGCCTTCGGCGAAATTAGCTCATTATACTAGGCAGTAGCCTCTCGGGTTCATAGATGAACAGTAACGCTAAACGACATAATCACGCGAACGTTAGGCAAATTAGAATTTAAAAAATGAAAGTTCAAATACTAATTTATATCTAGACATCACTACATATGTCTTATTATTTTAGTGATCTGTTTTGAGCCCTAAGGGCAATTGTAAGGTATGCCTTTTTAGACATATGTTAGACAGTAATGTGCACTGATATCCCCGGAAGACATTGTATTCGAAATAACAGTAATAAAAGTATATGCTACATACATCGAGTAGACCATACGGTATTAACAATCCTCGGGGAAAACAGCATAAAATATGACTTGCTCACCAGAAATAATATAAGAAGACTTCTTACTCATACGAAGTAGAAACAAATCCCTTGTTGATCATAGTGCCGATAACTGACTCTTACACCAGCACCACTCTCGGAAGGAAACGGCTTTCTTCTGTCACATTTAAGCTCAACATATTGGCTCATGATACAGAAAACTATGTAATAAGTCTGATGGTTATATCAAACATATTCCATAAGTATATTTCCAGTCTAGTTCGAAGAGCTAAAAGAACCAACCCGTCAACAATAATATATATATATATATATATATATATATATATATATATATATATATATATATATATATATATATATATATGATACAAAATGATATAAAATGACAAGTTCTATGATTTATGATCCTAAATGGAGAAGGAAGATTGAATTGCTCCAATACGTTAACCAAATTTCCCCCCCCCAAACAAAAATAAACACAACAAAAACTGGATTACACATTTGTGAAACTTTTAACAATCATAATAATATAATATTTATTTCGTATCAATGGTACAGTATTATGGTGCATCTAACATTTAATGCATGTGCGTGAATGTATAGGTACAATTAATTACAGCATATATTATTCAAAATATCAATATTTTAATCGTGCTTAAAGGGATAGCCTACCTTCATTTCAAATTTTGAAAACTAATAGAGCTATACTCACAAATATAATAGATAATGTGAACATGTGTAAACGATCACCCACATATGAAATAACCCACTTCCTTAGGTGGCGCCTCCATGGTCTAGCGGTAGCGTGCTGGACCACAGATCATTACCACCCGTGTTCGAATCCCGGCTTGGGCATATCTGAAGGTTGTTTCGTCTTTCGCTTCGTCTCATTACATTTGGAGGTCGCTCGGCCCATTTAGCCTACCTTGTGCACAAACGTGGCCGTAAAACATCAATCATCAATCATCATCGTCTTTCTGTTCCTAACTTATTTATGTTACACATGTCAATCATCTTACGTCATACTGTAAGATGACATACTCTCGTTTGTTTCTCATCACCAGTCCAATGTCCACCATTTCCAGTGACTCAGTTAACGACTTTCCATAACACACTGTTTAAGAAATTTATAATGGAGCTAACAAACGGTCATACATCTGACAATGTGAAGATTCAACGATACGCGTTTAAACAATAGATAATAGTTTAGAAAGGACCTCAATCTTCGTTATCTATCGATAAACATAACATAATAAGGTGAACTAAAAATAGTAGCCAAGTCGCGTAGTTATTTCAATGGTCGACCCTTCTAACAAGTAATTTTCAAGGCTAGTATCAGTCAAAAATCCGTGATATGACATTACAATGTCATTTTGTGATGAGTAATAAACTACTTCTAGGGAATAGTCCATCTGGCATACGCACCAAATTAGATCCGTGTACCCATGCTGAGCTAATTACTGAAGAACTAACGTCAGCAAGGTTTGAAATATGGAAAGTCTAAAATTGCAATTATTAAATATTAAGAAATAATTCGAAAAATATCGTAGCGTATTGTAGCAACATTTCTCGAAAAGCTTGACGTACGAAATCATACCGGAAGTACATCATAGCTCCAGATAAAGTCTCCGGAAGCGAAGTATAAAAAGTAAGCCACTCATAGCAGAACCGGTTTCCTTTACTAACCTGGGAAGGGGACGGTTACGTTGTTTTGCAAAAGAAGAAAGAACAGAAAGGCTATTAGTTATTTCTCTTTCGAAAGGAAAAACTTTGCTCGGCCATTCATTCCTCCATATTACGGGAAAACAACGTATCAAAACTGGTGTTTGTATTAAGCAGGTTGTAGATAGATCTGGAAATGCAGAGCTTCGACGTTGGATGGGCAATCAAGCCCAATCCTATGATACTAAATATATGGTTTCTAAAAGCATTTCCTAGTGTGAATTGGATCTTTTCTAATGTCTGTGTCGCTACTTTCCAACTTGAATGTCAGTCATGGCAGTCTAAAGTGTTAACTTGACAAGAACTTGATTGTATTTAATGCTCGACTGCTAACCGTTAAATTGGGATTGAATGCTGATTATGTTCAATCTTAATCTGACGTAAATATCTCCCTTTCATGCACTTTGATGCTTGGTACCTTAGATTAAATAACAGATGTCAATCCAAACTGTTATGCCTTAGAGGATATTGTATAATTGGAGAATATTTCCTATATAGAATAATTATTATATAATTAAAACATTAAGTCTTCCTGGCATATTCAAGTTTGGTTAATTTAACACCCTCAATATTTCCTCATATTAGAGGCCTTCACGTTTTCTATCACCCTAACTTATCCGCCCTGCCACGTACTCTTCATTCATTTTATTCGAGTTGTACGTAGAGTACCAAACCTGATTAAGACATTCCACACGAAGACGTACTTCAATGATAAAACGTCTTGACACTGAAATCTCGTCAAACATAAGAAATATAGTGAATTCAATGCTCGGTTGTTTCTCATATCACAGACCTTTTAGATTGGGTATTAGTTTATCTCCTCTATTCTGTGTTATCTGACTTCAGTTTATCGCTTCTGTACTTAGCGTGTTTAGTCGTATTCCCATATTCCAGGCGAGAAAACATTATCTAGGGTTTTGAATGTTGCTTGGATTTATCCTGGTACACAGTAGGAGAAATTTAAGTTGTTCAATAAATTTCACCATTCTAAGTACAATATTAATAGATTAGTGACATATTTATGCCCGAGATTAAGTTTTCTAAATAGATCACTTTGTACTAATATTCCTTAAATCTCAGCTTTCAGTTGTGAGATCCATCTAGCTGGTAATCCTAATTACTCTGTAGCTTTCTATTATCTTTTTATGTAGTGACTGTTTGATGTATTTTATTTTTAGCAAAAGAGAGATGTAAATATTTCCTCATTTTCGATTTTATTTCTATGTTTTCTCAATAATAATATATATATCAAATACCCATTTAGGAAAATATATTGGAGGCCACAGAGATCTTATTTAATCTTAAGCTTCCTTTCATACTACCCTAAAAATGACTTTCTTCGCCTTTTGTCATGCTCCCATTCAATTTTTTTTTGGGGGGGGTCTCTCTGATATAGACAATAGAACGTTTCATCTTCTCATACTGTTTCCATACCTAGCTGTTTCGTTCAATATTCCTTTTGGGGGAGGCTTCCCGTTATTATACAGTTCTTGCACGTTCACCTTTCTTTATAACAAATATTGGCATATTTTCCTTTTTAAACCTTTCAATATGACTAAAAAGTTCTTTAGCTTCGTAAACTGTCAACTTAATAAGGAACAAACATTCAGAAATATGAAACTTACCTAGTATGTACTCAAAAATTACACACACTGCCGGTAAAATATTGTAATTGTTTCAAGATTTATTAAGAATGTATAAATATATCGAAAACTGTAAATTTAATACCTGTATAATCTCTCATCTATAAAGAAGTCATCACTGAGATCATCAAATCAAATATTATTGAAAATATTTAAATTTCAGCTTAAGGAATATTGCCATTTAACAACGATAACACTACTACTAGTATAATCACTACTACTAATACTAATACTTAGACCACTTTGTTTACTATTCATTCGTGTAATTTAAAAGTCGCACTTTAAGGATATGGGAATGTGTCAAATTCGGAATCAAATACTGAATGCTGGGACATCTTTAAGGGATCAATATATATTTTTAGATACACCAGGTCTTTTATCAAAATTATATTCATAAATTGCTAACGCATTCCTTTTATAGATGTTAATTACAAAGGCAAACATATACTTTCATTGATCTTAGCGTTCTAATTAATAGAGACCCAGTGAAATATTCAATACGAGATAACCTTAAAATATATAATATTTCAGTTTTGAAGAAGAGAATAAAAAACTATTATTCTGAACATTGTTTATTAAATAAATGAGTGGTTCTTAACTTAAAGTGGTTTAACTGTAATCATCTGAAAGACCATTAACTTACTGATGGGTCTAAGCTGTCAATCTCTTGACAAGCAACAAGAACATCGAACATCAACATAATTTATGCTACAGACTTACTGAAAAAGTGTTAATGTTGTTTTTTTTCAGCGGAAAAGGTCCCCTTGAAATGGTAATATTGTGCCGTATTATATTTCAACCCAGTTATAAGTTGATATGAAGAAGAAAAAAACAATAAAAAATACATTAGCTTTAGCTTCACTTAAAAGCATATTTACTATGCATGCGATTCTATTATGTCTAAGTACCATAAATCATCATAACTCATCATGTACTAGAGTCATAATTCATATAAATCAATCGATGTCAACAATGACTTCATTATACCTACAACACTTATTGGGGATACCTTTCCACCTCCACCATAGAATACACAATCAAAACCAATCAATGATCAAACGATAATCTACTACATTGTGGCTGGTGTCTAGCCATCATTCACCTGGAAACTCATAGACAGACTCATTATATGAGTCCTAATTCTTCACCATCCTCTGGCGGGTTCAAATGAGAAGCAGAATAAATAACGATATTAGACTGGAAATATATAATGTGTGTCGGCCATTTTTAACTTTGTTCCATTGCGTGCCAGATTACGATATACACGTAGTTATGTGAGAGAGTGTTTTGTTTACCTTCGGCGCTGCTCTCAAGTGAGACATAAGCCTAGAGATCAATCAGTAATGGAAATGAGATAATCAATAAGAAGAATGGTGTTGCTGGATGGAACGACCTACAGATAGAAGAAACACTAGGTTTTGATCTCACATCCTGGAGATATGTAGTACATTACGCTATGAACTACACAATGAGAATGCCTATATAGCTTAATGAGAGAGTAAGATTAGGTGGATATTTCATCTTTCCTCCTTAATGATTATTACTTTAAGAGATTGTCAGGATTACTCAGGTGAAGGTTCGGTGATCATAAAACACTAAATTTGTTCAGTCCTGATTAGATAAATAACCTAATTAGGTCATAATAAACCTACAACCATTAACTAGACTAGATTAATAATATTACAAATCATAATTGTTTGATGTTGTTTTGTTTTATAGTCATTACATGTGTAGTACAAACTTATATTAAGCCGTCTAATATTAATATTTCATATACAATTTAGCCCAGACACTATATATTAATCATTTATTAGATCCTGTGAGTGTAAAAATGAGTCCTCAAGTTGATATAATTAACACGTTTTCTGATTATTGAGGGCACTTTCAGTTAATTTAAGCAATTTAGTCATGCCGACGTTATAAACAAACTGAGCTAGTTGATGATAACCCTTTGGTGTCTGATTTGTCGTTAAAGATTACTGAAATTATTTAAACAAAATATGTAAATACACTTAGTTAATATGATGTTTATTATAATTGATTGATCCAGACGAATAGAACTGGAAATAATAATAGCTAGCCCTTTATATTCTGTATATTTAGTGTTTTTATTCTTCTCCAACTACCTCTAAATACTTTATGTAAATGCAAATGTCTACCTTAGGACGATACTTTCCACATCAACCCGTGATATATATTTCTATTGTTGCCAGTATTATTTGTCATATCCGATTATCGTTATGAAAAGTAATATTGTAAGTATTATAGGAGACTGGAAATAAGGCCATGACTTTATATTGTATATATTTATTATCCTTTATTGATCCCCTCCTACCTCGAAACACATATCTTTATTGTAATATTATAAGCTGTTTGATATAAATGTCCATCTTACGACCTTACTATCCATAATATAGATGACTATCAGTGTCGTTGGTATCTGGAAGAATAAAGCATTCTCCTGTTAAGAATGACTAGGACGTCATAATCCCAGAAATCATAAAGGGATTTTTTCTTCGTGTAAAAGACTAGGTTTTGTGTTATAGGAATATACACATGTTATACATGTGTGGTTATAATGTTAAATTTCATAGGATATGATTAGATTACATTACATTAATTCAATCCAAGTAATTAATGGAGTTTGTGAAAGGATATTTAATTAATTACATTGTTTTCAGATGTGTATTTTCTATCCTAAATTACACAAGTCAAAAAAGGTTTTGACATATATCCTACATATATCCCACTTTAAATGATGAATGTACAATGTATAAAAATTTATTTTAAGCAAAATACGTTTTCATCAGAAGACGATAATGTTTAATTATTGTGTTGGTGATACATTTCAGTAACTTTCATAACAAAATAGCTCCAATCACTAATAAATGGATACAAATATATTTTGATCAAGGTCGGTGTTGCTATGATCTGTAGAATGACCTTAATCTTACATTTGATTCTCACCGTAGAGAGGAGAGATAACAAACAAAAAACACCAGATAAGCTTCATCGTAACTATGACAAAACTAATTTTTACCAAGATGATTCATGCTACATCATCTATCAGATACGCTATAATAACTACCTTATTTGAATAAGTGTACAATTTTGTGCAGTTTATGGATTAGTCGCTATACGATATACTATTATGTGGGGTTAAAATTGACACAAAGAGCTAGCCATCTTTTAAAGAACCATACTTTATGATACCACAAAGTAATCAAAATATAATACATAGAACAAAGTTACAGTATGTATTGTAATGTGTTTATATGTGATTTGTTTTCCCAGGTACAGGGATCATACTGGGAAAATTGTTCTACCGTCTTTTCGTGTGTCACCCTGTTTTAGAATTATTACATGACCATGATACTAAACAAGATCAAGGCAATAGGTTTTAAATGAATTAGATGATGAAAACAGACGGTCATAAACACTTTGTGTACTTTATCTGAAGTGTTTTTTCTCGCTTTTCGGTTCATTAACACATTGGATTATACTACAACCGCTATTTTCCCAATGAAATTAAAACAACCCAGAGAGAGAAATGTACAAATGTAAACTGTTACTATTTTATGGCCACTTTTATGAAGCTGGCAGACCAAATGGACAAAAATGGATTCCTAAATTTAATTAGGCGAAGTGAAGGATGAACTACTCTACATACATAGATAAGGCGATATATGAACTCTAGTGTTACGAGACTGTGGATAACCACTCGACTAGATAAACATCAGAGACACCCACATACAGAATAAAGATGTAAAAATGTAATTGGTTAAAGTGCAATGTGGAGTTATTTTAGTACGAGTTACACTTACCCGAGACTCGCCCTTCAGGTTTGACCCTGTTGACCCGACGAGTGGTGAGATAAATCTATATCACACGATAAACACTGTACTGTTCATTTGCTCGTATAGTGCCTACAAAAACGATCCATTTAATGAAATATTTACGAAATATTGTCAAAGGCCATGACTATTTACTTAGATCGTAGATCTATACATTTAAAGTAGTAACATACTTTGGCTTGTCTCCTTCTGTGATTTATTTCGTTATTTAAAAGCAAATTTGTGTGTTTGTAATGGGATTCATATTTTATTTTTAATTGTTATAAAAGGTTATTTATATATATATATATATATATATATATATATATATATATATATATATATATATATATATATATATATATATATATTACACCAGCATCGAATCATTGTCTAAGTATTTGTCCCTGCAGAATAACTGATATTAAGAGTTGACTGACGAGTAATTATCACACTGATGCACAAAAAGGTTGTTTACAACCAACGCGCTGCTATCTCCTTTGTACATTGGAAAATATATATAAAAAAGGGGTCATCAGGGATGACTCAGTAAAGAAAATGGCAGAACTGGAGGAAATAGTCGCCATAAAGAAGTCAATTACCTTCGTTCAAAACTGTTTTGTGTTTATGCACGTCGGCTAATAGTTTAATAGCAAGGATGAGAAAGGATAAGAGGTTGTCTTTACCTCATAATATGAAGTACATCGATTATAAAGAGATACATGATTAGTAAATATGAAATATTACTTTAAGTGATAAATGAAACAAAATAGATCAGGTTTCGGCATAGATGGTATGTAAAGCAAGAGTGATATATATATATATATATATATATAATATATATATATATATATATATCGAGTGAGAGAAAGATAGATAGAGACACACACACACAGACAGACAGAGACGAATATATATATATATATATATATATATATATATATATATATATATATATATATATATATATATATATGAAGAGAGAGAGAGAGAGAGAGAGAGAGAGAGAGAGAGAAACAGACAGACAGACAGACAGACAGACGGACAGACAGACAGAGATAAATAAAGAGAGAGAGAGAGAAAGAGAGAGACCGACATTCATATATTCAGAGAGGATGAAAGAGGAAAGTAAATAAACAAGGAATTAGTCTATTAAGACATACATGATAGATAAAACAACTAGCTCTACCTTACTAACAGGGCAACTAATGTGACGTCACGGATAAAGCAAATATTATCTACAGTTTGATTATAGCATCAACAATGAGATAAACATTACATTTATATCACGTTAAGACACACAATAGGCCATCTGTCTGATATCATAAAACATTCATTGAGCCGAAATAATATCAATAATAATTCAACCAGAAATTGGCAAAAGAGATAATGACTAGAACCATGAGAATCTTTGATTTACTCTAATCAAAGCCATCTCTACATTCTGGGAGTTCGGGGCTCTAAATAGGGAGTATTTCTCGTACCTGAGGACGTTGTGTTGTTTTATCCAAACAGCGATGCGATCTTCTTAAATTAGCATGGTTTTACTGCTATTGACTTCATATTTGTAGCTCGTTCATTGATGACTATCAAAACTTCCGGTTAATCTGGATTTGATAAATCACTCACGCATTAGCTACTTTTAAGGCTAGGTATAAAGTTGATCTTTTTGATAGTTAAGATGATGTAATGAACAAACGTAGATTGTTCCAAAACATGTTCACCGGTTGTACAAGATCAGGAATTCAAGAACATATATAGAGCATAATATCTAGTGATTAATGCATCTCGATTCAGTTCCAACCATTGATGTTATGCCACATGCCTGCTTGATTTTGATGTATCGTTTGATGAACCAATTGTCTCCGAAAGTTAAGTCTACGTCTAGAATATATCTCACTAAAATACGTGGTCATGTCACGTTATATATGAACATACACTGACCAGACTTAGCATGAACTCATGATTGGTTTATGTATGAATTATTCGAGACGAACAGTAATGTAATTGTGTCAGTGGTAATGTTCTGTGAAATAGAAATTATCAGTATGCAGACAGCTGTTGATGAACCATTTGTTTTTGGTTTGCTCATAAATATATTACATGAAATATGTTTTCTCTTGTGTTATAAGACGATTAGCCTTATACATGAGTATATGTGGTAGCCTGTTGACATGAGTGATGATCGACATATTAATAATCTTTTACCATAAAATAAATAGTGAAAGAAATTTCAGTGGATCTCCAAGAACAAGAAGAACCTCAATCTCAATCTCAGTACACCAGTGTTATGCAGTGTCATAACAGATAAGATGTGTTTTAGATATCACGGTGACAACTATCACAGTGTTAAAATATTAAAATACACCCTGAAGATGGCTAAACAAGCAACAACAATACACACACTCACACACACACACACACAAACACACACACACATATACAAACACACACAAACACACACAAACACACACACATTCTCACACACTGTGATGGTATTCAACTATGACTGTGTATGAACTATTATAAGATACCTAATCGCATAATTAATAAACTTATAACCCTATAATTGATAAATATTATTTATAAGTCAATGGCTACAGAATAGTTCCTCGGAACTTTCATCACCATCGTCATAACCATTAACACCAGTGCCATCGACTCATCATCCCGCCAACACCACGAACAACAATAACAACAATACAAATAACAACAACAACTACTACTACTAATACTACTCATACTACTAAACCATTTGTTCTGATGATAATAATGATGACAGCGATGAACATTTCTTTATTAAATTAAATAACAAATAAATGAGTTATAGCAAAACAAAATTCATATTTCAGATAGAAACATTTCAACTTATAATAATTTGGAGATAATATTGTGACATGCTACATGATAAAGCGTATCATTTAGAACCGCGAACTCCCAGAATGTAGAGGTGACTTTGATTAGAGTAAATCAAAGATTCTCATGATTCTAGTCATTATCTCTTTTGCCAGTTTCTGGTTGAATTATTATTGATATTATTTCGGCTCAATGAATGTTTTATGATATCAGACAGATGGCCTATTGTGTGTCTTAACGAGATATGAATGTAATGTTTATCTCATTGTTGATGCTATAATCAAACTGTAGATATATATTTGCTTTATCTGTGACGTCACATTAGTTGTCCTGTTAGTAAGGTAGAACTAGTTGTTTTATCTATCAATTCCTTGTTTATTTACCTTCCTCTTTCATCCTCTATGGATATATGAATGTCTGTCTCTCTCTCTCTCCCTCTCTCTCTTCCCCTCTCTCTGTCTTGTATGTCTGTCTCTCTCTCTCTCTCTCTCTTCTCCCTATATATATATATATATATATATATATTATATATATATATATATATATATATATATATATATACATATATAACTCTATGAGCATAATATGTGAAACCTATTGCCAAAACCTAATCTATTTTATTTGATTTTTCTCATTTAAATAATATTTAATTTTTACTAATCACATATTTCTTTATAATCGATGTACTTCATTGTATGAGGTAAAGACAACTTTTTGTCTTTTGTCATCTTGTTATTAAACTACTAGCGCCGTACATGAACACAAAACAGTGTTTAACGAAGGTAATTGACTTCTTTATGACAATCATTTCCTCCACTTCTATCACTTTCTTTTACTGAGTCATCCCTGATTACGCCTTTGTAGCATTTTCTTTCAGGAGTACAAAGGAGACACTTAATTTTAGTTTTTCTGCAGGGGAAAATACTTAGACAATGATTCGATGCTGGTGTATTAATATATATATATATATATATATATATATATATATATATATATAACCTTTATATAACAATTAAACATAATATATGAATCCCATTACAAACACACAAATTTGCTTTTAAATAACGAAATAAATCACAGAAAGAGACAAGCCAAAGTATGTTACTACTTTAAATGTATAGATCTACGATCTAAGTAAATAGTCATGGCCTTTGACAATATTTCGTAAAAATTTCATTAAATGGATCGTTTTTGTAGGCACTATACGAGCAAATGAACAGTACAGTGTTTATCGTGTGATATAGATTTATCTCACCACTCGTCGGGTCAACAGGGTCAAACCTGAATGGCAAGGTTCGGATAAGTATAACACGTACTAAAATAACTCCACATTGCACTTTAACCAACTACATTTTTATATCTTTATTCTGTATGTGGGTGTCTCTGATGTTTATCTAGTAGAGTGGTTATCCACAGTCTCGTAACACTAGAGTTCATATATCGCCTTATATCCGTCTATAGAGTAGTTCATCCTTCACTTCGCCTAATTAAATTTAGGAATCCATTTTTGTCCATTTGGTCTGCCAGCTTCATAAAAGTGGCCATAAAATAGTAACAGTTTATATTTGTACATTTCTCTCTCTGGGTTGTTTTAATTTCATTGGGAAAATAGCGGTTGTAATATAATCCAATGTGTTAATGAACCGAAAAGCGAGAAAAAACACTTCAGATAAAGTACACAAAGTGTTTATGACCGTCTATTTTCATCATCTAATTCATTTAAAACCTATTGCCTTGATCTTGTTTAGTATCATGGTCATGTAATAATTCTAAAACAGGGTGACACACGAAAAGACGGTAGAACAATTTTCCCAGTATGATCCCTGTACCTGGGAAAACAAATCACATATAAACACATTACAATAAATACTGTAACTTTGTTCTATGTATTATATTTTGATTACTTTATGGTATCATAAAGTATCGTTCTTTAAAAGATGGCTAAGTCTTTGTGCCAATTTTAACCCCACATGATAGTATATCGTATAGCGACTAGTCCATAAACTGCACAAAATTGTACACTTATTCAAATAAGGTAGTTATTATAGCGTATCTGATAGATGATGTAGCATGAATCATCTTGGTAACAATTTGTTTTGTCATAGTTACGATGAAGCTTATCTGGTGTTACGTTTTTTTGTTTGTTATCTCTCCTCTCTATGGTGATAATCAAATGTAAGATTAAGGTCATTCTACAGATCATAGCAGCATTGGTCAAAATATATTTGTATCCATTTATTTGTGATTGGAGCTATTTTGTTATGAAAGGAACTGAAATGTATCACCAACACAATAATTAATGAAAACGTATTTTGCTTAAAAGAAATTTTTATACATTGTACATTCATCATTTAAAGTGGGATATATGTAGGATATATGTCAAAACCTTTTTTGACATTGTGTAATTTAGGATAGAAAATACACATCTGAAAACAATGTAATTAATTAAATATCCTTTCACAAACTCCATTAATTACTTGGATTGAATTAATGTAATGTAATCTAATCATATCCTATGAAATTGAACATTATAACCACACATGTATAACATGTGTATATTCCTATAACACAAAACCTAGTCTTTTACACGAAGAAAAAATCCCTTTATGATTTCTGGGATTATGACGTCCTAGTCATTCTTAACAGGAGAATGCTTTATTCTTCCAGATACCAACGACACTGATAGTCATCTATATTATGGATAGTAAGGTCGTAAGATGGACATTTATATCAAACAGCTTATAATATTACAATAAAGATATGTGTTTCGAGGTAGGAGGGGATCAATAAAGGATAATAAATATATACAATATAAAGTCATGGCCTTATTTCCAGTCTCCTATAATACTTACAATATTACTTTTCATAACGATAATCGGATATGACAAATAATACTGCCAACAATAGAAATATATATCACGGGTTGATGTGGAAAGTATCGTCCTAAGGTAGACATTTGCATTTACATAAAGTGTTTCGAGGTAGTTGGAGAAGAATAAAAACACTAAATATACATAATATAAAGACTTTGGCTTTTGTTATTTCCAGTCTTGTATGATAAATACAATGTTACTTTTCATTAATACAAACGGTTATGGGAAACTTAATTGTTCATCATAGAAGAATATATAAACTTTAACTTCATAGTATTTCATGTGGGCATATTTACTGTATGAACTTGATTAAATTAAAATCCTTTAATATATATATCTCTCTCTCCCCCCCTCTCTCCTGCTCCTCCCCCCCTCTCTCTCTTTCTCTCTCTCTCTCTCTCTCTCTTATATATATATATATATATATATATATATATATATATATATATATATAAGCCAGTCATACAAATACCTTTAACATCTGTTTCTGCACTCTGGTGGTTAAAACTATGACCATATTGAAGATCAGACATGAATCCTACCTATGACAGATAATTCACAATTTCATATACATGGAATATATCACTTTTTGAGCTGCACATTCAAATATCTCAAAATTTCTCATATAGCAAACATTTAAACTTTGAAAGAGCATGACTGATCCGCGTCCTACCGATTCTTTCCCTATTTACACCATAACCGTTTCGCATTCTCAATTCCACTTGAAGACCTACAACTGACAAAATATTGTGACATTTTGATCGCATTTAGGCATGAGGATAAAGCGATGATCAAATTTTCGTTCTATTAATTTTCAATTAGATTGGTCAAAATGGGTTTTTTACAAATAAATGCTGAAAGAGCAATAAAAAATACTTTCAAAATTTGACAGAACATCACTATTTTATGGACAAAAGTATTAAACATGTTCTTCGTGCGTATTTTTAAAATCACGAAGTTCGAAGTTTTGTATTCAGAACATAGCCGTATAAAATATGAAGAAGAAAATCTGAGAAGAACAGTACAATTAATTAAACTAAACGCATACAAAAACAGACTATTTATGTGCCTTTATCTTCATCCAAACATTATCCGTACAATTACCAATGCACAAGTGAATATGTTTCTTATTCAATATTCTTGAACATTTTGTATGAACATTAACACAGTTTATTATCGAGGTGTGTGTGTGTGGGGGGGGGGGGCTTGAAGAAACTGTTCTATTTATTAGGAGAGTCATGATAGGGCTAACTATCGACTGCGAACATATAAACTCCTAGAAGTATAACTGTAAAGGTTTTTTTAATCATTCATTTATTATTGGAAGTAATTTCTAGAATGAGACACGACATGACGGCTAACTGTGTGCCGCCTTATAACGTGGCTGTCCATTGTTTTTCAATAAGGACCAAAATTGAATGGTTATGAAAATTATGAGGAACGAAAATCCATATTATACAAAGATGAGGAAGTGAGCAATAATGACGAAAATATTATATCCTATATTGTGATGTGTTTATTTACTCTGTTTTTGGTGTGTTTAGTGACCCCACTTGAATAGTGTGTTACATTGTGCTTTCAGGTATTGTCCTTCTTTAAGGATAATCAGGAATCTTGGCACTTATCCGTAGAGTACTGCTGAAATCCAGCTAGATTATTTGCGACCAGATTATCATTTGGGTCCATAAATCTTCTGGTAACAATTTTGTGATTTTCTCAAATCTTGATTTCTACGAAACTGGTAGAATGGCAAATGGAAGTCAGCTGATTAAATTCAAGATGATCTTTCTCGGAAAAAAAGGTTGTCACTATTTTATACTGGCATGATCTAATTCGTTTTCATTCAATAATTACCTATTAGTCTGGATCAATCAATTATTATAAACATCATATTCTTATGTATTTAAATGTTTGCCTTAAATATACATGTATGGTTTAAATGTTCAGGTTCACAGGGTATGATTAGATTACATTAATTCATTAAAGGTAAAAATACAGTTTGTTAAAGTATTTAAATATTGTTTTCGATAACATTTATATTCCTATCCTAAAATACACAACACCAAAAACTTTTGACATTTATCCTACATATATCCCACTTTAAAGGATGAATATACAAAAATATCGTTTAAACAAAATAGTTTATCCCCCGAAGATAGAAATATCTAATCATTAAGTTGATGATACGTGCCAGTTTCATTAATAAATCAATACAAAATATATATACAAGTATATGTTGATCAACGTCGGTGCTGCTGTGATCCGTAGAGTGACCTTAATCTTACATTTGATTCTCACTGTAGAGCGGACAGATAGTAAAAAACTCGTAACATCAGATAATCTTCATCGTAACTATGACAAATACGTTTGCTACCAAGATGTTTCCTGCTACATCATCTATCAGATAACTATCTTATTTGATTATGTGTACAACTTCGTGTAGTTTATAGACTAGTCGTTGGTCGATATACTATAATGTGGGATTAAAATTGACACAAAGATCTGAATATCTTTTAAACAACTATAATTTATGGTACCATAAAGTATTTATTGTTATGTGTTTATATGTCATTTGTTTTCCCCAAATATAGGGATCATACAGGGAACATTGTTCCACCATCTTTTGGTGTGTCAGCCTGGTTTAGAATTATAACATGACCATGAAACTAAACAGGATGAGGGTAGAAGGTTTTAAATGAAGTAAGTGATGAAAACAAACGGTCATAAACACTTTGTGGTATTTATCTGGAGTATTTTATCTCGCTTTTCCGGTTCATTAACACATTGGATTAGATCACAACCATTATTTTACCAACCCAGAGAGAGAAATGTACAAATGTAAACTGTTACTATTTTATGGCCACTTTTACGAAGCTGGCAGACCAAATGGACAAAAAGGGATTCCTAAATTTAATTAGGCGAAGTGAAGAATGAGCTACTCTATAGACGTACATAAGGCGATATATGAACTCTGGTGTTACGAGACTGTGGATAACCACTCTACTAGATAAACATCAGAGACACCCACATACAGAATAAAGATGTACAAATGGAATTGGTTAAAGTGCAATGTGGAGTTATTATAGTACGAGTTACACTTATCGGAGACTCGCCATTCAAGTTTGACCCTGTTGACCCGACGAGTGGTGAGATAAATCTATCTCACACGATAAATACCGTAATGTTCAGAGGAAGGTAAATAAACAAGGAATTGATAAATAAAACAACTAGCTCTACCTTACTAACAGGACAACTAATGTGATGTCACAGATAAAGCAAATATATATACAGTTTGATTATAGCATCAACAATGAGATAAACATTACATTCATATCTCGTTAAGACACACAATAGGCCATCTGTCTGATATCATAAAACATTCATTGAGCCGAAATAATATCAATAATAATTCAACCAGAAATTGACAAAAGAGACAATGACTAGAACCATGA
This sequence comes from Paralvinella palmiformis, assembly GCA_025642065.1. Classification (NCBI taxonomy): domain Eukaryota; kingdom Metazoa; phylum Annelida; class Polychaeta; order Terebellida; family Alvinellidae; genus Paralvinella; species Paralvinella palmiformis. Next base: position 7,878 of record JAODUP010001035.1, on the reverse strand, counting down.
GAATCTTTGATTTACTCTAATCAAAGTCATCTCTACATTCTGGGAGTTCGGGGTTCTAAATGATACGCTTTATCATGTAGCATGTCACAATATTATCTCCAAATTTCTATCTGAAATATGAAGAATATTTTTGCTGTAACTTATTTATTTGTTATTTTTAAATAAATGTTCTTTGAATAAAGAAATTTCATCATCATCATTATCATCATTATCACAAACGTGTTAGTAATGGTAATACTAATAACAGTAGTAGAAGTAGCTGTTGTTGTTATTTTTGTTATTGTTGGTATTTGATGGACGATGGCTAGATGGTAACATTGGCTATGATAGATAATACTCCAGGCGAGATGCGTTGCATCGGTTATCAACTGTTGTCTGGGGTTAGAAACAGCCATGGCCCGCACTGTTAATATATGTTAATGTGAAATTCAGCCGCATGATGGCGCCAGGGGTAATTGAATCGGTCTATTATGGGTTTAATTGAAAGAGTAGATCATGACTCACAACTTGTTATCTGATAATAGTTGATACACTGATATAAGTTCCAGTCGAATGGCAACACAGTATGTGTATGTGTTGTGTGTGTGTGTGTATGTGTATGTATGTATGTAATGTATATTGTATGTGTATGTTGTGTGTGACTGTGTGTGTGTGTGTTGTGTGTGTGTGTGTTGTATGTATGATGTATGTGTGTGTGTGTGTGTGTGTGTGTGTGTGTATGTGTGTGTGTGTGTGTATACATATCATTTATGTAAGTCTCACTTTGTGTATACACCAGTTACATTTAAAGTTTCGACAATACAATATATACACAACCCACTATATTTGAGTTATGAGAGACATAACAACGATATTAACAAAAACAAAATTCTGCAGTATTATATTTACATTGTAAGAACCATAAATTCACAGAATTGCTATTACACATTTGAACAGGATACTGGCAGCAGAAACAACAATATCAGAGCTACTTAATAGATAAATGAACTTATCTTCATCGCTCAGGACATTAAAACCTAGTTAAAAGTTGAGGCCTTTGTGAATAATTCATATCGAAGATCATCATATAATGTACATCTCATTAAAACATGACATTCATCCTCTACTTGGTGTTAGGAATGGTAATATGTTCTATTTTCTGCAAATATAGGGTTACGTTGGTATCGATCGGTTTCGATCCTAATTGGTGCCATCACGCACCTAAATCACACACCACACACCACCACACACCTAGACATAATCATCGTAATATATGGTTCAGTGGTAAATTGTTTTTTTTTTAAAGTATGTCGTTTATTCCTACCATTTCCCGATGGTGCATGATATTGATTAATTTGAGAATACCAGTCATGCACATTTGCTTGTGGCATCGCTAAGTCTATTTCATTCATGACATGCTTAACATTAAAAAGGGTATTTTCCTCATTCACATATTGCATTTGAACGGAGCACATAATTATATTTGTTGAAATGATGAATCCAATTACGTGTGTTATTATGTGTTTTCTCTGCACACCACATAAATATTTTCCTCGTAATATTATTCCCAGTCATATTAACCAATTTACATCATTGCCTACTGACACCATTGCCTACACATGTGTATGTATGTGTGTTTGTGTGTGTGTTTGTGTGCTGTTGTTGCTGGTTTAGCCCTCTTCGGGTATCTTTTAACAGTTTAACACCGTGACCGTTGTCACCGTGAGATTTAAGACACATCTTATGTCTTACGACACTGCATAATACGGGTGTGCTCGAGAGTGAGTCTGAGATTGTTCTTATTATTGGAGATTACACTGACATTTCTTTCACTATTTATATTATGATAAAAGATGATTAATTTCGCCATCATCACTATTGTCAACAGGCTTCCACACAAACTCATGTATAAAGCTAATCGTCTTATACACAAGTAACACACAAGAGCAAACATATTTGATGTAATATATTGAAGAACAAACCAAAAGGTGCATCAACGTTTGTCTGCATACTGATAGCTCCTGTTTCATAGAACACTACCACCGAAACAATTATATTACTGTTCACTGCAAACAATTCACACATAAACCAATCACGAGTTCATATTAATTCTGGTCAGTACATGACATGACCAAGGATATTTGGTGAGATAACTTCTAAGCGGAAAAATAGAGCTTCACAACGCAATACAATAGTAGACTTAAATTTCTGAGCCAATTAGCTCATCAAACAATAAATCAAAATTAAACAGGTAAGTGTTACAACATCAATGTTTGGGGCTGAATCGAGATGGATTAATCACTAGATATTATGCTATATATATGTTCTTGAATTCCTGATCTTGTACAACCGGTGAACATGTTTTGGATTAATCCACGTTTGTTCATTACATCATCTTAACTATCAAAAAGATCAACTTTATGCATGGCCTTAAAAAGTAGCTACTACATGAGTGATTTATCAAATCCAGATTAACGAAAGTTTTTATCGAGATGAGAGAGTTGCAAATTAGCCGTCACTGAGAGTAAAGCCATGCTAATTCGAGAAAATCGCATCGTTGTTTTGATAAAGAATACAACGTCCTTAAGTACGAGAAATATTCCCTATTCCCAATATTTATTTTTCCAACTGCAGACAAAACACGAGGCCCCCGCTTAGACATTCCACCCGGGGACTAAAAATAATGTACTTACTAACAAATATTTTAACAGAAAAACAAATTTTCATAATGATTGATTGAGCCATCGAAATAGCGTAATAAATTAAAAAAAATAGTATTAATTATACTAACACCGTAATGTTTGGCAACTAATGTTTTGCTACTACTAAAACTACTACTACCTTTTCTACTATTACTATTCTTACTACTACTACTACTTCTGCTACTACTACCACTACTACTACTACTTCTGCTACTACTACCACTACTACTACTTCAGATACTACTATTAATAATAATAATAATAATAATAATAATAATAATAATAAAAATAATAATAATGATGATGATGATGATGATGATGATGATGATGATGATAAATGATGATGATGATGATGATGATAATAATAATAATAATAATAATAAAAATAATAAAAATTGATATTACGGCATAGTCAATGATAGTTGCTCTGGGGTGCTTCACAATTAAAACCTTTACATACAAAAGAATGGTTTCTACTTCGAATGAATTTTGCTTTTTAGAATTCTCCTTTGGAATCAAGGAAAATGCCTTAACTTGAGTAATGTCATACCTCACCGAAAGAACTCAGTATGGTTCAGTGGCGGATAAAACATCACCAGATGTAGTGCTTCTTTTTGGGTGTATCACAGGGATCCGTTCTAGAACCAAAGAATTACTATATGTTTACCAAACCAGTAGGCATAATAATAAATATTATTGTTATGCCGATGATACACAAGTATATATGGCTCTAAAGGTAAGTGATAAATGGGATGAAATTTCATCTTCAATTGAAGTTTGTATTGCAGACATAAGTACTTGGATGAACAGCAATATGCTGAACTTGCAAGACCTGTCCACGCCCTTATTATTTCCCGACTGTACTATGGCAATGCAGTGCTATATCCCCCCCCCCCTGTCTCTCTCTCCTTGACAAACCGCCTACAGCGAGTGCAAAATTGTGCTGCACATCTGGTGACACGCACTTGTAAAAGGGAACATATAACGTCAGTTTTGTTCCAGCTGCAATGGCTTCCTGTACCTTTCAGATCACTGTACAAGATCCTGTTTCATACATTCAAAGTACTGAGTGGAACAACACCACTGTATCTAAGCAATCTGATCGAAACATATATACCAGTGAGAATGCTCTGATCTGCGTCCTAGTCATTTTTGAGGGTACCAAAAAGCCATACAGCAATGTACGGAAAGAAATCATTTTGAGCATCAGCTCCCAGGCTGTGGAATAAGTTGCCGAACCACATTAAACACGCAGTAAAGTAAAGAAATATTTTGTAAGGTTCTTAAAACATATTTATTGTTATTGGCGTATTTATCCTTTTAAAATCAGTTTATTGTGTATGAAATGTATTTGAGCTATATGAGCTAAGAATATATTTTAATCATGTTTTAAATGTAAAGCGCATTAGAGCAATTAAAGTTGAATACATTTGTATTATTAATATTACTATTACTTATGAATGCGGAATTTTGTTTATCTTGTCAATTCACTAGTGTTAGGTAAATTCATATGTACATAGACAAATATGTTTGTTGATGTGTTTCTCGCGAAACGTATTTTTAAGATGCGGAAAAGATGCTACTTGTGTGGGACAATATATAGAGCAAACGTTATTGGACATTGGATTTCTATTGATACCATAACTTAGTTATTGCGTTGGCTATATGGTATAGGCTTTTGTTGATAAAAAACAGCTTTCTGCTCACTGAATCTCAAAGTTCTGTCCTAAATACCAAGATTATATATCAATCTCAGCCATAGTAATCGCTAATGTTTTTCATTTAACGCCGCCAGATTGATATTATCACACTCAACTGAGATGTAATGAGACAATATTAAGAAAGATTCATCAAAGTTATCATGTTAGGAGATTTCAACTGCCATCAAATAACTTGGGATATAGAAAGTACACACACTAGTATGATGTGAGAGTGGCCAATGATTATTTGACACATTAGAGTATCAGGATCAGATATGGCGATAGTGCAATTTCAACTATGAACATAGGATAACAGTAAAATATAAACACAAAAAGATCCTCCCTATTTCAGCACACATTACTACCACATAAACAAAAATAAGACAACTATAAACTAAGTAAGAGATCAACCGACTTAAAACCTTATAAATAATGTCAGAGAAAAACAACCGTTAAGTTGATAAACAAATATTTTTCTTGTCTGTTTACTCAATAGATAATTTGGACCACATAGCAAATATGAGGTGAGATTTCCACAACTCACTACTAACAAAACTAAGTGGCGTGTCCACGACTGTGAGAAAATACATGAAGGGTTTGAGAGACGTAACTTGCTGAGGAACAGCGCCAATTAGCAATGGTTTTACAAAATGCTGGCACACAAAGTTTCAAGTGATTGCAGTTTGATAATATTTTTTCAAATTTTTGTCCTTTCACATGTTATAGTTGGCGTAAGTTATGTTTTAATTGGATGAGAAGCTACTGCACTTGGAAAACCTGTGACTTTGTTCTTGTAAATTCAAAGAGAAACGACTAGGTCAGCTTGTAACTACCGTTAATTACAATTGATCGTATCACGATGTTTTTTTTATGGTAGAAAGTTAGTAGTTGTCAAAGTTATCCATCCATCTGACTGACCGAGATGTCTTGGATACAATATGTCTTAGGTACGAGTTATCTTGTTATAAAAAACAAACCTAAAAAACACACACAAATAAACAGTGTAAAGAACCATACATTACACCCGGCAATCATTCGTAGACATGCGTAGTCTGCCAACAATAAACTGATTAACATATTTGTAGTGTCAGTAAATAATGACGTTTTTAAATATTTCCACGAAACACCGAATTTACTGATGGAAATAAAATACTAATGTAGAAACTAACTTTGTCAGGGTAAAAAAAACCTGAAAACAGTTTAATTACTTACCAAGCTGAGTTTTATCTAGGCAAGAAAATATAGTAACCTATAGAGATATTATAAATTTAAACCTAAATTCTATACAATTCTCAATTTTCAAGTCTCGGTGATCTCTATACCAATAATAAAAGCCTTACTAATGATGCCAGCAAAAAGCTTTAAATACATAAGGAATTTGAGGCCAAATTTAAATAACTCACTACCGACAAGAGTAAGATTAATTTCGGTATATGCGAAAATGATGTTAAGTCAACTGGACCCAACGTCATTTGTTGTCTTTGTCAATGATATATCTTTTACTTAGTGGTGAGTAGAGTAAAAAAATCTGTTGTTGTTAATACACACCAAAAAAAACGTTTTCTATTTTAGAAGTGATAAATCCAGACACAAGTAAACGTTTAATGAAAAAAAAAGATTATGGAATTTCTGTGGTGGATAGCAACTGAATTCCCACAATCATATATTGTAAGTCTTCATTTTCAGGAGGGAATATGAGGTGGGTATGTCATCAACAGAGATATAACAGGTCCGGCGTTAGACAGTTACCAGGTCTGAAGGCCTATGATCCGGAAATAATTTCTTGGGAATGTTGAATTCATGAAATCCTGGAAGAGGGCGGGTGTATTTAATAATAATAATAATAATATGTGATATTTATTGAGCTGCTGTAAGGCGCCTTGCAATATTATTTACAATATTATTATCCCTGACACTCAGACCTGTTTCCACCTAGCACACATTGCAGCTTACGGAGCCTCGAACCCGCAACCGTTCGGCTACGAGTGCTACGCTCTAACTAAATGCGCTGTCACGGCTGCTCGATATATCATGTATATTGCAAGTATATGAAACTGTGAATCATTTCCAGGTTGCCAGCTCTTCAATAAATTAATAATACCAACCACTAGAGAGCATAAATAGACGTTATAGGTATTTGCATGACTCGCTCTGAGAGAAAAAGAGGGGGAGGATAAGGTTTAGAATTCAATCAATCTCACAACATAAACAGACTCACATTAACTTATATCAAGTCAACTATTGATATCTTTTTCTATTGTAGGCAGCCTTGTTTGTCATCATCAATTATCGTCAGGGAAAGTAATATTGTAAGTATTATAGAAGATTGGAAATAAAGCAATGCCTTCATATTGTGTATATTTATTATCTTTTATTCATCTCCTGCTACCTCGAAACACATATATTTGCTGCAATATTATAACCCATCTGATGTAAATACCAATCTAAGGACCTTACTTTCCATCAGAGAGGTGAGTATATCGATTTTCTTGATATATATATATATATGGCAGAATAAAACACTTTCCTTCTTAGAATAGCTCTGGAAATCTTTTTTCCCTTCTGAATGCCCCAAATCCTGACCAGTAAGTCAAATTTCATATTATTTTAACAAATTTATTTAGCATGTATGTTGGATCTTTATTCGAAAACTTGAAGGTGGTCAATTTAACTTTAAATGCTAGAGAGTACTGGTTACAAACGAAAAATATATAACAAGAAATCTGAGCGAAATAAACGTAGCATATGATATACTGCGTTGATAGATTTCGAAACATGAAGACGGAATTTCAGTTCCTTTTTTTGTATCTAGGGTTAGAGTCTCTTAAATGGAACACTTTATAATTAAATCTTGTTAACTCCATCTGCGGCTAGCGAGATCATAATCTCATGTTATCTGTGTTATATGACAGCTTACTGTAATCTTTTGATGTATTCCCAGCCAGAGATAATTCAGTTTCACTTTATTGTCCACTATACCAGGAACATTATTTATGAACAAAACAAACGATACTAGCTTGATGTATTTTCTCACAGTCGTGGACACGCCACTTAGTTTTGTTAGTAGTGAGTTGTGGAAATCTCACCTCATATTTGCTATGTGGTCCAAATTATCTATTGAGTAAACAGACAAGAAAAATATTTGTTTATCAACTTAACGGTTGTTTTTCTCTGACATTATTTATAAGGTTTTAAGTCGGTTGATCTCTTACTTAGTTTATAGTTGTCTTATTTTTGTTTATGTGGTAGTAATGTGTGCTGAAATAGGGAGGATCTTTTTGTGTTTATATTTTACTGTTATCCTATGTTCATAGTTGAAATTGCACTATCGCCATATCTGATCCTGATATTCTAATGTGTCAAATAATCATTGGCCACTCTCACATCATACTAGTGTGTGTACTTTCTATATCCCAAGTTATTTGATGGCAGTTGAAATCTCCTAACATGATAACTTTGATGAATCTTTCTTAATATTGTCTCATTACATCTCAGTT
>JAODUP010001034.1:145000-174286 GCA_025642065.1 Paralvinella palmiformis | reverse complement strand
ATGTATTTATACTACTACTACTACTACTACAAATACTACCACAGGTACTTATACTACTACTACTACTAATAATAATAATAAGTGAGTGGAACCTAATGCCAGAGCGTTTCATATATTTAGTGACAGGTCCCGAGAGGTAAGTCACTTGTATTACCAGATTAGAAATAGTTAACTTTATATAAATTGATTAATCCCGATAATGTTCCTCATATAACATCCTGTTTTGAGAGGTTTATTTAGATGGTCATAGACAGTTCAGAGAACGCGGTATTACAAGAAAACGGCATGGTGTAAGAATCTTTACTATTGGCTCCAACATTACGTAAACTAGTACAGGACTTCTATTGTTTTGGTTACTCCTATCTTAATAGCAGCTTACTCGATTGGTGTCCATTTGAAGCAGAACAAAACCAACATCTTTCTGATATCATAAAGCCAGTCCTAATGGTCGCGTCTTTGTGAGATGACTGTACGATAATTGAATATTTAAAAAATAAGATATCCTTTGAACGGATGACCAGCAGATCATGTCCAAACATTATGTATCTGCCAATGTTCAATCTGATATATTTGTTGGTTTTATGGACTAATTAAACGTATATATCCATCAATACTTTGCCTTTTGCAGGAGTTATTCTCTGAGTAGATGTGTAAACTTTACAGGTGGAAATTAAAAATAAAACGAAATAAGATAAACACTTTTATTGTACTGAAAATAGTTCATTCTATGGTCTAACACTGACAAGAAGTTATATTTTATTTTCATTGGTTAAGAAAGCTCTGGTTTTGTAGTTATTGTAATAAGATAGGTTTTTCTAATATACCTGTTGTCATAGAATAAACTTGATTTCTATAAAGTAAATTAATGTTTATTACTAATCAGTACATCCAATCTAAAATGTTGGTGTATATTGGGATCTGTTGGTGGTTATTTTTCTCACTATTTAATGCTGAGATTTTCACCTTTTCAAATTCTGTTCAAGGTCACCTAAAAAAAAGAACTAATGTTTCGCTTTTAGCCACAGATTGTTCCAATTGCATCCTTAAAGGTTGCTTTCCGTATCAGACAATTTACGTTTCATCAATTGGCTGTTTTTTAGGTATATAGTCATGTCATTAGCACACTGACTGTTTACGTTATACTTTTGATCAATGGCTTCACATAAAGACGTGCTATAAGCTAGTGAGTCAACCTTTTTCAAAGAACATGTCAGTATCAGCATCTAATTTGACAAATACGTAAACAATATTACCATAATAATACGACCACAAAGTTGTTATTTTTATGTTATTTGTTATATTAATATTTTGCACTTTTTAAACAACAACTAATGATATATACGTTACCTGTTTAAAGAGCGAAATAAATTTATTAATATTTAAGGCGTTTATAATATAACCCTGCTATCTATCTATTTATCTCTGATTATTTTTATGTGAACCTCTGTCTATTTGTTTATCTAACTATATATTTTGGCTTTCTATCTTTCTTTCCCCTTTATTTTCCTCTCTCTCTCTCTCTCTCTCTCTCTCTCTCTTTATATATATATATATATATATATATATATATATATATATATTTTTATATAATTGTTGATGGGGGGGGGAAGGTATATAGCATCCTGATGCATCAGCATATATCTCTGAAAGCTTCTTGTTTACTATTTACTGATTAAAATAGCCAATATGTGAAATAAGGAATGCTGGAATTTTAGATACATTGTTTTTGCATTAAATTAACTAAATAAATATAATGGGGCACGTTCACTTTCTAATGACAAAGGCCTTCGTCATTCTTAGGCTAAAATAGAGAGTGTTTCTTCGTGATTTTAATTTACTCTACTATAACAAATAAATCGTATAATAAGTAACATAACTTCGAGATATTTACTTGATAATGACAAACTTTAATATTTGTCACTGAATTGCGGCATTGCGACTCCTCTTAAATGAATTAAGTGTGAGCTATTACTAAATATCAGATATCGAGCAATTGCTCATCCTTTGATACTTATGCTCACCTGACATCCGGAGAACACAAATAATATTTAAAAGATATTGTTTCAAAGGAATAATAAATAAGCTACATTTATATCTGTTTCTCGACTTCTATCAGGCAAATTGACCAAAATCACTAAATATCATGTGACTAATTATAGTATGTATGTATGTGTTAGGTTCTGTTTACACACCTGCATTATTCAGCCACACATACAAACCCAAACGCATGTGATTGATGTAAACTAGGTGCATTCTCAGACAATATACAATACATCACAAACCTAATATTTCAAGAGATATGAATCAGTAGCAGTCACCTCATTCGCGTCCTATGTGACATGTCCATCGTCTTCGTGTTCCTTATCCCTACTCAATGTTACCTACAAAAAATAGCAGTTCGTTCCTGCCTAAGCAGCCCATTCGATAACACGTCATTTTATCAAGGCGGGTATGGAAACGTAAAATATCGAGCAAATATGTATCACATATAGCAAGGTAGTAAATGAATAAGCTAGAAGCAATATGATGATGATGGCATAATTGTAACAAATACTAGAAAATATGATCATATCACCCCAATTCCTCAAAAACTACATTAGCTACCTGTTAGACAGCGTATCCATTTCAAGATTTTATTAACACCTTATATATCTATTAATTATATGGCGCCAGAATACCTGTGTGAACTGGTTTCCATTAGAAAGTCATCCCGAAAACTCAGGTCATCCAGTCAGATACTATTGCAGGTGCCAGTGTCTCGGTTGAAGTCATATGGTGATTGTGCGTTTAGTGTTGCAGCCCCCACTTTGTGGAATAGGTTGGCGGCAGATATTAAAAATGCGTCGTCTCTTGAATGTTTTTTAATATTTTCTAAAAACACAACTATTCAAGGTCGCTTTCACAGATAAATAATTATTATCTTTGAAATGATTACAGGGTTCTTACAGACATATTCTTTGGGGTATTATTATATTACATATTATTAGTACAGCGCCTTTGAATGGCTCCTGCTAGTAAGGGCGCTTTGTTAAATATAAATTATTATCATGTTATCATTATAATCATATTATACTATCAAATAGCTAAGACAGCTAAAAACTAGCAAAATAGAAGTCATATTCAAGTGCTACATCTACAAAAATGGAATAGTATTTATCTACCCTTAGCAGTGTGAAATTTAGCAATAACAATTTTCTTATTTCCATATTCTTCATAACTAATATTCAAACCCGTGTCTGAATGTATTTATTTCATTATGTATGTGTGTATCTGTGTATATTGTGTTGGGGGGAAAAAAAAAAAAAAAACCAAAAAACCCCAACCCAAAACCAAAATTTTTCTTTTTTTCCTTTTAAAATTTGAATTTTGACATGGTTTTTGTTTTTGATTTGTTGTGGGTATCCGGAAAGCTCGGGAAATTTTCCTTTTTTGGCGTGGAGACGTATTTTCCAGGTCCACGCGTTCTAAAAAAAATTGATCAAACATTTAAACCCCTTTTGCGTCTTTGGGGGCACGCCGTTTAGGTGTCTCCTGGTTATCCGTTTTAAAATGATTAAACCCGCTTTTAAAGCATGAATTCTTGACTCAGGAATACAAAAACACTGATCCTCTCGACGGTGGATTCCCGCTCGTGTGGTTGGGGGTTTTATATAAAAAGTTTAGTTTTATATATAATTCACCTTAGCTGTTTTTGTGGGAATAGAATTATTTTCCTGGCCAGTTATGCCCAGTTTTACTATAAATTCAACTTTTAGTCCCCTTGTCATTAATAAAACCCTATATTAAAATTTAGTTTGTATAGCAGACATTAGGTCTGATTTGAAAATGTTTAAAATAAGAGGGGAAATTTCCCCCCTAACGGTCTGCTAAAGGCCGATGTAAATTGTTATAATATGACGAGTAGGTCATAGTATATATTTTTGGGGATTAGCCCCAAAAAAACAAGGCATATTATCTGCGGTTGAGAAAGTTCCATTTTGTATGCGTTCAAGAAAAGTTGATCTGAGCTGTATATTCCGTTTTTTCGTTTTTGGAGGAACGCCGTTTAGGTGTCTGGCCTGGTTATCCAGCATTTAAATGACTGTAAGGGGGTACGCTCTTAAACATAATCATACTCCTGACTCAGGAATAGCACTGCATCCCTCTCGAGCGGTGGCATTGGACCAGCTCGTGTGGGTTTGGGGTGTTTATATAACAAGTTTACTTTATATAATTCACCTTAGTTGTATGTGGGGTAAAATTTTCTTTCCTAGGTCCAGTTATGTCATTTGTACTATGACATTCAAAATATTTTTTTGTCATAAATAATATTTAAGAACTACAATATTAGAATAGAAAAAATTGGCGGTTTGAAAATGATAAACGTTCAAACATATAAAAACAAACTCTGTTTCACCCAATTCTTTTTTAATAAAAAGCTAAACATTTTTAAATAGTAGTTTCTGACGCCTGCCCATTGTAAAAACTGATCTTTGAAGACGGTGACAATGGGTTATATAGTTTATATAGATTGCTTTAAAAAAAACAGCAATTGAAAAATAACTATAAATAGGCCTGCTTAGATAATTAAAAACCATTTCACTACTCCCGTGATCTGAGGGTGTTCCCCCCCAAACTCCACCCCGGGGTTTGTTTTTTGCCTTTGGGGGAATAGAGACAACACATATCTCAGCAAGAAAACCCTTTAAGAAACGCCCAGAGTTTGAATTCACGGTTCAGATTCTTTTGTGTTTGCTTTGTCTGAGTGCCTGATGTAGCCGTTTTTTTGGGGTACATTTGTCCGTAAAAAAGAAATTGCGGGTTTCCACAGGCTGATGATAGACAGACATGTAGGTATAGAAAATTTATAATATGGGAGGTGGGGGAAATTTTTTTTTTAATAATGTATATTGTTTTTAGATTTTTTAAGGTAGGTTTAAAGGATGTTTAGATATGTTGTGCTCTTTTTGTTCCCAATGTACCCTAAAACACACACACACACACACACACACACACACACACACACACACACACACACACACACACACACACACACACACACACACACACAACATACATACATACATACATACATACATACATACATACATACAAACACATACACACATATACACATACAACACGCGCCCACACACACACACACACACATAAACACAAGTATGCATGTATATAATCCCGTAACAATATAATGCGACAGAAATATTTAACTTTGAAGAGTGCCTTTTATATCTCATTTCTTCTTCTGATGACAATTGTAAAGCCAAAGGATATTAATAATCGCGAAACACGTAACTAAAAGGTTATATAAAACAATATATTAACTTCAACCTCGGTGGGTTGATATAAAATGTGTCCCGTTATATTATTACCATCACGATGTATTGATGGTTCACAATTCAATTCCATTAACAATAGATTCATTTTATAGTAAAATATGATTCGATAGAGAATGACAACTCTCATTATATACATAAGTGCATTCTATTGTTCACAATAGATTGAACCTGGAACAGGTTTTGTATATTATGTGTTGCCTTTGTTATCCTAACACAATTTCACTATTTCCTGCAGTAATGTTGTGTCTTGGCACCTTCAGGACGATTTCCCAATCTTGTATGCTTTCATGGCATCTTGAGTATGGTTTACTACTATAATGTATTGACACGAAACCTTAGGAATGATTTCATGCTGTAGTGTGTTGTGATAATATTTCAAAGATTATTTCCTACTGGATCGTGCTTTCAAGGCACAATCAGGATGATTTTCTACTATTATGTTAATAACGTTAGATGTAATAAAATAGATCAGGGATTGTAAGAGTAAGCATAAGAAATGTTTATTTGTATTGGATAAACAGTAAACAAAAATGATTAAATCTGCATAAATATGGGAAAAAGAACACAAATAAGATGAACATAATATAGTGAGGTGATAATATATACAAATGACTTATTAATATACAATATTCCCTCCACAGTCGGTTTACATATACGTAGAATAGACATATGTTAAAACGTGCACTATTAAAGTAAGGATATTGAAAGATTTCATTCATCTATAGACGTAGGTAGCCAAAGCCGGTTGTTATTGTCCCACTATCAAATAATAATGGCATCCATATCTCATACACCCGCCCTAAAACCAGCATCCCACTCACGTATTTTTATAAACCATAATTTGTAAGAAGATTATTACAAGGAAATCGTAAGGTGGAAGTGGATGACTGTCTTAACAAGTCTCGGTATACTGTCACACACTAGTTGGTGGCCGTCTTATCTGGTACTGGTAGGCAGCCAGAGACAATTAATAAATTGTACAACTTATCAAATATATTACAATATATAGACATGCTATGCACAGATTATTATATATATATATATATATATATATATATATATATATATATATATATATATATATATATATATTTGCTTAGAACAGATAATAAAGATATTCATACATATATACATGTTAGACATTTAGTGTTTGACACAGAAACCATATTTATAATTTGGTGTTTTTTCCGTAAGACATACTTTAAACCTTCCATCGTATTTTTCTTTTATAAACCATGTGATATTTTATTCCAATGAAAGGTGTCCGTGTATTTAAAGCTTCGCTTGCATTATGTGTTTTCTCTGTACTTGGGTACATAAATTATCATCATGTTAATATTAAAATTTGCGTTTCTTGATTTGATACAGTTATCCAAGTAATTAGGACACGAATGGTTAACAATTATATATACCATTTGAATAAACTTATAAATTCTGACTATATATAAGTGGTCTTTTATTGCAGTTATAGCATATACACTGTTTGCATTGGTAACCATAGCAATAGTTAATATCCCCCCCCCCCCAATCGTGATACTAAGATATAATTGATGTATTTTAGTAGTAAACAACATCTACTATTTAACCGATTTCCCTGAAGCTAAAACAATTTAGCCTGATCTATAATTGCAATGAACAATACGATACAAATCCGGATTGTTTATTAATACTGTATAAAGACAAATATAATTGCTGTGTAGAAAACGATTCATGATCAAATAACTATTTTAGAAAATTACAATAAACTAGTAATTGTCTTGTCAAATTAGTCGCGTATATGGATAGCATCAATGGGAGGCACACTATGACATTTGATGACATTCTCGGCAGTTATCCGAAGAAGAAGTCAAACGTATCCATTATGAACCTCCTACCAAACGTGTACCTTATATTATTAATTAACATAATATAGTTGCTTTGCTTTTACGGATGTTGGAAGACGAGTCTTGGTTTTATGAATACTTTGTTTACAAGAATATTAATTATTTTCTAATATTTTCCATTCCAACGATATGAGAGGTGTTCCACTTTCAGCAAACGGGAATGAGCTAGTCCTCTTTATTAACAAATGAATATCTCAAATGCATACGTAAACACACACACACGCGCGCTCGGATGCTCGTGCATACACACACATAAGCCTCTTGAATTGACATCTCATTCGTATTAGAAAGGTATCCTTCTGTCGTTAATGTAGTCAAAGTTATTTAGATGCAACTTTATTGCCAAAAGTCAGTGTTATCTAGTATGATGTTGAAAGTGATAGATATCTGGTTAATTTAAAATAACACCTGACAATTAGCCGATTTAATTGATTGAATTAGTGCCAGTTTTCTATCAGAACTTTCTCACAGACTCATTTTCAAAAAAGCTTATTCTTGATACGTTAGTCAACTGATTATAATGAAGAAGAAATACAATTTTCTTTTCTCAATTTCGGGAACTGTGATTATGAAAAAAAGACACTGAGTGTAAAATTCTGAATAAATATATATATATATATATATATATATATATATATATATATATATATATATAATAATTTTGTATTATGTACTTTCTTATGAAGTTTTGCCGTTTGTTGTTATTTATTTGTTACGTAGAATGTTAATTATTCAGTAACAAACCTTTTCCTGAATGGATTCATCATTTTAATGAATTTGTCTCCAGATACAAGACCAATGTGTAGATTTTCAAAATAATTATTGTAGTTCTGAATAAGGACCAATACAGTATAAATAAATATATTGTTATCACTTGCTTAATGTGACAGAACGTGTATTAAAGGCATCAGTATGGCGACATTTTCTTTGGGTCACAATCTTGATCACGCCCGCCTTGAATCTCTTACTACACAATATGTACAAGAAAAAGTTGATAGAATGATTCAACTGTTCCAGTATTTGAACTATTTCACGTAAAAATACCATAACTGGATCTGTTGTCTCGAAAATCTCTTCTTTCCGTGCATATGAAACTATATGAGCAACAGCATTTGGCGTTACCAAGACAACAAAAGCTATGGCAACGCTTAGTAACATGATGGTAGTTCTGGATCTTACAGCCGACTTTGCATTCCTTTGAGGTTGTGTCTGAGAAGGCAATGATAACGATTGAATATTGGATTCCGGTGAAATATTCTTTCGGATCCGTATTAGTTTGTAAACAATTAAAATATTAATAATTACTAAAAAGAACGATGGACCAAATGAGTACAAAACAAGACCAAATACTAAAAATACCTCAGATTGTATTTCAAAACCAGCTGGACGACTGTTAATAACACAACTTCCATCTATTACTATATCTGCCCACGAACACCAATAGCCAAAGAATACAGCAAATACTCCATATAACACAGCAATTCCGATGTAGATATTCCGCTCGGTGGTAATAAATTTGGCCTTCAGTGGAAGCCAAACGGCAACAAATCTTTCAAAGGATATCATCACAACCATCCAAGATGAACCAGTTTTAGCAAAACGATATGTCCAAAAGAACAGCTTACAACCTCCGGATGATAAAGCCCTGATGTCAGTTCCAATTAGTTGGCTCATAAATGGCTTGTTAAAAGGAAATAATAAATTGACAACTGTATCCGACAGTGACATGGCGATGAGCATTTTGCTGACAGGAAGTGTTCTAAATAATTCTGACGTCATAACAGTTATCGTCAGCGAGTTTCCAACGACGCCAAGTATAAAGAGTAACGGAACGAATACATATCCAAGTTGAGTCACTGATTCTGGGACACTTACAGCTTCGGGAAGTGACAGATTGGTGGTTGATTGGTTGTCCATAGTGATTGAAGGAGTTTGATGGATTATGCGTACACTTCGCTATCAATATTGTGTAGGTTATCTGAAATGTAAGAACATATTTGAATAATTTGAGTATTTTGAATAATGAACACGAATAATTAAATGACAAATCAAGAAATGTTTCCGCCATAAAATATTAAATGTACACAACTTAGCATTTATATTCATATGATAGTAGTTAAATTTGTTTTCCTTTCGCATATGGAATGGCAATTAAAACATTTAAACTATATCACAGATACTAACTGGATTAACAGTATTATGATAAATGTATACACTTGATAATAAGCTGAGAATTGTATTTTAAGAAGACTTATTTGGATTGATCCAGTTATATACTGTATGTTATAGGAGATGCTAGTAATTAATTAATTAATCTTTCAATTAATTTTTCTAGCAAGAACCTTATTTCAGTTAATTTTACTTTAGTTGATACAGAAGCCTTAATTTAACCGGAAATCCAATATTTAGGATAGCGTAATCTACCATCTTTTTACTAATTCGTGCTATATGAACTATCTAAATAATAAGTAATTACAACAGGTAAAGTGACTCCAAGTAACTTATTAACACTGTACAAATGCTAATTGTACAACGTATTTTAGGTTATTATAATTTCTTAATCTGATTTGCCGAACATGATAATAGACAATGAAGGTTCCTGGACCTCGTAGATTACAATTAATCTTATCTTAAGACAAAAACACTTATATTAATGTTGTACCTTTCCGTTTCGCAACCCTGCCCGTTTTAAAACGTGACCTTCCCGTTTCGAAACTGCCCATCCAGTTTCATAACGGGAAGAGGACCGTTTCAACAACTTTAAATAATTTACTATTTTCTATTGTTCATATATCTATATATAGAAAGTCTAGAAGTCTATCTAATTTATATTTAATGTAATGTTCACAACATCATATCATTTTGCTAGATAACTGGCCAATAATACTGCAAATTTAGAAATAACAGCGTGACATTTCGTTACCACATAGTTGCTAAACGGACAGGCATTATTAAAACGGTTGCGAAATGGGACGGTCCAGTTTTGAAATGGCACCGGTTATCAAGACGGTGCATAAAAATATCACCGTAACATTCTGGAATAAGATGTTTTCATGACGGAATCCATTTATTCCTGGTAATATTAAACTGGTCCATTTTAATAATATTATCATGGTCTGCTGTCCTTGATTCGCATTTATGCTCCCGGTACGCTAATTTACTACAGATAGTGACAGTATATTTCGTAGGGTTATACTGTTTAAAACAAATTAAAGTATCATCATTTTTTATTGACTGTCTTTATTATATTTACATTTTAAAGCCCGAAAGAAACTTAATCATGTTTCTGTGAAATATAATACAAACATCTCTGACTTACTGATTGTTGTCTTTCCAATGACCAATGTATTACTGGTTATAGCCGATATAGGCGTAAGAACCTATGTACATAATATTACTATCAATAGAGGTAGATGTCATAGTAACTCCAAACATTTCAGCCTAGGTATTGTTGACGATCTAATTGTCTTATTGGCGCTGGTCTTCCATCTGGCACTTTAGTGATAACGTCATAGTTAGCTGCCAAGAGATAAATAATCAACACTGAGGCAGCTAGCATATACTCCTGACAGGTCTATATCATCGACATACGAGATGTAGGCTTCCTCTAATCGATATGAGACTCCATGGTAACTAGCCAATGCTATCAAGACCCTAATTGTTGTATGACTTCTCATATATTATTGTATTATATATATATATATATATATATATATATATATATATATATATATATATATATATATATATATATATATATATATAATATATATATATATTAATTATACATAATAAGAACAACGACAATGAAAATGTTTGTACGACTTGCTTATTATTATTATTATTATTATTATTATTAATTATTATTATTATTATTATTATTATTATTATTGGATTGATTGAAAGATGAGGGAAGGAATGAGTTAGTGTGTGAGTGGATGGTGAGTGAGGGGATGAATGAGTGATAGGGCGAATGATGATTGATTAATTGAGTGAGTGAGTGAATGAACGGGGGAGTAAGTGAGTGAGTGAGTGAGTGCAGGGGTGAGTGGGTGAGCGGGTGAGTGAGTGAGTGAGTCAGTCAGTATGTTAGTCAGATCTGAATTAACCATTTTTAATCACTTACTTTTAGTCAGTTACCTAAACCACGCTACGAGGAGCAAGTCACACTATTGTCACGATTAGAGAGGATTTACTTTCAATGACCTTATGATCGAAATAAAGACCTATTACTCCTGATGTCATTCTGTTGGTGTACCTTTTGTTTATTTATTACAATCATTTCTATATATTATTACACAACAACATATGCACGAGGACAAAGGACTAATATGCCCTATATATGTTCCACCTTATTATGAACGTTGCCAATTTGAAGGAACACCTTTCTGGTATCATTAGGTCAGTTCTAATTTAGAATAGTTTGTATATAGCAGACCGATTTTAGATTATACACAAGACAGAGGTAAGCTGAATAAAACCACGTGAATGAAGATAACTGATTAATAATTTGACCTATATAATACGCAACATATATTGTTTCTATTTATTTTGTACAATAGTTTTTAATATAATTGACAGTTCACAGGAAAGTAGTTTATTGTCGTCATACCTGCCACAAACAGCTTTCCTCGCTTGTTCGTTGTTGTTGTATTGTTGTTGTGTTTTTTTTTTGGGGGGGGTATTATCTTATCTGTTTGCTCTTTGGTAAAACATTTCGATATTATTTGAATACGTACTTTGTATGATATTTGTAGATGGTTATTTCTCTATTTTTATGAGACTGTTCTGAGAAGTAATTCATTACGTTCATGTGTTATGATGCACCATCAGGATTATTTCGAGGCAATTCCTTTTCCACTAACTTACAAATGCCATATACTTAGACATACATATACATACATACATACATACATACGTACATACATACCTACATACGTACATACATACATACATACATACATACATACACATACATACATACATACATACATACATACATATATGTACATACATACATACCTACATACTTACATACATACATTCATAAATACATACATACATACATACATACATACATACATACATACATACATACATACATACATAAATACATACATACATACATACATACATACATACATACATACATACATACATACGTACATACATACATACATACATACATACATACATACGTACATACATACATACTATTAAACTGACTGAATGATTAAACAATTGATTAATTCAAGATAGACCAATGAACACTTGATTATCAAGGTATGTGAAGGTATTTAAAATGTCTTGCTTTGAAAGATACAATGTATTCTTATTATGGTTATTCATATAGAACCCATACAACAACAACTGCTACAACAAAACCAATAACAACAATCACTACAACAACTTCTACTACGACAACAACAACAACTAAAAGAACTACAACAACGTCTTTTCTTTGTAGGACTAGTGGGTATTAGTCTAACGTGTTATCACTAACCTAGCAACGTCAATATCAACATCTTTCATTTGCAGATGAAATAATTGCTATACAAGAAAGAGAGTATATGACGTTCATATTGAAGTTATATTTCCTGTATAAATCTTTAATGGGGAAAATAAAAACCAACATATGCATTTCACGTTTATGGACGAACTAACCTAATGTGAAATTGTATAAATATTCCACCAATGAATGAATCTTTGAAAAACCTTCTTACTGGTAGCAATTAACTATTCCACTTAAGTCAGATTGTCATTATTATCTATATTACAATACTGTACATTCATTTTAATATAGGTTATTCTATTCGTTTATTCTATGCGTATTTTCCTTTGTCTACCTTTAATCTCTTGGTGTGTACTTATTCCGATGTCGGTATATCTATTGTCTACATATATGTTTCCGTATCATCATCATCATCATTATGATTATCAACATCATCGTCATCATCATATTCATCATCATCATCATCATCGTCGTCGTCGTCGTCTCTTAGTAATGGTAAAATGGTAAAATTGTATATCCACGAATATTTAAGATTAATATAGCACTCTCATCGTGCATCTAGGTTTGCGCCAGTCGCAGCATGAATTTATATGTATTAACCATAAAGTTAAAGATCATCCAGGAATATTGTCTCATTTAGTAGAAACGTATGTGAACCTGGAAACAAAGCCATCTTGTACACGTCCTGAAATATTATGATTGTGACGCAATCTGGCATCTGCTGACTTTTCAAACGTTTTGCCGGCTCTATATTTTTTAAATGTAACAACATTAAAAATAGAATTTTGATTTGCCCTAGTAATTACTTCAGTAAAACAAAGCAATATTTCCTGAAGTAGATCTCAACCGAAGCTGCAACAAACATTCATTACTGACAGCAGTCAGATTTCAGTACACACAGTTAATTATTATTAATATGTGTGTTTTGGTATCTTTACAGCTATGAAAGAAAAATTGGAAAGTTGGTTTATTTTCAATTACTCTAATCAAAACAGTTGTTTTGATTGTAGTAACAGCGCTTCGTTCTAGACAAAGGCTACAAAGGTTAACAGTTTCTAGATTCTGGTTTAAAATTTAAAACTAGCTAGGGAATTCTGGTGCCAACGGTCACAGGTTCGAACCCCGTAAGAGGTAGAAACTTTTCCAGGGATTAATTTCTCGGCTCACTACATCGTGGGTGGCTGACCACGTTAAATGGCGCTGCCGTCTCCACTGAATTATTTAAAATAAAGGGGGACGTTAACCCCCCCCCCCCCGAGGACGTAAAACACTCTGGCAGTGACCACCCTCAGGGTATTTCGGCTCCATCTTTCCGTACTGCTCCCCTATCAGTGGTGGGGGAGGAGGTTTCTCAACCACTCCAACAAGAGGCTGTGCGATTGCGACAGCCGGGGGTTTCCCCCCGAACAAAAAAACCAAAACCCTTAAACCATTATAAAGGTTTTTATAACCCAAACTATGGTTTTTTGGGCTGAGTGAAAATACTATTATTTCTGTTATTGTCGGAGGTATTAGAATTATTATCATAATAGATATTATATGTACTGATATATATGCTTTATTTCCTGTTATAGCTGCGTTATATATGTACTAATATATAAAATATGTTTTCTATTTAGGTAGTAGTCGTTTGATCATAATTGTGTAAGAATTATAAACATCACGAAAACCTGAGCCCACGCCTTTATTATATGTAACATAAAACAACACACACACACACACACACACACACACACACACACACACACACACACAGACACAGACACAGACACACACACACACACACACACACACACAAACACACAGATACACACACACATAGCAATAAGTCAAATCTGACTCTTTTGCTACCAAGTTGGTCCTTTTATCTATACTGGTCTTTTTGATACTATTACTGGCAATTTGATACATTTTTGGTCCAAGTGCTATCACTGGTCCCAAAGCTACCTTTTCAATACATCGTCTATCTATTATATCCTAATTTCACTCATAGATCCAAAGTGGTACCGATGCTGAATTATCTACGGTAGATAGATAGACAAATAGTTTGGTTTGTTTACAAATACTGTGAATTTGTTACGATCATGTTAATAGCTGAAGCGTCACTTGATAGGTAAAAGATTGGGGGCACATGACCAAAGCATCATAGATACAAAGTAGAATAGGGAAATTAGAAATGAATATATACTTATCTATTTTGTTATCAATGTTCCAAATATAAAGGTTGTTTTGTGTTAATTTCCATTTTAATCCATTAGTTTATGTTTGAGTTAATACAAAATTCCCAATAGTGCTCATTTCTGTTGTTTATTATTGCGTTATTGTCCGTGTTCAAAACTCAAGAACTATAATAAACTTGAAGACCATATAAAAGTATTTGATGATAAATCACACAAACCCCAGAAATATCATTGTACTGTATAGCAAATGATATACAAAAGAGAAAACATTTGGTTCATAATGTATTTTATAAATAATATACCATGAAACATGAGAAACCATGACAATACACACTCACAAACCCTTATATCAATACTTAATACTAGCACTTCAGTCCCAGAATGTTTCTACTGTTCTGCAGTAAAGTTTATAATTAAAAATAATTACACGTGTTCACAAGTATTAATAGTCGAATTTACTCAGAACTTATGCGTTGTTCTGAAGTAAATATTATTCAACAGATCTGGCTTAAAATAATTTATATATTCAGGGTTTGTCATGCATTTTTTATTGATGAAGGCTTCATTACATCTTTATCTGAATATTGTCCACACTACAAAATCACACGACGAATGACCTTTATACAACCAAATTAAATTCACGTAGGGTCGGCGTAATAAAACACCCACACATTGACCAAGGTTTAGAATATACTGATTTTGTTCAAAATGATTCCGAACGACTTTATTCTGGCGATAGGTGGTGATCGTTCATACTTAATATTGGGCTTATATTCGTGGGTTATGAGTTAATACAATTCTACCATACTGATGTCACAAAAGGGCACGTACATGGATTGTTATGCTCATTACTCTGCCATGCATTGACAATTGTAGTCAAGGTTAATATATGCAATTGTCAATAATATTTTCTATTATAAGTCGATGGAAGCAATTTAGTTTTCCTTAATGTTGCATCAATTTACTGAGGTAGCAGTGGCATACGGAAAACAAATGATTTGATATATATATAGATAGATAATATATATATATATATATATAGATATATAGTATATGATATATATAAAATAAAATATATATATATATATATATATATATATATATATATATATATATACACACAAGAGAGAGAGACAGAAACACCCCCCACCTGTAATGAGAAATCACAATACATTATAGGATGACCATATTGTGAAACCAGGATAACTACATCAGTTGCTTTTATTGTCAATATCTATCTACCAAAAGACGTTCTATTTTAGTCTATTAACTATAAATAGATCACCTTCAGCGGAATACGTATTATTATTATAAATAATGATAACCAAAAGCCACTTTATATTTAGTGTGACTAAACAGTTATAACTTAACCCGATAGACATTACGCCGATCATTAATCAGAAAGTTTAAGAAATATCTTAATTAATTGAGAATATACAAGCATTAATCTGGACGTAATCTTTAGCTGTTATATCAAAGTAAACTTCATCATCCCCACTATATATAATATAGATGTTATGATGTATGATTGAGAAAGAAGGATGTTTTTTTTTTTTGTTATGAAACGTTTATTCGAAATCATTATTATGTTAACATAATTACACATAATAAACCGGAAATAATTAATGGTGGTATATATAACGGTGACACTGATGGCGATACAAATTATATTTGTGTTATTTTTAGCAGAATATTGTCTAGTCCTATTCTACTTCTATTCCTTAGTTAGGGATATCGATAATAAGCCACTAATAGTAACACTATCAACCGTGCAATCTACTGACACAATACACATTACCCGATATGCCCAAGGCCATTTATAGATAGAAATAGTTTTCCCACAGATAAATATCAATTGAAGAGATATTATTTTGTCACATCAAGAATACTCTTTTTGCATTATATACAGTTACAGATAACTATTTCTGGTGTCTTCTATTTGTCTTCCGGTGAGAAAGAAATGTCAGAGCACACTACTCGACGTTACTATTAGAAATTTAGCTTGTTGGCTTTGTATCCTTTATTAATTCTATGTTGTCAACGAAATAATCTAACCAGAAAAGATTATTCCTGTAACATTTCCGTATGTCGCATTTCAGTGTTGATGCTTTATATATATATATATATATATATATATATATATATAGAGAGAGAGAGAGAGAGAATGTGTGTGTGTGTGTGTGTGTGTGTGTTTATGTCTGTGTGTGTGTGTGTGTGTGTGCCTATTTGAGAATATGGTTTTCTGTGACCATCGAACATTAATGCCTTCGTCCATGCGTGCATGCAGGTATACGCGTAAAACAAACGAATGTACGCATGTACAACAGCCCTATACACACCAGCGTTCAATAATATTCTTCCAACTAATAACAAAGGATACGGTATATGGCTAGTTACATCCGGTGGATAATTACACTCATCAGATAATGATATTGTCGTTTCCGACATATTTCGTTCGGTAGTAAATCATAGGTTTCCTTATTGACGGGCAATCTCGGTATAAATAATACGTCTGTCCTTAAGGTGATGACCTTTTCCCGTGGTATTCGTGGTAATGTATTCATTCCATATACCTCGCTGAAGCCTTCACATTACTGGATTTGTAACACAACCTGTAATAAACAAATATAAGTCAATGGTTCAAAAGGATTAATTATCCGAAATAGTTCCGACCCAGCCAATTCTACATCATAGTGTTGAGCCGCCTGATAAATAATTGCTCTCTATGTATGACATAAAAAACTTATCACTTTAAGAGACATAGCCCAAAACATTGTATCTCATTGCGTTAGCTACATCAACAATAGAGCAGTAATTTACTAAACGGATTTCTGATGCCAAACGCTCATATTTTCATAACAATTATAAATGTATTGGTTCATAACTCTGTTCTCCGTACATTATTGCTAGGCATCTTAGGGCAAACAAACGCTTTCGTTGTTTTATCTTCCCATGTGGATGGCTAAGCCCAAGTCAACAAAATGTATAACGATCACAGGAATATGTTGTTAGCGTTGTGTGACAAGATAAGTATTATAGTATTGCTGCTTTGTACTACCGCCTACCGATCATACGGCGAAAATAACATTTTATCCCGAAGCCTAATGTTGGAGGTCATCAAAAGTGGGTCGGTTGACGATGGGCAACAAGGATTTTATTTGATGTGACTTAACGAGTATTTGAAAGTTTGTAATTTTAAGATAATGATTATCATCAAATAGACACTTATATCGTTATGTGTGTTATAGGATTGAATGTTGGACGTCTATAACATAAAATAATTAGGAAGCTTATCTTCTTAACACTCTTTTGACCAGCTTGTGAACATTTATACATATATATATATATATATATATATATATATATATATATATATATATATATATATATATATATATATATATATATATATACAATATATATATATATATATATATATATATATATATATATATATATATATATATATATAATTTTATATATATATTATGAGAGAGAGAGAGAGAGAGAGGGAGGGAGAGAGATAGATAGATAGAGAGAGAGAGAGAGAGAGAGAGTAGATAGATAGATAGATAGATAGATAGATAGATAGATAGATAGATAGATAGATAGATAGATAGATAGATAGATAGATAGATAGATAGATAGGGAGAGATAGCATGGATATTAATTCAGTACCAGAACCTTTTCATTTCTAACACATGCTCTGTTAATGTTCTGGTATTGTTTAAATGCATTACTTACAAGGACAGTTTCCTTTGTTAGGGTAAGGCAAAGTACCGTACACACAAAGAAAAGCGAGTCTGATATATTGGACATCAAATAAATCATGACGTCGGTAAATTGTCTTTGTGTGAGTGCTGTTCAGGAAAAGAAAATAGTAGATGAAAAGTGTGCTCGATGAGATACTTTATTGTCGGTAATAACTATATAAAGAGGCACACCGAGATTTCCTGTACAAGCTGAAGGATAAATATACTCATAATTTGGTGAAGGTCTACATATTACTGTTATATTAAATAGTGGTCGTTATAATCAAACGCATCTTTTAAATGACACCTTTAAGCCACTGACCTCTGACGACACACAAATAGGTTTAGACGTTTCCTCGTTTAGTTAGAGAGAAATTGACACCTCTAAGGTATTATTAATTGTGCGAGAATTCGGTAGTTATTTCCTGACTTAGTGATGAATCTGAATTAATCTTGAAATAATTTATGTTTGCCAAAACTAAACATTGTTGATGACACTAAGACTTTTGTTATATGTTAAATCATTCCCTATTAAAGTATAATTGGCAATACAAGTCAGCAAGAGAAATAAACAACACACTGAAATTGGAAAGGGAAGTCACCTTTATGACAGACGATGCCATAACAGTTACTATGAACATTCAATTTAACACAAATTGAATTGAATATAATAAAATAAAATGGTGTACAAATATAGCAATATTAAAGTGTTATATTAATTACCAATGAAACACATTCCAATTTAGATTATATCATTCTCCAGAAGTACAAATTGTACCATATCCATTGAAAGAGCAGATGGGTAAAGGTAAACTACTGATACTTGGATATTATCTATTGTCTTTGGTGCTGTTGACCATACTTCGTTTTAAGCTAGACTGCAATATACATATCACAGAATTTTGACCATGACAAAAACATATTCTTAACCCATAAGGAATTAGAATATTTTGTAAAATTGCACGTGGATATAAAATATATTATTTTATTTGGCTTCAATAGATTAGGTTAAATTGCTAAAAGTAAATTCTTTGTCCTTTTCAGCTTCCCTTTTCTGTGAGTAAGTAGTTTGGTGTTGATTTCTCAAGTTTATTAATATATGTGATCGTGTGAAATCGATATACAACATTCCCTTCGACCATTTTAAATATTGTCTAATGCCATTCTTAACACCCAAAACATTTTTTACCTCGTATACACTGTTGAATTCCATTTTTGTGTGGCCTATCTGACTATAATATTAATCGGCCGAATTAATTCGGTTTTATATAGTCCTCGCATAGTGAAACGTAGTTCATATTTTAGAATATTACACTATTTGCTTAAAAACATAAAATTAACTGACAGGAAAAGAAAGTATTCATTTCTCGATTATACCAACATATTACACTTTCCCAACACAAATGACAGATTTTACAGTCAGATATGATGAGAATGGATGGTTCTTGACTCAAATAGCGATCGTGCTTATACAGAAGCTGAGAGCAGTCTTTGCAAGAGATTATCTGAAGACAGTAAAATGACCCGAGAATTATAAACCTGTTTTTACACTCACAAGCTAACAGTTGTTCATTTAGGTATACATTTATATTATAACATAATAACAAGCACTTTTAATTACACTTTAGTGTCTTTATTCTCCAACTCTTTTAATATATCTACAACAACAAAAATAACAATAACAGCTGTATGAATAACAATAATAAAAATAATAATACCAACTACTTGTGGGGGTTATTTATTACATATCGGTGATGGAATGAAAACCTTTTAAATCAACCCTGGATCAATAAATAATGCATTTCTCGTAAATAAAGCTAATTGACATATGTTCTTATTTACGCTTTTATCAAAACTATTACAGTAAGGAAAATTAGTATTCTAAATATATATATATATATATATATATATATATATATATATATAAATTAATCATGTAATTTTGAGTAAGTAATTGAGTATCGGCTTCAATTACTTATACAGTTTTATTTTTAGCTTCGTGTACACCCATTTCCCTTAAAATAGTTGTTTTGAAAAAATATTAACTATTAACATGCTTAAGCAAACATAAACATCTATATCTAAGTATCTACATACAAAATGGGTTTACTAATCACAATAGTGTTTTGCTTCTGGAGAAAAACTAAATAATCCAAACAATGATATATCTTTTTCACCAATAAAAAATCAGTTAAACTAAGTACCAAAAATTATCAAACTATTATGTTTTAATGGACAACGTCGTATTTTGGTTTTAGGACAATCTACAGTCAAGAATATTTAAAAAGGACAATGCCGTCTTCATCATTTCAACATAATCAGCGTAAAGGCTGATAGTCTGTTAGCGGAAGTGATTTATTACCGTTTATAAGACGCAACATAACGTTCCTTCGAATTTGGTTCATTTGATAATCATGAAATGTGCCACTTTTCAAACCGAAAGAAGAAAGCAAGATTGTTTTATCACACTCAATTCCTAATTTGATACCCAAATGGCATTCAGTGAACAAAATTCTAAAATGCTATATCTGCGCAAAAAACCTCATATCATGTTTAGTAATGATACCCCAACTTT
This sequence comes from Paralvinella palmiformis, assembly GCA_025642065.1. NCBI lineage: Eukaryota > Metazoa > Annelida > Polychaeta > Terebellida > Alvinellidae > Paralvinella > Paralvinella palmiformis. The sequence continues at coordinate 153,048 of JAODUP010001034.1, read as the reverse complement.
AAAGGCTGCAATTGAAAGTAAATTGAAACCATCTAGCAAGATCAATTCAAGCAAACGAAAACTATGTTGCATATAAGTCTTTTAACATTAAACCATACAACAATTAACAAAAACTCAAATTTATGATTTCCAATAGTTTTATGCCAGTGTTTTTTTTAAATACATTTCTTCCTTTGATCTTTAAGGATATGAGACTGTTAACTTATCAATCCTTAATGTTACCTTTTTACAATATTCTATTTTAGTCGCTCCTACCTTTGCCTTCTGTTGTTCCACGAATGGAGGTTTCAGACAGAGTGCATATCTGGAAAAGTGTAATTGGGTTGGTCCAATGAACAATTCGACTAGTATGTCAATAGATAAATCAAGTTTAGAACATTTAGGACAGTAGGAAGACAGCTAAAGATGTGCTGCTCCTACATTATATTCATATTGTTCTTCAATTATCTTTCGTAATTTAAACTACACACGCATATATATATATATATATATATATATATATATATATATATATATATATATATATATATATATATATATATATATAATCAAATAAAATACACAATAGGTATGGTATATTATAATTGAATTACCTATTTACTTACATTCTAAGAATCTATATTAATCAGGTTTAGCCTTTTTTTCTCATTTCTTTGGGGTATTCGTCTGAAAACGGTTTACTGAATCAAGTATAAATTAAGTATTTTACCAGTACTATTACTACTAGTAGTACTATTACTACGGTTGGCCACAGATATGTAGCACCTTGGTTCAAACCCCGGTCGAGCTCTCTCAGAAGGGTGTTTCATCTTTCACAAAGGTGGCCGTAACAAATCAACATTTACTACTAGTAGTGATGATGATGATGATTGATGTTTACTAGTAGTACTAGTGGTAGTAATAACACAAGAAGAATAATAAAAATAACAATAATTGTCAGGGTTAGTTTTGTTAGGTACGTTATTGAGTGAATGGGTCAGTAAATGATTGAGTTAGTAAGTGAGTGAGTGAGTAAGTGATTGAATGAGTGAGTGAGTGAGTGAGTGAGTAAGTGTTTGAGTGAGTGTTTGAGTGAGTGAGTGAGTGAGTGAGTGAGTGAGTGAGTGAGTGAGTGAGTGAGTGAGTGAGTGAGTGAGTGAGTGAGTGAGTGAGTGGTGAGTGAGTGAGTGAGTGAGTGTGAGTGAGTGAGTGAGTGAGTGAGTGAGTGAGTGAGTGAGTGAGTGAGTGAGTGAGTGAGTGAGTGAGTGAGACCTAATGTGAGAACGTTTCATATATTTAGCGACATGCCTAATCAGGTCACGAGAAACAAGTCAGATGAAGTAATGTATTTATAGGGAATGTACTTTATATATATTCATCAATCACATTAATGTTCCTCTCTGGGGCGTGATGTACATGGATCATTGGTTTGTGTTCCATGCATATGAATGTACCATCACACAATAAATTATTCCAGATAACTTCCTTTGTTAAGTGGCTTATATAGATGGTCATAGACAAGTTAAGTACATATATGTTCTTCATGTATCCTCCCTTAATGGGAGCTTTCTCGGATAATGCTAATTTAAAGAGACATCTTTCTGATAGCATAAAGTCAGGCCTAATATTGTGACGTCTTTGTGAGGCAACTGTACGACAAGTAAAAGTATCGATCTCTAGCCAGGAACGGTCTATATATCGATCCCACTATCATTTAGAAACAGTGACTGGTTGATGATTGGTCATTATAATATATAGGCAAAAGGTATCGTTATCCAGGCCTCTATTTGTACTAACAACTAATAGTTTAATAACAGCATGTAGAGCAACATACGTTCTCTCTGTTTGCTAAAAGTAAACATTTCAGAATATTTATCTTCAAACATCAACATAAGTAAAGTCTACTCTCACCTCGAATTGCTTAAAGAAGTTAACCAGATCACAGTTTCTATTGTGATGTCAATAGAGATACTCTTACCTGATGGCTAAACTAAAAGGTATAATAGGATAATGTTACGTTCTTTTTTAATCATCTCCAACATCTATCAATATGTGGAGGTATGGAACATTTTATTTTTTGATTAATGTATGTATAGTTGTATTTAGATTTATGGAGGTAGGTTTCGAAGGATGTTTAGATATGTTGATGCTCTGTGCCTGTTGCCTCGTACTATGTACCCCTAAAACGCACATTGCCCGTGCCAGACATCTTATCTATTTCCATCCAGATTCCTTATTACACCAATGTAAGAAAGTTATGTCGTTATTACAACATATTTGAGTGTATTAGCTTTGTTATGTATAATGTAGAATCTATATTGTTGTCCTCTTATGTGGTCTGGCGAAACGACCTATTAATTCATACAATGCTGCTTGGTGGATTTATACTCCTGGAGTCGTTTGTTACTCCGGCAGGCATCTCCATGGGTATTAAGCTGCGGACAGAGTTTTTTCCCATATTATGAGTAATTAGATTACACTGATATAGGAAATTTGTTAAATGTATAGCTATTATAATCCCGACGTGTCATTCGCAGTATCGGAGATCTGCCTGAAATCCGCTGTTCTCGCCCATGGGTCAAATAGATCAAGTGGATAGGCGCTTTAATTTAGATCCCACCACACCTAACTGCATATACTTAAGGACGCTAAATTAAGCGTGAATGAACGTTCCCTTAGTGATGAACGGAAACGTATGAGGGTTAGCTGTTAGGTTCGAGTAAATCATAGTATTTACTCAGGTTTGAGACGATATTTCGTTCTAGTCCAGTAATAATCCATTGTGCGGTATTGCTACTTTGTTTTTATTTTAGTTAAATCGCTTCAGTGAGTCCATACTGAGTTAGTGTACATTCTCTTTGTTATGAACAAACTGTAATGTTTGTTAACACGCTGAGGCTATATATAGGGCTTGAATTTTCACTTAGGTTAGAGAAAAACTTCGACGCCAGACCAGTCGGACGTGTATTGATACATGGTTGATATAGGTAGGATTTATTCAGTTATTAGAACCCAGAATAAAGCTGAGGTCAGCATCTGAGGTGTCGAAATGCTTTATATACAGGTTTCTTTTGGACCACAGAAAATTACTGTTCAATGTAAACTGTGGTGTCAAAATAGTTTATGATATGTATGTAGCAAGTCACCATTGAACCACACGCACGTGTTGTTTGTTGCGAGCTGTGGTATCAAATGGTATGTTTTTACGTGCTTCCGCTTTTTGTACGTAGCCTGCATGTAGCCGCTTTCCTGTGGGCGTGACATATTTGTCGCGTACGAAAAGCGAATTAGCTGGTTCCCACAGGCTGATGAGTAGACCAGACACATGCTTAGGTATACGCACACATTTATCAATATGTGGAGGTATGGAACATTTAATTTTTAGATTAATGTATGTATAGATGTATTTAGATTTATGGAGGTAGGTTTCGAAGGATGTTTAGATATGTTGATGCTCTGTGCCTGTTGCCTCTTACTATGTACCCTAAAACACACACACACACACACACACACACACACACACACACACACACACACACACACACACACACACACACACACATATATATATATATATATATATGTATATATATATATATGTATGTATATATATATGTATATATAAACCTCTAGGATAAATGACTTTATCTGCCTGTCTATTTGTCTGTTTGTCTGTCTGTCTTCTAATTCACCTTTTGAATAAGGTATTTACATTTGTATTATGTGAGTGAATTGTGTTATTTTATGTATCAAAACAACTGATTATGTACTGATCTCATAGGTTTATATATATATATATATATATATATATATATATATATATATATATATTGGTAAAATGAACTGTTGCTTTAAATTGACAGCATTTGATATAATTACGCAATTTAATATCAAATTAATATCACCCAACATAAACTGTAAACCATTAACGCCCGCCACTATTTAATAATAAAATATTGTTCACTGTAGTGCCGGAACTCGTAGCTGATTATATTTAAATTTATTATACCCGCTGCCATAACACATTAAGCGTCTGAAACGATGATGAATAGTATATGTAGTTAAAAATATTAAATGTCCATGATCGTAATTGTGTGGGATTGAAACACAAAAATTGCACATTTTATGTACTCAGAGATGACACTGCGTTATATATAAGATCATCGGTCCGATCGACACATTGGATCATTATGGCTGGATACTGTGAAGAGGCACATTTTCTGTACTCAGATACGACACTTTGTCATCTTTATTGTCATTAAATCAATCAACACGTGGAATATAACTGATTCCGTATATTTAAGCGACATAATAATTCAGTTTTTGTATTAATAACGTTGCCAATGAAACCAACCATTACACACTCATTCACCGACCACCCACACAAAAACACACACAAATGAAGGTCACGGTGACAGAATGTGTATTAAATGTATCGGTGTGGTCACGTTTTCTTTTCACAATCTTGATGATGCCCAGCTTTAATCTCTTACTATACAATATGTACAAGAAAAGGTTGTTAGAATGGTTCATCTGTTCCAGTATTTGAACTATTTCACGTAAGAATACCATAATTGGATCCGTTGTCTCGAAGATCTTTACTTTCCGTATAAAAGAAAAGATATGAGCAACAGCATTTGGCGTCACCTATACAACAGAGTAGATACTAAAAATACCTCAGATTGCATTTCAAAACCAACTGGACGACTGTTAACAACACAACTACCATCTATTACTCTATCTGCCCACGAACACCAATAACCAAAGAATACAGCAAATACTCCATATAACACGGCAATTCCGATGTAGATATTTCGCTCGGTGGTAATAACTTTGGCCTTCAGTGGAAGCCAAACGGCAACAAATCTTTCAAAGGATATCACCACAACCATCCAAGATGAACCAGTTTTAGCAAAACGATATGTCCAAAAGAACAGCTTACAACCTCCGGATGATAAAGCCCTGATATCAGTTCCAATTAGTTAGCTCATAAATGGCTTGTTAAAAGGAAATAATAAATTGACAGTGTATCCGACAGTGACATGGCGATGAGCATTTTGCTGACACGAAGTATTCTAAATAATTCTGACGTCATAACTGTTATCGTCAGTGATTTCCAATGACGCCAAGTATGAACACCAAAGGAACGACAATACATATCCAAGTTGAGTCACTGATTCTGGGACACTTACGGCTTTGGAAAGTGACAGATTGGTGGTTGATTGGTTGTCCATAGTGATTGCAACCTTTTTGTGTATTCTATGTACACTCTGTTGTTTATCTAAAATAGAAACAGACAATTGTAAGTTCTTTATAATAGTATAATGTTTTGAACAATAAACGATAAGAAATAATTCACCAATAAATAATTTCCACTATAAAGCAATACATTTGCTTATATTCGTGATAGACACTAGTAACAGATAATTATAAAACTATAGCACAGAAAATAACTGGATTAACATCATCTATATAAATGTATACATTTGATAACAAGCTTAGAATAATATTTTATGATCTGCACACTGTATATAATAGGACATGTTATTAAATGATTTATATATCTCTGCAATATTTTTCGTGTATTTCTCTTATTTCACTCTATGTTACCTCAGTTCACACATAAACCCTTTCCAAGCAGAAGATGTTAAGCGGATTAGTTTACAACCTTTTCCTGGATCACATACCATGTGTAAAATATCATATAAGTAATCTCCACTATATATAAAAGGATATAATAAATATTGATAAGAAAGGTTTTGTCTGGCGATTTCAGGATCATTCATTATTTAAATAAATATTTCTAGAATCATTTTGAGGTAATATATTCACTAATGTTGATTAAGACTACAGGAAGTAGATGTCACAACACGTCTTTGTTATGGTTTATAATTTGATTTATATGTATTGCAAAGTAATAGCTATTGGTTAATTACGACTGCATCCAGTTATGAATTTAACAACTTTGTTTGCAAATTCATAATTTAAACAAAAGAATTTACCTTTCTGACATTGCATTTTTCCATAATTTTCACATTTTCCTGTTGTCCATCGTACGCTAATTTGCGCAGTTTTTCATATTTTCATTTTAATGTCTGGAATTACATTAATCATATCTGTGAAGTTTAACAAAACATCTATTATTTACCTGTTTTCGTCTTCACCTTATTTCCAATAGCCAATGTATTATTTCTTTTAGCCGATATAGCTGCAACAATCTTTATAAATAATATTAATATGAGTAGATCATGATGTCATAATAACTTCTAACCTAAGTGTTTTTGATGAACTGATTGTCTTAATGTTGCTTGTCTTCGAGGTGATGCATTAGTGATGCATCATAGTTAGCTGCTAAGAGATAAATACTCAACACGGAGGCAGCTGGGATATACTCCGAGAGTTCTATATCATCGGTCGGAATACGAGATGGAGGCTTCCTCTAATCGATATAAGACTCCTTGGTAACTAGCCAATGTCATAAAGTCCTCAACTGTTTTATATATATATATATATATATATATATATATATATGTATATCATCATCATCATCATCATCAACTTCTTTTTCTTCAACCATGATCAGTCCACTGCAGGGCGAAAGCATTAGCATGTTGCCTCCACAGAATGCTCCGATCTGAGTCCTATTCACTTTTCAGGGTACCAAGAAGCCATACAACAATGTACGGAGAGAGATCCTTCCGATTTTCAGCTCCCAGTCTGTGGAACGAGTTGCCAAACCACATAAAATTCGTAGCAAGTAGAGACATATTTTGTCAGGTTCTTAAAACCCACTTATTTAAATTGGCGTGTTTATAATATTAAACCAGTTTATTGTGTCTGAAATGTATTTGATCTATATGAGCTCAGAATATGTTTTAATTGTGTTTTAAATGTTAAGCGCCTTAGAAGCGCTATATAAAATACTATTATTATTATATTATTATTATTTAGTTGCTCGTAGGACTCTTCAATTCTCTTGAGTATTTCATCTTTATCTGTAATATCTTGTCCATTACTGTCAATAATGCTGGTAATGTTCTGTCGTCCTTGGGTAAGGTTCTTTTTTATCTTCTTGGGTCTTCCATTTTGCTTAATTGTTGTCTTAATCGTCTTTAAATTGAAGTTTCTTATATCTTCCCTTAGTTTATTCCTGATTGTTTTACATGTTTCTGTGTATTCCACATTTTGGATGGCTAAGGTGTCTATTTGAATCTGCCTTATCTTTTCCATTAGCTTTCTGATGATGTCTGATATTTGTTGTCATGCGTCTTCTTCCCTGTCATCTTCAAGGCAGTTTTATGAATAGCTTCCACTATCTGCTGATACCATTCGTCCAGGTTTGTGTTAATTTCCTTGTGTTCATGAAGGTTTTCTAATTGAAGTTGAAATTTCATATATATATATATATATATATATATATATATATATATATATATATATATATATATATATATATATATATATATATATATATATATATTGACCAGATGCAATTATCAACGATTTACATTTTAAAGGTTTTATATAATACTGTCAGAACGGTTAGGGACGTAATCAAAGTAATCCCCTTGAATGTAACCATGAATGAGAGATGTAACCATGAATGAGAGATACGAATAAATACAGCTTATGAGAAGATTTTTCTAACTATTTTTCAATGCAGAAATAAAATATTTATAATCAAATGTACCATGACATAACTCTACACTCGGATTTATGCCATATCGTAGTTGTCCGGAGGATGTATGATAATTGTCCGTGTATGTGTGTGCGTGCCTGTCTTTATGTGCCTGTGTGTGTGTGTGTGTGTTATGCGCGCGCGCGCGCGCGTGTGTGTGTGTGTGTGTGTGTGTGTGTGTGTGTGTGTCAAAGTGGTCTTGTTTGTGTTTTGATGTGAATGTTTAAAAGTGCAATACCATTGAATTATTCATGAATCTGAATTCTTGATGATTTTGTTTTAATTAGACGTAATGAAAGCGGGTTATTCATGACAGTCATGACATTCTTAGCTGATTTTTGTTTTAAATTAGACGCTGAAATTGAGGTCCTATCATGCGAATCTCATACTT
>JAODUP010001034.1:90000-142500 GCA_025642065.1 Paralvinella palmiformis | reverse complement strand
AGTCTCATAATATGGGGCGCCATGTCGGTCAAAGAAGTAGGTGGGCTATACTTGTTACCAACTGGAACGACCATAAACGGTCAAAAATACGTTAATTTACTGAAAGAAAAGTTGGAGCTGCACATAAACGAACGTAGCTGTGGAAGTTGCATCCAGGATGGCGCACCTTACCATAGATCAAAGACTGTCAGTATAGAAAAAGAAGATTCAATTATTATGTCAACCGTATTGAGAATTTATGCGGAGTTCTGAAGAATAAGTTTGCAGACAATCATTCGGACAGTGCCAAAAAGATCTCGAGGATACTATAAAATAAAATCCTCTTGAAACATGAAATAACATCTGACTAGTGCCGTAAGTTGGTTGGAAGTATACCAAGACATTTGGAGATGGTCATTAAAACAATGGCAGGCATACAAAATACTGACTCTAATATACCAACTGGCTGATTCAAAATTATATTTACTTATAGATGGTGTAAATATTTTAATAAAATACTTCATTGTAAATGATATCACTAATGATATCAGTTAATGTATGTAAAGTATGTACCTATGGGTGTGAACACCTCTGCGGGTATGGCTTTCTGGGATTTGTAATTATTATTATTATTATATAACTGTATTTCTAATAAAACTCTAATTTATTTAAAAAATGCAGACACTAAGTCAATGGTTCAAATAGATTAAATGTCAAACATATTTCCGGAAGGGCCAATTCTACATTGTTTGAACCACGTTTTAAATAATTGCTTCTCATGAAATGCTGACAATAAAATACTACAAAATACGCCAACAATAGAACAATACATTCTTAAACGGGCTTCTGATGCATTTCTTATACATTTCTTGCCTAATAAGAACCCCGCTGTCCGGGTATTTGATTTGATAAATCGAGAAACTGTCAAGAATAGCGAATACAAAAATGTTGGTTTAGCCATCAAAACTGAGTCGGTTTGCAATGGGACACAACGTATATTTTGAAGAGACTTACCAAATATTTGATAGTTTGCAATTCAGAGATGATGTTTTTCATAAGTTTGACAACGACATAATTATTTGGTTGTTCTATGATAGAATGTTGGACGTCTATTACATATTCTTAGCTGTATTTTGGCTAGTTTATGTGTGTTTATATATTCCTCCTTTCTCTCTCTCTCTCTCTCTCTCTCTCTCTCCCCCCTCCTCTCTCTTTATCCCTTTCTTTCTCTTGTTCGTGTGTGTCAGTATATATATATATATATATATATATATATATATATATATATATATATATATATATATATATATATATATAAACATATGCCTGTAAGTGTGTTGTTATTGTTCCAATGTATTGCTTACAAGGACATTTTCTTTTAGTAGAATAAGGTCAGGTACTATCAATAAAATACAAAGCGTATGTGGTATATTGGACATCAAACGAGTTTTAACCTCGGTACATCGTGTTGTTTTGAGTGTTTCTCAAGAAATGAAAATAATAGATGGAAAATGTGTCAGAAGGAGTACTTTATCGGAGGTAATAACGCCTTAACGAGCCACATCCAGAACGTCTGAACATGTTGAAAGATAAGTATACCTTTGCTCAACCCATGTACTAGGTCCCCCACAGAGTTCGATTCTTTTCGAGGATATTGGCGCAATACAAGGTTTGTGATTATTAATAATTGGACAGATTACAACTGGTTATCTAATAATTTGACATTTGATCAATCGGGTGAAAATAATACAAATTATTGAGTTATATGAAGCTTTGTACAACAGTTCTACAGAGATGCTTATTTTACTTAGCTGTCTACTTTGGACCCTGTAGTCTATAATGGTGCTGTATAACTACACCATCTCACCATGTTGACAGGCTACTTCACTTGTGTTCCTCTATATAGCTAAATCTAGTTATTTTCATTCTTTTTCTGATGTGATTCTCCATATTGTTTATGACTGATAAAGTCGTCATTCTCTCATGAATTCATGTTAGTGCTGTGGGATAGTGTTCATTTTCCGTCTTCTTCAGCACATACTCTGAATGTAATCGACTACGATTGCGATTACATTGTAAAGTAATCATGATTACAATCATGAATACAATGTATATCACGCACACATGAATGTGATTCTTGAGTAATATTCACTCAGTTACATGCATAATATGTTGATACCATTGTACGACGTTAATTTATTTTAATATTTCTGAGATCAATATTATCCATAGAGCAAAGGAACAAGTAATGCATTTGTCTTGAATATACAGTTATTTATAGAGATAACTGAGATTAGTGCAAACAATATAAATACAACGTTAACTCAAGATTACACTAATCTTAATCCTTGGTCACCTGGTCAGCTAAGTCAATTAACAATGAAGCATTTGGTAGGTTTTGTTTCTGTTGTCAACTTCTTTTGGTAATTCAGTAAAGTTTCCATTAAATTTCTGCCTTTTATAAGACCAATGATCAGAAAATCAACGCTTAATTATAAATCAAAGTCTATTAGTCAAAGTGATTTATTACCGTTTATGGAATACAATAGGACATTCATTCCTGACTCACTCGATAATCATGAAACATAACTATTTAAAAGCAGAAAGAAGAAAGCAAGATTGTTCTTTTGAACTATAATTTCGTTTCTGATACTCAAATGACACTCAGTTCACCATATTTTAAAATTACACACCTGCAGAAAAATCGAGGATGGCATCTTTAGTTATGACATCCTAGGTTTAAAGGCTGCATCTCACTCCAATACGGTCATATCCAAAATGGCGTCATCAATCAAGATAAAATCGCCTAGATGAAAACTAAGGTGCTTTTGTTATTTTCAACTGTAAACGATACAAGGACAAATCTTTTATCCACTGAAGGTACCTCAGAGGGAGTGCTGGATCTGGAGCCATATAATAAGTGTATTCCAATTAATAGCTTGACTAGTGTGCCAATAGATAAGTAACATTGACATTATTCTTAGAATTTATAGTAATCAGTTTTGGTCTGTTTTCTCGTCCGACAGCAGTTTACTGAATAATGTACGAATTAAGTCTTTTTACTAGTACTTTACTATTACTACTACTGCTGCTACTATTACTACTACTGCTGCTACTAATACTACTACTACTACTACTCTTACTACTACTACTACATATACTACTACTACTACTACTACTACTAATAATAATAATAATAATAGAAGAAGAAGAAGAAGAAGAAGAAGAAGACAAAAAGAATAATAATAATAATAACAATAATAATAATAATAAAATAATAATAATAATAATAACAAAATTGTCAAGGTTAGTTTTGTTTAGTTTAAACGTGAATGAAAGAGTAAATAAGTAAATTAATTGGTGAGACGTAATGCCAGAATGTTTAATATATTTCGCGACATCGATAATCAGATCACAAGAAGTAAGTCACTTGGATTACCAAATTGGAGGGGGATTACTTTGTATTCATTCATGGATTTTAATCATGTTCCTCCATGGTGCATGATGAACATGGATCTTTGGCTTGTGTTACAGTAAAATCAATGTATTACAACACACTAACATATTCCGGATAGCTTCCTGTGTTAAGTGGTTTATAAACATGCTCATAGACAGTTCAATGCCTATGATATATAAAGAATATGGCATGATGAAAGAATTTCACTCTTTACTATTGACTAGGACATCATTTTCAAAGCAGTTACATGTTCTTCATACCCACTACCTTAATTACAGCTTACTCACAAGATATTCATTTAAAGAAACATCTTTATGATAGCATAAAGAGAGTCCCAATGGTGGTGACATTGTGAGGCGACTACAACAAGTGAAAGTATTGCTCTTGAACCAGGGTTCTTTCTGTTTGTTCAATGTAAACACATTGGAATATTTGAGTTCACCCATCAAGATAATTAAGAGTAGTGAAATCTATCCTCGCTTGAAATTACAGAAATAGAAGTTACACGATCCACATTTTCTAATGTGGTAACAATAGAAATATGTTTCTTTGATGTCTACACAAAAGGGTGTAATAGGATCTTATTACATTTTTTGGTAACTGTCTCTAACAACAATAGGAGTCGTGTAAGCTCAACATAAATACTTCATTGACCGGTAATTTAGGTAAGACATGCGAGCGCATACACACACATACGTATACACACACACACACACACACACACACACACACACACACATATACACAGAAATGTCCGTTTTTAGGCCACAAAATGTTCTAATTGGTTGCTTCAAGGCTGCATTCCCATACCAACTATTATCAATTGGAACTTTCTTAAATTTGTATCCATATCATTCGCCCAGTTACTGTGTACGTTATAGTTATGATCAATCACATGACATGATGGCGTGTCATAAGTTAGTAAGTCAAGCTCTGCCGAAGAACATTATTCGGTAGCAGATAATGGTCAATATAGATTGACCGCTGTAGTTCAGAATATGACACTAAATAGCAATAATATGGCGTGTCGATTCTCCACAACAAGTTTAGTATTTAATAATGTGATACCATAAAAATAATAATAGTCAAAGAATTAGTACGAAAGGAGACATTTTGCCTGGTGTTGCTAATATCAGAAGAAAGAAAGAAAATAAGAACATTAATTGAAACTCTATTGACAGCTCAAGAATAATTAAGTGATGTCGAGTGGGTAGGCAACAAAGTGGGGATTCACATTGTGTGTACTCAGACGCGCCACTGCGTCACATATGGCATCATCAATCCGATCGTCACTGTTATTACTTTGGGCGAGTGACACACTGTACACATGACATCTTACTGGTTCAATATCTTTAAACGCCATAATAATTAAGCTTTAACTAATAACTCCCCCATTTTCATCAAATTGGCCAATAAAACCAACATCTATAGAGAAGATATTGTGTGATATTGTGTGATATTGCGTGATATTGTGTGATATATCTCGTCATACAAGTCACTGATAATAGATGTTTTCATTGAGAGTAAAGACAGATCGACATATAGAAGTCATAAGGATATGTCATTTTATAGCAGCTACAAAGAACATATCATTACCAAGATGTATCCTGCTAGCTTATATATAATATTTAACTTATATTCATTTGTATAAAAATGTTATAGGGGATATAAATTAGGTGACGGACAGTATATAACCATAACCAAAGGCGAAATTTGGTTATCAGTTTTAGGTTCGATAAACGTGGTCTATGTCTAGCTACAGTTGAAGTTATCAAAATTAGACCATGTACACGGCTAAATTACCTAAACACGGTTACACATTGTATTCAAACAGATATCGGTAACTATTACAACGGAAACGTATAAATATGATAGTGCATCAAAAAGGTATTATCGTCTGTCAATCTATTGATATTGATTGATCAATAGATCGATCAAATAACTTTAGTAGAGGCTAAATTACATTGATCGTTTATATTATTACGTCAAATAAAAATAACACAACCTCACTAAACACCCCATTCACCGACCACCCAACACCAGTACCTACACAACCAGACACCAACAATACTCTACATTGATATCAATCTATAAATATTAATCGTCTTTAATAATCGTTCGTGTATGAATCCCAATCACGATGTTATCTTTAATATGTCATCCTCGTCCTGTTTATAGTTTATATTTATATATTTTAACTAATTATATTCAGGTCTTTATTCATTAATATAGCATTCAGTTATTGTCCCATCTAACAGTAAATGCATTGCATATGTGTACAATAGGAATTACAATTAAGATGATATTGCATGCAGGAAATAGTAACATATTCGATCAACTTATGCTCTACAATATCCCCCCTGTAGAATAATAATAAACCTAATATAATATATCATACGTATATTTAGATTTATAAAATGTCTTTATTGATATGTATTTTCTGATCACGTCTAGCCATTTATTTATTTCTATGGCATATTGCATGTTAAAAAATCAAATTAGTAATCGATCTTTTTGTTGAATGAATATGATTATGTTAATGATGTTTTAATGAATTTGTCTCCAGCAAATTTATAAACGTAGACCTATCTAGATTATGTTACTAATGAAGAAAGAATAAAATTCTTCCGAATATAAATAAGAACATTCTTTCCACTTACTTAAGGTGACATAATGTGTATTAAATGCATCAGTGTGCCACGTTTTCTTTGAGTCGCAATCTTAATCATACCCTCTTTGAATCTCTTACTACACAATATGTACAAGAAACAGCCGACAGAATTGTCTCGAAGATCTCTTCTTTCTATATGAAAGAAACGATATGAGCAACAGCATTTGGAGTTACCAACAAAACAAATGCTAGTAACATGATGGTAGTTCTGGATCTCCCAGCTGGCTTAACATTCATAGATCTGTGAGGTTGTGTATGAGATGCCAATGATGACGAGTGAATATTCGATTCCGGTGAAATATTCTTTCCGATCCCAACTAATTTAAAAACAATTAAAATATTGATAATTATAATTATTAAGACGAACGATGGACCAAATGAGTACAAAACGAAACTAAGTATTAGAAATAGGACATATTGTATTTTAAAACCAGCTGGACGACTGTTAATAACACAACTACCATATATTACTCTATCTGCCCACGAACACCAATATCCAAAGAATACAGCAAATACTCCATATAACACGGCAATTCCGATGTAAACATTCCTCTCAGTTGTAATAAATTTGGCCTTCAGTGGAAGCCAAACGGCCACGAATCTTTCAAAGGATATCATCACAACCATCCAAGATGAACCAGTTTTAGCAAAACGATATGTCCAAAAGAACAGCTTACAACCTCCGGATGATAAAGCCCTGATGTCAGTCCCAATTAGTTGGCTCATAAATGGCTTGCTAAATGGAAATAATAAATTGGCGACTGTGTCTGGCAGTGACATGGTGATGAGCACTTTGCTTACAGGAAGTGTTCTAAATGACACACGTCATAACTGTTATCGTCAGCGAATTTCCGACGACACCCAGTATAAAAAATAACTTAACGAATACTTATCCAAGTTGAGACACTGATTCTGGGACACATTCAGCTTTGGAAAGTGACAGATTGATGGTTGATTGGTTGTCTCTAGTGATTAAAGGCTTTTTGTGTATCCTATGTACACTCTGTTATCACAATATTATGGGTTATCTGAAATGTAAACACATATTTGTAACTTCTTTATAATGTTAAAATATTTTGAACAACAAATAAGAAAAACGTAAATAACCAATAAAGGAACCACCCCTCCCCCAAAAAAGCAGTAAATGTACCAATAAATCACTAAGATAAATGTATACATTTGATAAAAAGTTCAGAATCGTATTTTAAGAAGATTTATTTGAAAGGTTTGCTCCACCTGTATATTCTATGACGTTGTATTAACTGATATAAATCTATCTCCATTCGTTTTTCTTGTATTTGTTTATTTCGCTCTGTTTTATTTCGGTTTGACACAGAAACCTGTTTCAAGCCCATTTTCTCGATTATTTGCCATGTGAAGAACGTCATATTCAAATAAAGCGAAGCTCCGTTATGTAGGAATGAGATTTGTAGAAAGTTATTTCTAGTGACCACAGAGATAATCGTAGTATAAATACTATTTCTATAAGTAATTCTAGATAATATATCCACCAGCGTTCACAAAAACGACAGGAAGTAGATTTCACAACAAGTCCTTTTTGTGGTTCATGATTTTATTCATATGTATTACAAAGGATTAGTTATACTCAATAACTAATACCTGACGAATACAGCGAGTTAAGATTTTAACAATTTTTTATGCAAATTCTTAATTCAAACACAGGTATCTACATTTAGCTTTTATCCATCCTATGTTATTTTACACTGTATACTGACACTATATTTGGTAATGTTAAAAGGTCTTCTACAAAAAAAAACGAAATCCAAAAAGGGAAAATAAAAGGTTTTTAAACTAAAAAAATTTACTTTTTAAAAAAAGTTTGTTTTTTAAGTAATTTTTTTAAAGTTTTCTATGTAAATACAAACAAAAACATCTATTCATTTTTCTTGTATTTGTTTATTTCGCTCTGTTTTATTTCGGTTTGACATAAAAACCCCCTTTTTTGTTATTTTAACGATCTAATTGTCTTAATGCTGATCGTCTTTTATGTGATATGTTAGTGCGAACATGATAGTTAGCTATCAGAAGATAAATACGTGACGCTGATGTAGCTAGGATATACTCCGAGAGGTCTCTATTAGCGAGATATATGACATGAAGGCTTCTTCTAATCAATAGAAGACTAGATGACAATAATTCAATGTCAATAAACCCATTAACTATATATATATATATATATATATATATATATATATATATATATATATATATATATATATATATATATATATATATATATACTAATAGGTTTAATTTTAAATGATTTACGATTTAATGTGATTTTATTTAATATTGTCATTTTATAACATAGATGATATGGCAACAAAAAGCAACAATTTTAATAGTGCATTGTGGGTATTTGTTTCATATTTGGAATTTGGTTAACTAAAACATAAAGTCAATACATTAATTATCCCTATAAAAACAGGGCTTTTGTGGTACACTACAGCCAGGAATTGATGGATCAAATGAATTAACCAAAATCAAGCCTAAAAAGTAAAATATTAATAAACAGTATCATTGAATATTATAAGTATAAATCATAATAAATTCAGTGCAATACTCGTTGCAGCGATACAACACAACTCAACCCAATACCAACGACCGTCTTCGACTTATTCAAGACTTCATCAGATTGCATAGAATGTTTAACGTTACCAAGTTACTCGATGTTTGTATTTACACAATTTTCCCTAGGAATTGACGCTTTAGATATTTTAAACCAAAAAGTGTGATATTCAATTTCTTTGTTCTAGTTATCATAGTACCTAATCCGGTGTTTAGAAAACGTACCAATGACAATTGAATGGAATTAATATGTTTGTACAGATGTGAAAATGTCAGCCTTAGCCATTGAAATTAAGAAAATAAGCTTAAAATATATTTCAAAGGAATTTGTCGTAACTTCCCATATGAAAATTGATAATGAAATATTCCATTGCTTTGCAAACATAATAACTGGGTAACTTTAATCTAACTAGTGGAGTATCTTGATTAAAGAATTTGCTTAGTTGATTGATCGAAAGCTGAGTGATTAAGAGACTAAGTGTGTGGTTGAGTGGTTCAATGATTGGGTGGTTGAGTGGTTGAGTAAGTGAGTGAGTGAGTGTATATCACTTGGTTTCAGACAGTTTCAGACTAACCAGGCCACGAGGAGCAAGTCACTTTAGTGACCGGAGAAGAGGGAATTTATTCTATAAGAAATAATGTTCGAAATAATGATCAATGAAATTATTCCTCCCTGTGGCTTCTTATTGCTGAATCTTTTGTTAATTTGCTAGTGAAATCAATGTATTATCACACAATATCATGTGTCAGAGAATTTCCTATATATAGATGAGCACTCGGTTCAAAGACATCATTATACGGCAGGATGAAAGAATGTCTCTATTTACTGTTGACTAAAATATTCATAAAGGAAATATATGCTCTACATATTTGCTACCTTAATGATTGCTCTCTGGAATGTTGCCAATATTAAAGAACATCTTGCTGGTATTATAAAGCCAATTCCATTGGTGATATTTTTAAGAGGCGCTTATATATGACAGATCGATCTGCGGTGACATACATAAAAACAAGGTAACTCGTGATGAACAAGCCCATATTAATAAATACAAATGATTAATAATTTTCCCAATAGATAAAGCAATATATATTGTTTCAGTTTTATTTTGCAATAGTTTTTAAATATTTCTCATTTCACCATAAAATGGATAAATGCTCAAAAATCGATTGTTCTTACCTTTCATAACTTTTCAACACCTTTTCTTGTTTGTTTTGTTGTTTGTTAGGTGTATGGGGGTTGTTGTTTGTTTTAGTTTTTTTTAGTGCATGTTTATATAGCGCCAGAACCAGTTAACACTGTTCTGAGGCGCTGTACATCTATTATTAGTATCACTGACTCAGGCCAGTTTCCACCCAATACACATCTCAACTCATAAGGGAGCATATAACACATTCTGCCATTAAAGGCAAACATCGACACTCAAATATATAGCCAGTACGTCCTGTCCGGATCTCTTTTTCATGGGTGACGTCATGACGTCATTGCAGCTCATGGAGCCTAGTACCCGCAACCCTTCCGCTACAAGTCCTACACTCTACCTAACTGCGCCGTCACTGCTAGATATATACAAATACATATATACGTATATACATACATATATACTATATATATATATATATATATATATATATATATATATATATATATATATTATTTATTTATTTATTTATTTATTTATTTATTTATTTATTCATTCATACGCATAGACGCACATACATACGCACGGACAGAAACATCTTTAATAGTGAATAAAAACCCAACATATAGATTTCACTTTAAATACAAAATACCTTTTTTTTGTGAGATTGTGTGAATGAGTGGTAATACGAAGGATACATTATTCCTCCAATGAAGTATCCTTTTGATTTGTGGTCACAACTCTACCTTCATTTGACACAAGTCATTGAACTCCGTTACTCAAAAGACAATTACATTTGTTTCTACTTTAATGTATTAATTCCATATATCATGAGTAATACTTAATATAATTAGATTTGTGACGAAAGCTCTAATAAAAAAGAACACCAAGTTAATGGTTCAAATGGATTAATCATCATATATTGTTCCGGCCCAGCTAATTCTACATCATAGTATTAGAAACACGTAATAAATAATTGCGCCCTAGGAAATGCTCACAACAACATATACCTTCCATATCCGTATATTAAATTTCTTACTGCATCTATTACAAGATACCATTAAGACGCTGAACTCTGACAACAAAAATACGTTTAGATGCTTCCTCGTGTATGTAGACAGAAACTGACACTTTTATGGTATCATTAATTTTGTGATAAATCGTCGGTTATATCTTTAGGTAGTGATGAATCTGAATTAATATCGAAATAATGTATGCTTGCCATAACTGTACATTGTTGATACTACTGCTTCTTTGGTTATATGCTGAATCATTCTTTTGTTTAGTTGACAAGATTAGTCAACAAGAGAAACACACAATACACGAGGTGAGGTTAGATAATATATATGGTGATTGGGATGGGAAGGGAGGAGTCACCTGTATGACACATGATGTCAACATACTTACACTGAGCATTTGATTTAAAAATATTGAATTAGATATAATAAAATATAATGGTGTATAAATAAAAAAGTGTTACATACATTACCTATAAAACGTATTAAAGTGTTATATACATTACCTTTAAACATGTTTAGGTTATATTATTCTTAGAAATACAAAGTTTACAAAAGATCCATTGAAAGAACAAATGGATACAAAATAAAACCACTGATACATCGATATGATCTGTTACGTTTGATACGGTTGACCATAATGTGTTTTATACAAGACTGAAAGATATACTTGGTTTGTCGGTCGAAGCGCTTGTTTCATTATCTTAAAAACAACTCTCCCACATAATATCGTTTCAAATTATTCTATTTGATATCTTTAGTTCATTATCTGATGTCTCAACGGGTTGTTTTATTGCATGATTGGTATTCATTATGCATACACGACAACTGATATTTATGTGACCATAACACAAAGCTGTAAATATCACATAATCATGACAATGACTGATATACCTTCTTAACCTTAGGAGATCCATAATATTGCATATAACTATTGCATATAACATATATTATTTTATTTGGATTAAATAGATTAGGTTACATTTCTAAAATTTAAATCTTTGTCCTTTTTTATGACACTTTTTTCTAGAAGTATGGAGTTTGGGGTTGTTTTCTTAAGTTCATTAATCTGTATGATCGGGTGAAATCGATATGCAACATTGCCTTTGTCTATCTTAAAACTGACTACTCTCTAAAGGTCTTCTTCACACCCGAAGCACACGGGGGTGCAATTATGTTTTATACCTCAGATAGACTATTCTATTTTTCATCATTATGTTCCCTATATGATTATAATATTAAGCTTCTAAAGCAATCGCCTAGTGAAATATAGTTAAAATTTGATAATAATACACTTTATTAAGAAAATAAATTAATATTAACTGACAGGAAAAGATAATTATGCCAACAAATTACACTTTTCAAACAGTAATTACAGATTTACAGGCACATAAGAATAGAGTGACTGGTTGTATGTTATTGTATAACAATCAACACTTCTAATAAAAGTTTAGGATATTTATTCTCCAACCTCTTTTAATAGCTCTACAACAACAACAACAACTAACAATAATAACAATAATAATAATAATAATAATAATAATAATAATAATAATAATAATTATTATTATTATTATTATTATTATTATTATTATTATTATTAAAACAAAAACATATTATTATTATTATTATTATTATTATCATTATCATTGCCATCATCTTCATCATAAATATTATTATAAATAATAATACACCAACAATGCTACTCGAACCAGAAAACCTCAGAAATGAAATAGGATATAATAGATGACTGCCAGTAGTACTTATGTTTCTCACTTAAACATTAATTAAACTAAACACAATAATTATCATGTTATTTTATTATACTGGACAACGCAGTATTTTGGCATTAAATCATGAAATCCTCATTTCTAAGAGTTGTCAGATGATCAATATTTTATTGATATAGAAGTTGTTTATTTTTCCTAGAAATCAATGCTTGTCTCTTCATCAGTTCGCACTAAATAACATGGTATCATCACCAAATTGTAAAAATGCCCCTCCCATAGATGATATATGATATTACCTCTCTCATAAATGCTATTTTATTCCTAACGTTTTGCGGTGAGAACATGGTAAATAGTCAACTTACTGGACTACAAGCGGTGTTCATGAGAACAGCGCCTTTGTCTTATTTAACACCGTATTCTCAACCACAAAATGGCGAATCTGTGTTCACCATTTCCTGGCAAAGAACAATATTGTTTGAAAGAGTTTGACTTACTAGTCTGTGACAAGCGCTAACGTCCTGTCATCGACCAGAACGTTAACATATACAGATAGTGGAATAATAATACGGCTACTAGACTTCTAAGAAGCATCATACTGATAGCCCATACGTTATAAGTGCACGTTGATAATGCAATGGAAAGATCATAGCTCAATTCCTAGTGATACATGCTGTTATGGGCGGCTCCCTAGGGATTTACTACTCATTCCTATAGGATCAAGGTCAGGGCTGAACAAAGAGCATAATACTTGATTAAGACTATTGGAATAAGATGACAAGATAATAATTTTCTGTATCTTTTCAAATATACTACAACAGTCTTTGAACATCAGCAAATATAATCATTTGATAGAGAAATGGAAATATACCGAATATTTCTTAACGTTCTAGGAAGAATAAGTTTTTGAAACGTTACAGTGAGTAGTACTGAGAGATAATAAACACTGTCATCTTTAATACAAATTATTCCTGTATTATATCGTTTTCATTATAATTTATAATACCTACCCATACCTAGATACAGTCAGCTAGACACACACACAGACATATAGACACTCACACGTGTACCCATATATTATTAATAAATATATATATATATATATATATATATATATATATATATATATATATATATATATATATATATATATATATATATAATATATATATACTATTTATTACTCCTGTGGTAGATAATCTGGACATGATTTTATATATAATCATGGACAGATTAACTACCACAGAAACAGTAACAGAAACGAGTAGATAGTGAGGTAGAAATTTGAAAAACTGGACAGAGATAAACTGAACAACAAAGGAAAAGACCTGTATTAACGAATAGGATAGCTGATATTACATTTTATCACGAAAGGACTTATTTAAGTAATAAATCAGGGCAAGGGGAATATTTAAAAATAACCCATTCGTATCAGCAGATGGCTTATTTAACTCGTTGTGATTTTATTTAAATGTAGCTCTAGTACATAAACATCAACGCAAATTTCATTTGTTATGGCATTATACATAATTACTATACACAGGAGTTGCATAACCAAAATTAAATAGTCAACAATGTACTATAATAACTCCATGTTAACGAGCTATTAACTTGTAACATGTAAACATATACATACTGGCTCTCTCTCCTTTTCTCTCTCTCTCTCTCTCTCTCTCTCTCTCTCTCTCTCTTTCTTCTATATATATATATATATATATATATATATATATATATATATATATATATATATATATATATATTGTGAATGTGTATTAGTGATAATAAGCAAACGAATGGATTGTCTTAACAATGTAAATCCCAAATTTACGTGTGATGTATCATAGCTATTTATTTACCAATTTAATATTTAGAACCTGTCATTTAGAAGAATGGTATCGTCGAATCAAAATAGGCTTTTTCTCAATGATTTATTTCGCACACAAGTTGTTTTTACTAACATATAGTTGGCCTTGGGTATTTGTTGTCATTAAGATGATTTGATTAAGGATAAGAATGTATGCCCCAAAAAAGAAAGAACAGAACCAACAATAAAATAACAAGCTTCTCTACAAAATTGTAATTTAAATCCTCATGTATAGCCATGCATGTAATCTTGCGTTTATTATAAATTATGTTACTAAATCTCATACAATAATTTGTATGATATTGGCTCCATCAGTCATAAACTGAAGATGATCTTTTAGTTTTGTTATAGTATTATTGTAAATTGCCGAATTACAGCCTTACGTGTGATGTTGAAAAGCTGTACATTACCTTTATTTTGACGAGCGACATATTCTGAACATCTTTGGCCAATCTTTCTAGAACAACACTTTCCATGTGTCAGCGTTCTTTGATATGAATTGATTTACCAGCTTGCGACAAACAATAATATCACACCATTGACCAGAATAATAGTATACATATTTAGTGTAATAAACATACGACTAGACATCTGAGAAACACCCTACTGATGCCATCTATGTAAACTTATATTAGAGTGTAAGCTGAAGATATACCAGTTCGCGTAAATAATAAAGATAGAACGTTCTCCTCTTCAAATAACGTCCAGGTAGTGGTAGTGGTAGATAATAGTGGTAGTGGTAGATAATAGTGAGATAAAGTCTTCAGTAGTTAGAAAAGTAAAAGACCTGCCTTACCAGCTCGTTGGTCTTTCTCATACATGAATTATGCAACCATCAAGCCATTAACACAGGTGAATTAATGAATTATCTAACCAAATCAGTTACCTGAAGTAATCAGTCATCTAACCATTCTATCAAGTGAATCAATCATCTAGTTGTTTACGATCAGACAATTCTTGCCCTATCTTATTATACGTTGTTTTACTGGGCGAATGTTGTATATAAGGTGTCGACATAATTAAAATATAATCAATGTCTGAGGCTCGTTTCCTGAATGACATAACTCCAAATTATATGTAAAATGTCAGATTGGATTATATAGTTGTCGTTGTTATTTTGTTGTTGTGGTTGAGCTTTTCGTAAGAACCAGCAGATCCAAGGCAAACCTAGATCCAAATTCAAAGAATGGATATTATGTTACTTACCTCTTTGCCAGCAACAAATATATGTCTGCGAGAAACCATATTTAGAAGTTAGCGAAAAGGAAATATCTTGAAATACCTCTTTCACCAAATATGGACGTTTCCAAGTATTATGAAAGACATAACTTTTGTAATTCTCGATGTTGAGTACCCTACTTCCGGGTTCTTAATAAATATTTGAAGAACAGAAGCCAGCAAATATTTATTTTCCTATATTACGATTCTTAATAAATATATCGAACCATCTATACAGTGTTATACCTATTTACTCATATGTGAAAAGGGCCAGTATACGGGATTGGTAAAAGAAATAGGATCTTTGCAACTTGCCGGTGGATAAACAGCAGTAATGTCTGAATAATGTTGACATTTTAGGAATTATGTATATGATACGGCTTCTTACATGTTAGTTTTGTATTGTGGTTATTTTCATTTTAGTTGTCATCTTTGCATTAGTATAGATTCATTCTGAAATAACCTACTGTTCCTACTGTGTATTGTTACAGAATCTCCTTTCTTCTTCGTGAGATGCTAAACCCTGAACTGTGACAAGAACAGGACAGCAGCGTCTGTCTAAAACGTGAAATGAAATATTATCGTTCTACGGTTGACTCGACCCATTTAGCCTACCATGTGCACAAAGGTGGCCGTAAAACACCAATCATCATCATCACCTACGGTTGACTACTTTGGTGCGCACCGTGGTTAAATAGACCGAGCAAGTCCCAAAGGTAATAACTCGAAATGAATAAAGACAAGTTCCTGCAGAAATGTACAGGCGGAAATTTGAACCCGTATGTTCGAGGTCCCTAGGCAATTGCTCTCCCCTTCAGACCTTGCAGTTCCGTTTAAAGAAAACCTATTTACCACTACGCTTTCCTAAATATTATTACATACCTAGGGAATTGTAAGGTGTTGACTTTGAAAAAAATTGATCATTGGTAATCATAATCAATGAAAAGTTTCTTTTTGTAGAAGAATTTGGGTAAATTAAAAATAAATAGTCTTCTTGTTATGGTATCTCTTTTTTGTTAATTGCTTTATTTCCGTTCGATAACAGAACTCTTGAGAAATTGTAATCGAACTACGTAGATAGCCTTGTTGTGGGTTCTACTTTGGGAATAACAAGAAAAAATTATTTTGTCACATACTGGCAAGAAGAAAAATCTGGTCACATGATGTACTTCAATTTATTCGCGAAGAGTATCTCCATTGAAGTGACATAAGAACTTTGTTCTTTATTAAAACCTGGATTTGATGAACATCCGTGACTTGAGAAGTCCAAAGCAATACCACTTCATATTAGTTCATCTTTGATTAATACGTTACAGAGGAGTTACGTGGCAAGTCATTCTAGTACAAAGATATATGAACAAATGCATTATTTAACTAGCACATTAAAATAAAGTGGTATACATACACTATTCACTTTTGAGGGTACCAAGAATTTTTACAGCAATATACGGAGAGAGATCCTTCCGAGCATCAGCTCCCAGGTCCTGGAAAGAGTTGCCAAACTACGTTAAACATCAGCAAGTAAAGACATATTTTGTAAAGTTGTTAAAACCCATTGATTTAAATAGTTTATTGTGTATGAAACGTATTTGATCTATATGAGCTCAGAATATGTTCAGATTTAATTGTGATTTAAATGTTAAGCGCCTTAGAGCAATTTCTGTTGAATAAGGCACTATATCAAATACTATTATTATTATATATAGCTCTAATCTAGATCGCTGAAACACAAAACTGAAGCTACATAAAACATTATTGTCTATATGTAGATTAATAAATGCGGTGACATTACCAAATAAAAAATATATGTTCATAAATGTATTGGTAAAATTAGCAATCATGTAACTGGCATGGCCGAAGATTTATGAAATATAACCTTAATAGAGATACGGTCATTTAGACTGGTATTGTGAGACCATAAATGTATTCTTTAAATGGGCATCATCTGAGTAAACTGCCATAATGGTAGGATGTGTGTAGAGCATGAAAGCGTTTTGTGAAATTGTAGTCAATAGTCAAAATAATATAAACCGGAAGAAGCTGTCTGCAAAATGCTCCTATCTGACAATCCATTGATTCTCTTGTAACAAATAAACGAAAGATCCATCCACAACACACTAGAGACGGGAACTATTTCATGGATCATTAATTGGTTTATACATTCGTATTGAATAAAACATCCCTGAGTTGTAAAGATAAGTGACCTGATTCGGGCAACAGTATGACATCAACTGATAAGATTAGAGAGATGACTGATAGAGTGACTGCTTGAAATACTGATTTATTGATTGACTGACCGTCTGACTCTCCGTCCGACTGACTGACTGACTCTCTTATTTACACTGATAACTAAAACAATTTTACTAATTAACATACGCTGTCTCTCATTCACTAATTGGCTCCATCAATGGGTCCAACAAAGATGTGCATATTTACAATATAACTAAGTAACTAAGTAACAAACCTAGTACCTAATTAACACACTCACTCACTGGCTGATCCATCCAATCAAACAAATCATACTTTTCACCTAAGCGCTATAAGAGATAACAAATAATAATCCGTATGTGAGTAGTATACCTAAGTTCGGTTAAAGTTATTAGATTATACCACAACCCGCTTCACACTATCCCCTCACCGATATATGTAGACATTGAACACAGCTCACAATGGCTACTATTAACGTTGATATATGTGATGTCATATTTTCAATAATAGAGATTATATCATCACTTTACTCGATACGGATCCAGACAGTATTCCGTGTCATCGATTAAGTTATATTGATGTTTATGACGTACAGTTATCTTAGCCAGCCAGTTAATGTTACAATAAACACCAGTTAGGCCTGCAATTCAATGCCAGTTAATGTTACAATAAACACCAGTTAGGCCTGCAATCCAATAATTCCGGCAGACAACCAATGATAATAACAGCAATATATTCAGTGATCTGCTAATACGTTTTACTCTTTAGCTGACACCTAGACATGTTATTGTTTTCTTGAATAGCAAACTTGTTATTAGAAATAAAAAATCGAACGCTCGACGAGGCATCATTTGAAAGTAATTTACGCTAAAATAATATATCTTTGATTTTAATCTATTAACGAGCCACACAGAGGCATTGTTTCTGTCTGAGTTTTTTTTTATCTGACGTGAAAGAGAATATTTAATCATCAAAGGTAATATGCCATTATTTTAGTAAATCAACATATATGTCCAAATTAGAACAATATGATTAGTTGGGGTCTGATTAGTTGTTGAAAACTAGGATGCTGTCTTTATTAAGGTTATTTTAAAAGGTAACAAGCTATTTCTGATAAAGAGTCGTTTATAGCAATGCTAATGACGTCATGAGGCAAGAGGCAGTGCTATATTTAGTCTGTAGGTCAATTCAAGGTGATTAGGCACCAGCAGAGGGTCATTGACCTACAAAAAAGAACATGTTTTAATGTATGGTCTCGTTAAATCAAAGTGTACTTAATCGATTGTGTTTTTAAATGGAGGTGATCGTTATGTGTACATCCAGATAGTCATCATTCATCCCATCATTGTATCAGGTCAGGTAAAATTGATGATAATAAAAACAAATATAAATAATAACATTATTACTGTTTGTACAGCCAAAAAATAACGAATTATATATGTGTATGTGTGTGTAAATAATAAAATTGCATAAACAAGTATATATAAACATATATGTATATATATATATATATATATATATATATATATATATATATATCAGATGGAAAGAAACAGACAAATTAAGGACTTTGTGGCATTGATTTGTTACCATGTAGGCTTGTATTGATTGGAAGAAGCCTCCATGTCTTATTTTGATGACCAATACCCCTCGGAGTTGGTCCTAGCTGCCTCAGTGTCGAATAATAACTCTTGACAGCAAACTATGACGTCCTCTCTATAGCATCACTTTGAAGGCGAGCAGCAATATGATAGCTAGGTAATTAATAACAATTAGGTAGGTTACTTAATAGATATGATATCAATAATAATTGATGGTAATATTATTTACGAAGATACTTACACCGTTATCGACCAAACTGGGTTACAGAGTGACCAATAGTAAAAAGGTGCAGAGAAAAACCAGTAAGTAATAGACCTTTGCTTTATGATTATCAAAAATATTATCATAAATATTATCACAAGTATGATAATTATGTGTTTTCACCAGTTTTCTTACAAATTAAGAGAAAAAAGCCAATTATCAAAAATATGGCAATTATATGCTCCCTATCAGTTTGTGAGAGAACTGATGGACTTATATAATTGATGTGTTATAAAAGCCACTGTACTTCTCGAGCCAGACGTTGATGAATGTATTCGAGTTATTATATATGATGATTTTCTCATCTTCATATGTTCTCAAGAAGTAATACGACTCAGTTTTGATAACGATTAACATTTGTCTACATATAATATTATATCTATATACTAATATATCTGATATAATAACAGTATTAGATGATTCTCGTATACTCTCATATACCATGATAAAACTCGATAATAAACTACAACTGCACTTACCAGCTTCTTGTGTACGTCATAAGTGCCTGACTTTGATGGATAGTAGAAGCTGGATTTTTTATACACAAATAAAACAAAAACAGATTATGACAGGGGTAAGTTAGAGAATGTTTACAGGAGTAAATAATAGAACTAAGAGCTTAATGTTAATTGAGAGTTAATAGATGTTAGAAGTTTTGTTTTTCCTACATCATGAAAACATCTTACCTCGGAATGACAGATCTCCGCAAATGTTTGGGACGTTTAACCTCAGCCATAATTCGTTTAATTATAATTACAATAAATGTATTTTACAAATATTGTTTATGGCCTGGGTTTATTACAAGACTAATTAGGTTAAAGATAACCGATGGTAGTATCCTAAAGCGGATTAATGGTAAAATAATGGGCTAGAAATAGAGTTTGAATTCATCACGGTAGTAAGTTATTAACTAACACATTAATTGTACGCCAATAATAGAAACAAGGAACCAAAGTCCTAGAAACCACAATAATGGACTTTGCAGATTAAATACTTATCACAATAAAAATAGTTTTAAAAATATGGTCCCTTAACAAGTCTCTTCCTAGTATGAATCACCTTAGCTTAACTCAATGTAATGATAGGAAAATAAAACTGTTGGTTGAGATGTTGAGGATTACTAATGTATATATATAATATATATATATATTATATATATATATATATATATATATATATATATATATATATATATATATATATATATATATATATATATATATTATATATATATATATATATATATATATATATATATATATATATATATATATATATATATATATAATATATATATAGATATTACGTATGCTACACATACATCATTCCATAATTTTATATTATACTTTATAAATTAATACCTTAATACGATGATAAACAGACCTGTAATATTCCTTTAATAAGCATGTAACATGGAAGTATTACAAGTTTATGGCAACTTTATTACACATCGTATGTTAGGTGGGTTGTGTGGCATGAGACCAAGTAGAGATGAAACACCCTGTTGATGCTACAGAACTGTTGCCAACCGCTCTACAAATTAAGCCATGGAAGAGCCCTTATTAATCATCTAACAGAAATATACATTTCACTGGTGGTTAAACAAATGCAACAACATACAATATACCAATGAATGGATCATTAATTAGTGGTGCAATTATAGAGAAATGTGGAACACCTTTCACCAAGACAGGCCATAATGTGTACCAGTATTTCAAGACACAACATCCATAAAATTAATATCTGTCCACATATATCGGTTGAAGGATTATGTCTAATAATGTAAGCACCATTAATTAATAATTCGACAAGAACCTCAATGACTCTAAACAGTTAAAAAGACATCTTCATATTTCTATCAATAATACATTTGACAAAATATCACCCCAATTAATAATTATAAAGTACACTCAGCCTAATATTGCATTCTCGTAAACTATAATAGAGGAAGCAAACGCCATTTGTGAAATTAATATAAATCATACTAAAAAATATATTTACGGTGGATTCCTCATCACAGTTACATATAAAGTGTGTTACCTTACTGTTATATTCTTACTTATATTGTGTAGCTGACTATGATGCGTGTACAATACGTCGATCTTGACCTAAAACTGGTGAACGTCAGTTGAACAAGTCGCTCTACATTTTATTTCTTTCTTGAACATATTTATTGTGCCAATAAAAAATAAAATATATCGAGATAAGAATGTTGAAAAAAAACAATTAACTGAGAACAAAATAATTCACCGTATGAGTAAATGATAAAATATAATAAGTAAGCCTCGCTGTAAGTAGTCGTTTATTTTTGTATGTCAGTTTTTATATTAATATTTGTATTCATCATTTTTCCTTGTCAGTATATTTATTCAAGTTTACTGTATAAAATATTTGCTTCCTTTCCAGATAAATCACCTTGTATTAACACTGGAGAGTACTTCAAAGTTACCGAAATCCCTGAAACACTATGGACAATCAAACTACCAATAATCTGAAACTTTCCAAACCTGCAAGTGCCCCAGATTCAGTGACTCAACTTGGATATGTATTCGTTCCATTACTGTTTACAGTGGGCCTCGTCGGAAACTCACTGACGATAATAGTTATGACGTCGGTGTCATTTAGAACACTTCCTGTCAGCAAAATGCTCATCGCCATGTCACTGGCCGATACACTCGTCAATTTATTATTTCCTTTTAACAAGCCATTTATGAGCCAACTAATTGGAATTGATATCAGGGCTTTATCATCCGGAGGTTGTAAGGTCTTCTTTTGGACATATCGTTTTGCTAAAACTGTTTCATCTTGGATGGTTGTGATGATATCCTTTGAAAGATTCGTGGCCGTTTGGTTTCCCATGAAATCCAAATTTATTATTACCGAGCGGAATGTTTACATCGGAATGGCCGTGTTATATATAATGTTTGCTGTATTCCATGGTTATTGGTGTTCGTGGGCAGATAGAGTAATAGATGGGAGTTGTATTCTTACCAGTCGTCCAGCTGGTTTTGAAATACAATCTGAAGTATTTTTAATAGTTGGACTTGTTTTGTACTCATTTGGTCCATCCGTCTTCTTAGTGATTATTAATATTGTGATTGTTTACAAACTAGTCCAGATCCGAAGGAAGATTTCATCGGAATCCATTGTTCAGCGGTCATCATTGGCTTCTCAGACACAATCTCAAAGTTCCAGAACTACCATCATGTTACTGAGTATTGCCATAGCTTATGTTGTCTTGGTAACGCCAAATTCTGTTGCCCATTTCGTTGGATTTAGACGTAAAGAAGAGATCTTCGAGACAATGGATCCAGTGATGGTATTCTTACGTGAAATAGTTCAAATTCTGGAACAGATGAATCATTCTATCAACTTTTTCTTGTATATTTTATGTAGTAAGAGATTCAAAGGTGGTGTGATAAAAATAATAACTCAAAAAAAAGGTAACCACACTCCTTTAATACACGTTCTGTCACGTTAGGCAAATGGCTAAAATTTGTATACGTGAATAGTCTTTTAAGTCGAAAAGTGTAAAAATATTTGCAAGTATTGGTCTTAAAAATGTATATATAAAATTAAGGAGAGGAAGTTAGTTATTGGGATTTTGCCTATCCATAAAACAAATAAATTCAACAACATATTTTACCAATGGCTAATAAAAAGTGGATTTAATATGCAAATAAACATAACAAACAGTTTATCTTAATTGCAAATGAAAAATCACTTTAAAAAATCGTAGTAAGCGCATTTATAGGTCGTATATATATATATATATATATATATATATATATATATATATATATATATATATATATATATATATATATATATATATATATATATATATGAGAGAGAGAGAGAGAGAGAGAGAGAGAGAGAGAGAGAGAGAAGAGAGAGATAGAGAGAGAGAGAGATAGGGAGAGAGAGAGAAACTGTCTTTGGCATTAAATAGCAATACTTCTTGCATTCATTCCGAATACTTTCACAATAAATGCTAAGCAATTACAGTTTATTCATCAATGGAAGTGATATTTTACTGTAGATAGCATCGAAATAATAAATACCAAATTATTCAGATATTAATTATTTCACATCATAACCCCAGTGTTAAATATTGATTAGACGGTTTATTATTTAAATATGTGCTTAATATACGAAATCTATCTTATATAGTACTTTTATCTGATTATAATAATAACGATGATTATGGTGGTAATGGTGGAAGTCGTAGTGGTGGCTATATGGAGATCATGATCATTATGATGATGATGATGATACTAATGGTGATAGTATATATATATATATATATATATATATATATATATATCAATATATATTATAATATACTACTACAACAGTACTACTAATAGTAATATATATATATATATATATATATATATATATATATATATATATATATATATATATATAGATATTATTATGTACTACTAACCAGTACTACTAATATAATATTAATATATATATATATATATATATATATATATATATATATATATATATATATATCTTTATATATTATATATCCATCTTTCAGTTTTCCCGTAATACAGTCACTTGGTTTCATTTAATAGTGTCAACGCTAAAGTGTTTACTGATCAAGTGCCAAATTCTTATATACACCTGAGGGCCATCATCCAGTTGTTGTTATTATTATTGTTGTTGTTTTGTTGTTGCTATTGATGTCCTTGTTGTTGTTGTTATTGTTGTTATTATTATTATTCCTGTCATAGTCGATGTATCAGTATCGTGTTGTTGAATGTTAGTAAATAAATCCGATGATTATTTGTTAGTTATTATTTGTTACTTATTTTGCTTAAAACACAGAAACCACATTTACACTTTGGTAATTATTCTCGTATATGAGATTTAATATAACATAAACTGTTTGCTTTCTTCGCATCATAAAACAGGCCATTATTAGTTAAAGTTATTTTTAATAAATGCTACTTTGTATAATTAGGAAATAGATTTACCTTTTTTCAAGGTGAAGTTTTTATAAATATTCTGGACACATATCACTCATTATTTTATGTGCGATCTAGAGAACTCTGCGAATCCTTGTTACACAAAATGGTGTCTTATTAAATTTTGCGAGATAAGTGTGCTCAAATATAGTTCACAGTCCACATTCAATCCTAATACCTTTACGTTATCATCAGGGACAATATCGTAATATACAATATTAAAGTGCCTAAATTATCGCTTTTACCAAACGCAATGCCTTGAAATTTACTTTCGTTGACTCTCCTATGATTTGATTCAAACCATGATGTAACTTTATGGACGTTGTGTAACAATTTGCTTTTAACAAGTTGATACTCATGTCCGGAACTTACCAGAGAATTGTCGTCTGCCTAATTGTAAATATCTACATCATTGTCTACTACACCAAGCAGATAATTAAATAATAGCCCCATAAGGGAACCCTGTGCACAACACTAGTTGACATATTGCCGTTGACTTTTATTTTTAGGTTACGACATGCTACCATCAAAGGTGTTAAAACTTAGTTGTGATTTTGTGTGCAATTATGTTTGTAAACTTATAAACATGTCCAGCAGGTAAATATCCCGACGCACTGAAATATGCAGAAATTAGCCCGACTATCAAAAAGGGCAACACATTAGATGTATCAAATTAAAGACCTGATAGCATTCTACCAAGCATGTATAAGACCTTTGAAAAGGAAATCGTTAATCAAATTAACAGTTATTTCAATACTATATTCAGTCCTTTATTATCTGGTTTTAGGCGGAAATATAGTTGCAAAAGAGTTGTTTTTCGTATGATTGAAAATATCGAAATGTCTCTTGATGAAGGTAAAGTTGTATATATGATACTTATCGATTTCTCTCACGCTTTTGACTGCATACCTTACACATTGTTCTTTTCCAAACTTCCAGCATAGGACTGATGTGTAATTATATGTAGCTAGAAAATGTTCCAGATGGGCTAACTGCACCAGCCAAGTCTGATTTGAACCCATATGCTTAAGGTGTTTGCCCAACAGCGCTCCCAGTTGGACCATGAAGTTATGTTTAAAGAAAATCTATTCAGAACTCCGTTTTCTTAAATGTTGTTACATACTTAATAAATATGGAAATGTTAAGATTTAGAAAAACTTGATAATTGTGTGATCATGTTCATTAAAATTCAATATTTTTGTTGTAAAAATACCTCTTTTTGTTAATTGCGTATTTTCTTTTGTTAAATGAACTATTGAGAATTTGTATTGGAACTACGTAGATTCCCTTGTTGTAAGAGCTAATTAATGAATGACACGAAGACATAATTTTCTCAAATATTGACATGAAGAATAATCTTGTCACATAATGTATTTGATATTAATCGGCAAGAGTAATTCCACTGACGTGACTTAGGAACTTTGTTCTTTGTCAACACCTGCAATTTATGAACATCCTTGAGATAACAAGTCCGAAAGACCAACCAAATATAAAGCTTTGTTCTAGATTGTAGAAACTCCAAACTAAAGCTACGATAAATAATTATTTTATATATGGGATCAGACATGGGATCAATTCAATTCCGGGATTGGATTTGATGGGATATTCCAATTCCAATTCCGGAGTTGGAATTGACTATTTAAAAAAATGGAAATGGAATTGGAATTGAGAAATTTTGAATTGGAATTGAGAAATTTTGAATGGAATTGGAATTGAAGTTCGCTACAAAAACATTTAATCCAGAAATTAATTTACGTGTATGGTACCAATATACTGGAACCATAATGATCCAGAACTTACTGCTTGGTTTTTCGAGGAGATTTCCCAGGCTGTCGCTTATTTAGAACAGCCTCTATGTTGGAGTGGTTGAAAAACCTGCTCCTCCACACTTAAAGATGCTGCCGAAATACACTGAGAGTGATCACTGCCAGGGTGTTTTACGCCCTCAATGGGTCTTAAACAACACCACTTTTAATATTTCAATGAAGAAGGCAGCGGCATTTAACGTGGTCACCCACCCACGATGTTGTGAGCCGAGAAATTAATCTCTGGAAATGTTTAGACCTCTTGCTGGTGTCGGACCTGTTACCCTTGGCGCCAAGTGCCGGGTGTTTAAACGCTAAGCCACCTAAGCTCATTTAAATATATATATATATATATATATATATATATATATATATATATATATATATATATATATATATCACTATCAGATATGTAACTGACTGTGGCACCGCACTTGAGCATGTATCCAATTAAAATGGTCTGGATACCATGGGCTCCACCCACAATACGTGACACCACTACATAGCATGCCTGTTATCTATATAGAGATAT
This sequence comes from Paralvinella palmiformis, assembly GCA_025642065.1. NCBI lineage: Eukaryota > Metazoa > Annelida > Polychaeta > Terebellida > Alvinellidae > Paralvinella > Paralvinella palmiformis. The sequence goes on along the minus strand of JAODUP010001034.1, from coordinate 115,447 downwards.
TGCTATTTACGAATTTACCCCGTTCAATGTTTAAAACGGCCAAAATAAAATCCACAAATTAATTTACCATTTCATTTTTTAATTCAGAAATATTTCTTCCATAACAATCCTACTTGGAATATAAACTACTCAGAGTAAGTATTACAAGTAGGTACTCGGAGTATCTACTCATGGTAAAAAGTATTAGCCAAAAAAAGAGTCGGAAAAAACGGAATAAGAATTGAAATATTTGGAATTGCAATTGAATTGGAATTAATAAATTTGAGGTTGAATTCGAATTGGAATTGACAAAATGGAATTGACCACATGTCTGATGGAGATCATTAAATATGGTGACATCACCAAATGAACAATGTCTGTTCATACATTTCTTGATAAAATCAGTAATCATGTAACTTGCATGACTCACTCACTCACTCAACCAGCCATTCAACAATTCAACCGTTCAATCACTCAACCACTCACTTAATCTCTCAATCACTCAGCTTTCAACCAATCAACTAAACTATTTTTTTTTACTGAAGATGCTTCATCCATCAGTCGAACAAAATCGCATGTCCACAACATGAACTACGTAACAACGTAATTAGGTAACTAACCAAGTGACTAACTGAAATACTCACTCACTCCCTCACTCACTCCCTCGCTCGCTCACTGACCCTTTACTATCGAACAGAGTTCTTTAAGAGATAATAAGTAATCCGTTTTAACTAACTAACAGATATGACTAGTCGACTGTAAACTTTATCCATAATTTCAAATAAAGTTATTAAATTATACCACAACCCGCTTCACACTATCCCCATACCAATATTCATAGAGATTGAACATGACTCATAGAGTCTAGTATTGACTTTGATATGTCTGGTGACGATGATGATGATGATGATTGATGTTTTACGGCCACTTTTGTGCACAAGGTAGGCTAAATGGGCCGAGCGACCTCCAAAGGTAATGAAGCGAAGTCAAAGATGAAACAACCCTCAACCAGTCGAGATTTGAACACGGGTGGTAGTGATCTGTGGTCCAACACGCTACTGGTAGACCACGGAGGCGCCCGATATGTCTGTCAATATAATGTGTATCCATTTATTAGTTCATGACATCCTATTAGCTCATATTGATGTTTATGACGTACAGTTAACTTAGCCAGTCAGCTAATGTTACAATAAACAATAGTACGGAGAGAAAGTCAATGATAATAACATAAATATTATAACTGATTTACCAATATTCTAGCTGACACCTGGATATATTGTATTTGTTGTAAATCGAAAACTGATTTTTACAAATAATGAATCCAACATTTTGTTTATGTTTGATGCTGTATCATTTGGAAATAGGCTAAATTAGAGTAATAAATCGTAGATTTTTATATAACAGACTACACAGAGGCATTATTCCTGTCTGAATCAGTTTTTATAATAATATTTTGTTTTATACGTAATTTTGATTTTAATATTTTGATTTGTAGGTCAGTTTTTATATCAATAATTTGTTTTGTAGGTCAGCTTTATATTAATATTTTGTCAATCAGTTTTTATATTAATATTTTATTTTTTCGGTCATTTTTTTATATTTTCAGGTCAAATGTTATAATAATTCATTTGTAGGTCAGTTTTATATTCATATTTTGTCTTGTAGGTCAGTTTGTCTTAATAATTAATTTTTTTGGTCAGTTTTTATTTTAATATTTTGTTTTATGAGTCATTTTATATTAATATTTGTATTTACTTTAATAATTTGTTTTGTAGGTCAGTTTTATATTAATATTTTTTCGGTCCGTTTTATATTAATATTTGATTTTGTCGGTGATATTTTATATTAATATTTTAGTTTTGTAGGTCAGTTTTTATATTAATATTTATATTTTAGGTCAGATTATATATTAATAATTTATTTGTAGGTCAGTTCTATATTGATATTTTGTCTTGTAGGTTAGGTTTTTTAAATATTTAATTTTCTTGGTCTCATTTTATATTAATAATTTGTTTCATGGGTCAGTTTTATGTTAATATTTTGTTTATCAATCAGTTTTTGTATTAATATTTTATTTTATAGGTCAGTTTTATATATTAATATTTTATTTTGTAGGTTTATATTAATATTTTGATTTTTTCTCTTTTCAGTGTATTTCAAAAGAATATTGCAAAATAAAATAAAATTTGTGAGCCAAATAATTGAAACTGACATCAGGACTTTATCATCTAGAAATTGCCAGCTGTTCTTCTGGACTTATCGTTTTGCTAAAACTGCTTAATTTTGGATGGTTGTGATAATATCTTTTTTGAAAGATGTATTACCGTTTGGCTTCCCATTAATTCCAAATTTATTACAATCAAGCAAAATGTTTACATCGGAATGGCCGTGTTATGTGGAGTCTTTGCTGAATCCAATATTTAGTCTTCATTATAGGCTTCTCAGACACAACTACGAATGAAACGTCGACTGGGATATCCAGAACTACCATGATGTTACTGAGTGTTCCTATAGATTATGTTCTCTTGGTAACGCCAAGTTATGTTGCACGTTTTGTTGTATTTTATACAAAAAGAAGACATATTCAATGCAGTAGGTCTAGTTATTGTATTCGTATATGAAATAGTTCGAATATTGGAACAGATGAGTCATTCTAACGACTTTTTCCTGTACATATTGTATAGTAAGTAATTCAAAGCGTTGTCAACAAATTGTAACCCAAAGAAAAAGTAACCACTACCATACCTTTAATATACATTCTGTCACCTTAAACAAATGAGACAATTTTAATATGGGTATCACCTTTTAGGTCCAGAAGTTTGATAAATATTTGAAAGCATTGGTCATAATAAAATATATATGTAAAATTAAGGAGAAGGAAGTTAGTTAGATGGATATTGTCTAAAAATAAAACGAGTGAATTCAACAAAATATTTTACCAATCATTAATTAAAAGTGGGCTTAACGTGCAAATGAACACACAGAATGCAAATGAAAGATAATGTTTTTAAAGTCATATGATACAAAAGGTCTGTATAATAGTAGTACTTTATTTTGAACAATATTTTATAATTTAAATGATTTTATACATGACCATGTAAATCCTGTTCTTAAGAAACCAACTTTACTAGCCAATGACATAAACAGCTATAGACCTATTTCATATAAAATATTTTAGAAAAAGTCATATCAAGTCCTTAAATATTCACCTAAAATGTAATCACTTGTATAATATTTTTTCAGTTGCTTACAAGATATTTCATTTATATGTTTATCAATCAATATTAATAAATAGATTGATAAGCATTAATATATATATATATATATATATATATTTATAATACACAATAGTACTAATAAATTTCAGTTGTTCTTTTTACCTATGATGGCTTACGATAATTTAATGAACTGTTGATGTGTCAGTTCGAGGTTCCTAATCTGGCTAAACTTTAACCAGAAACCATTTCAATCACAGTAAATAAAAAACCTTTCCCACAATCTATACAGGGAGGTGTAATAATATAATAATAATAATAATAATAATAATAATAATAATAATAATAATTTGTATCAGCATTCAGTTCGGATATATTCAACGAGTTACTCAGCACTAGCTTATTCACTATCTCAATCAGTTTCATGATATCATTGTTGACATAATGTCAAACGTAGAGGATCCCCGCGCAAATAATTATGGTGAGGATGATGATAATCATGATAGGGATAAATGAATCCAGATCAAAAACGAGCACGTGTACTTTTCAGACTGTCTGGAATCGAGCCAGATGCGGTTATGACGTTACAGATCCGAGGTGGGTATTGGTTGAAATGTTGTATCAACATTAGTCTCTGATATGTGTGTGGTGTCTATATTCATTTATTATGAGAATTCTTTAAACAACACGTGATGGGTACTTTTCCATTAATAATAAGCTTATCATGATCACATTACCAAGTAACACATTCTTCAAACACGATTCTATCTTAGTTTTATGACAATGAAAAACCATTGCCTTCGATACTTTACCGTTAATGGCTGTTTTGTCACAGGTACATTACATGGTACCAAACGTTCCCCGGAATTGAAGTGTTCTATTGATTTGACATCAAAGCATTACCTCCTTTTATCACAAGTCAGTCGGCTGTATCATTCAACAGACAATTTTATTAATACCGATCTCTTATAGAACAGGAGTTGTGAGAAAGCATTGACATTTAGTCAGTCAATCAAATAGGTTAATCGTGAGAAATAACACTAGCTTTTGGGAATAAATGTATCCGTGGTCTGTGGCCTAGCCAATGCCACAGCAAGGTGTTAGTGCCGTGTAATGAATAGCTTTGTCCTCTCATCCTCTCAAGTATCCATAACAAAGTATGTATCACCTATAACTTGATAATAAATAGCACTGGCTTTTTATAACAAAGTTTCTCGTCATCACGTTGGACATTTTAACACTAGAAGAATACTTCAATAATACAACTGCTCTTCCGATGCCAAAGCATATATTAAATATAATAATTAAACAATGAATCAAACAGATATGGCAGACAATGAAACACATTTGTTATCAACTATCAATTATTTAGTATATTCTCTATTGATTGTCTATTTTCATTGACATTTCCCCCAAATGTAGTTAATTAACTAGGTAATTACCGTGGTTTTTATCGTAAAGCGGAGAAACCTACCAACCCTGAATTAAATACCATATCACAGAAAGAACTATATTTATTGGCAGAAATATAATGATCCTTATCCATGGAATACTAACCCTGGATACCATAAATGAAAGGGTCGAAATTATATTGAAGATTTATTTTATCAAGATCCACACCTATTGTGTTTTACTTTCCATGCAGATGCTGGGCTCCCAACTAGCGCTACAAACCTCCAGTTGAGAGATAGTATCTGGCTTTTAGTCAATTGGCCTAGGTGTGACTAGCGCTGGGTCTATACAACACACTCATTCACTCATTCGGTTACTCATTCACCCCATGCAGGCGATTCATTCGTGTTTATCTCAATCTGGTAAGAGCTATGAGATATTACTATCACTCATCGAAATGACATTATCTGATTCAGTGTGTGTTCATTCGAGAGGTTCGATCAATAATTATGATTAATTTCCTAATTAATAATTGCCTCAACTATCAGAACATTCTCTACGGCGTCAGATGACTCTGGTATTTCGTAAATTTCAGATGGAGGTCATTATCTGGAGAACAATTGGAAGTCGGGTGTCCCGTCTGTGACTTACGAAACTCTAATCATATCTGAAATCATTGTTTCACCAGAAGCTTCTAATGCAAGAAGCCTGCAAAATGGTTGGTATCGTATGTTGATCACCCTCAGCTCTCTCTCTCTCTCTCTCTCTCTCTCTCTCTCTCTCTCTCTCTCTATATATATATATATATATATATATATATATATGTGTGTGTGTGTGTGTGTGTGTGTGTGTGTGTGTGTGTGTGTGTGTGAGTGTGTGTAGTCAATGATATTCTGTTCTATGAATTAAATATGAGGAGAGTAGGTGAGGAGATAGGTGTGGGTTCGTATTATAGTCCTCAAACAATTATGAAGATGAAAAAATTCTTGGCAAATCAAAACAAACAACCAAAAGTATGTCAATATCTCGGGAGCAGAGTTGGGGAATGAGTCTCGTATAAAGGTAATATGTTCACATGGGGATAATGACTTTGAATACGTTATAAAGGCATTGCTGTTAATGGGGATGCTAGATACTTCTTTGTATTGCCGCTTCATCACAACTACCCAATAAGCACATGAGGATTTACATGTAATCGACAAGCCAGCTTATTGACTTATCCTTCTGTAAAAGTCAATTATTCTTATCCTTTTCTTATTGATTTGCGCATTTACTCGGTTTGATCGATATCCGGATCATATGCTGCTGGAAAAGTCTTAATTCTCTAATATATATATATATATATATATATATATATATATATACATCGCCATAAAAGCGCAATCAAATATTTTTAGGTCTCACAAAAGCAAGTCAGAAATTAAGGATACAGTTCAACAAGTACAAGTTGTCTTTTACAGTTTAATTGTTGATTCGGTATTATAATTTAAGTCCGTTAAATTAAGTAGGGAAGTGACGTCAAGATATAATTCCCTCCAGCTACAGACTTGGTTAGATATTATAGTAGACTTATGTACATCAAGTTCACATCCGTCTTAAGAATAACATGGATTTAACAGAATAGAGATTGGTCGTTCGGAGATCATAAGCAGGATGCATATTAAACCATTCAGAACTTAACTGTATACTGGTAGATGGACAACACAAATAAATAAGTTATTCAAATATTGAATATATCATAACCTTTGATAGTGACATGCAAATAATGATATACAATGAACGATGGCGTGAATATAGTTGTTGACGTGGTAATTATATAAGTACCTTATTATTGTGCATTATTTTGTGATGTAGCTGGGAATACAAAGATGCATGAACTAGATTGTTTGGTCTTTGATATTATCAGTTCTTTAAAGTTAACTAATCCAAAATTAAACACATAATTATTTTAAGAACAGTTAGATACTTGATCCATTATTTAAAAATCTTATATATATATATATATATATATATATATATATATATATATTATATTATTTATTAGCCCTAATTTAATTTGAATTGCCATAAGGCGCTTCATTTAAAATTTATATTCTATTAACTAAAATATTTCCTTTATATATCATGAATAAGCAATTGAATTTAAACAAGAATAAATGTTTGGGTTAAAAGTTTGAAAGTCTATAAAAGGTTTTACATTCAGTTGATCTTTTAGGGATTTTAGTTGATTTTAATTAATTGTATATAACATTGATGTACACTCACATATCTTTTGTTGTCATTTATTAATATACAACTAGCCGGTTAGAGGGCATCTGCTAATACAAGACAGAAACCCGCTTTCTTTTAAATATTTTTTCTAACATTTTTATGTCTACTTCAACTAAATTCGTTTGTAAATGAAAGTCCTAGTCAATAGATTAATACTAACAGCGTTCCTTATTTAGATTGTTATCGATAAGTAACCCAGTTCAATAACTGAATTAATTACTACCAGATCACACTCTGATACAAAAATAATTTAACTTATTTGTAGTAGTTTAGCTACCTTTCTAAATTTTATTTTATTTAGTATTTGGTACATGACTTCCTTTCGTATAATGGCACAATCGTTATGTAAAGAGCATTAGTTATAGATAAGTATTATACAGCTGTAACCTGGAGAAGCAAACGTAATACTGTCTGGCTATTGTCGATGCATAGTATACCGAACAATATTAAAGATCGAATACGATTACACCGTGATAGGACACAAATCGCCGAATCAACTTGGACGTTGCATCGGTTATAATTCGTTAAAATTCTACATACATTAGCTTATTATTGACATTACTATGATTTGAATTCAAGAAAACGAAATAATAAAGTTGCTGATTAATGATCAATCTATTAATAGCATCGTATATTCATATTCCATTGAAAACTTTAATTAGACAGATTGAATACTGGAAGAAATCATACATAGTAATAATAATAATAATAATAATAATAATATGTATTTATTTATTTATTAAAAGAGGATTTGTGACGATTCTAATGTGAAAAAGCAGTAAAATACCTAACTATTCGTTGCTGTGTGTATTCCATGAGTGGTACCTGAACTGTTTTGAGTTTTTTTAAACCGAAGAATGATTAACAAACCATCTCGGAATCGTTTACTGCACAAAACGTAGAGGGCAAAATTTATAGAGTGATTTAGCTGTTCGAGAAGTTGAACAAATGCCCGTAAATAAACTATAACTGGATCTGTTGTTTCGAATATTGGCTTTCTCCGTACAAACGACACGATATGCGCAACAGCATTTGGGGTTACCAAGACAACGAAAGATATGGCAACACTCAATAACATGATAGTCGTTCTGGAGCTGACAGCCGTCTTAGTACATCGTGAAAATGACTGGGTGTTTGATATCGGAGAAATACTCTTTCGGATCCGAATGAGTTTGTAAACAATCAAAATATTGACGATTACTAAGAAGAAGGATGGACCAAATGAGTACAAAACAAGACCAAATACTAAAAATACCTCAGATTGTATTTCAAAACCAGCTGGACGACTGTTAATAACACAACTACCATCTATTACTCTATCTGCCCACGAACACCAATAACCAAAGAATACAGCGAACACTCCATATAACACGGCCATTGCGATGTAAACATTCCGCTCGGTGGTAATAAATTTGGACTTCATGGGAAACCAAACGGCCACGAATCTTTCAAAGGATATCATCACAACCATCCAAGATGAACCAGTTTTAGCAAAACGATAAGTCCAAAAGAACAGCTTACAACCTCCGGATGATAAAGCCCTGATGTCAGTCCCAATTAGTTGGCTCATAAATGGCTTGTTAAAAGGAAATAATAAATTGACAACTGTATCCGACAGTGACATGGCGATGAGCATTTTGCTGACAGGCAGTGTTCTAAATGAAGCCGATGTCATAACTGTTATTGTCAGCGAGTTTCCGACGACGCCGACCACCAGAAGCAAGGGGACGAAGACATAACCGACTTCGTAAACTGCGTAACTGGTGGGTGGATACTGTGTGAAATGTGGTCGATTGGTGGCGTTCAGAGCTTGGCTATCTTCCATGACTTCTATAAGGGATATCCTTGATACTCAATCTTGTTGACATTCTACACGTCCGGGGAGCCCTGAAAGGAAACTTGAAATTAGTGAATGGCATTAGCTACATGGTCGGCGTGATCATCATGATCATCATCAACATCATCATCACCAAGAGAAAGTTAAATGATGAATGCATAACATAACAAACACTAGAGTCCACGTAAGTCTTAAATCAGCAGTAAGCCATTTTCGGTTGAAGATAAATGTAAAAGGAAACATTGCATAAAATATAACAACTAAACAACAATGTGTCTGAAACTACTTAGAGCATCTTACGCCACTGAATAATAATAATAATAATAATAATAATAATAATAATAATAATAATAATAATAATAATAATAATAATAATAATAATAATAGTAATAATAATAATAATAATAATAATAATAATAATAATAATAATAATAATAATAATAATAATAATATAATAATAATAATGATGACATAACAATATTAGAAGTAGTTGTAGTAACTGTAGTATTCAGTATCTTTTTCACTTTTATACCAACAACAACATAGCGGATATATGATGCAGATAAATGGCAACATAATCTCGAATATTAGCAACTTGTTATGTATCAAGGTCACTGTTTTGTGTATTAATGGCAATATATTCAATATGCAAACATTTACATATATTCTATATCTGATGTAATGCATTTTGTGTAATTTCTATCATAGACAAAAGCTAACTTCTCAGTAGTTGGAAGACACAATTGGGCCAAATATGTACATTATCATCTAACAACACTCTAGGTGAAGATTTGTTACTAACTTAGTGAGAAAAACGCTAAAAGTTCTATCCATATACATCCAGACTTTAAACTCTGATAATGCCTAAGATATACTCACTGATTCGTGTTTTCGCGTAGTTTTCGTAACAAAACTCCCTTAACTCATAGTCCATTCGGCTGTCATATGATAACCATATATTGGCCATATAATGTTTAGATGTCTTGTTTAATCCCTTTAATCTGCCGCTTATTGGGATCTTTCATCAAAAGCTAAGTGTGTGGTGTCCTCGCTGGGACAGCGCTATCCATGATTGAAGGATAGACCAGTAAATCTCCGGATATATCTACCTGGATTGTCTATCTGATGCCCAGCTTTGAACAGTTACAAGGTGTGTGTGTGTTTCTGTGTGTATGTGTGTGTGCGTGTGTGCGTCCGTGCATCCGTGCGTCCCTGTGTACACGCCAACCAATTGACTAATCGATAATCAGAAGCAGGCATGACTGTAGTGGCTTCATTTACCATCGAAGAGTTCTTCTAAGAGTTGTTCAATCAGAACTAGCACAAAAAGGTCAGCGTTAAAGCTGACGTTATCGTTGTTAAATATATACTAAAATAAGCTACGACGAGAATATTAATAAAAACATTATATCAAATAACAATGGCGGCTGGATTGCTTTATAGCTGCGTTAATTAATTAAAGGTTTTGATCTAATACAGCTGTAACTCTTTCTTTGATTTTATCAATTATATATTATATCTTTGATGTATTAACAAAGGAATTACTCTGATCATTTTCACGTTAATGATTGTTTTGTTTTTAGCGCAATATTTCTATAACAAAGTCAACAATAATAAGGAGTGGATTAACTTAGATTAACACGTATTCAGAAAATTTCCCATTTAAGGAGGAAACTAATTATAAATATAATATGAATATATATATATATATATATATATATATATATATATATATATATATTATGATATATGGTATATATATATATATATATATATATATATATATATATATATATATATATATATATATATATATATATATATATATATATGGGAAACAATTTTGACAGAACCCTAGTTGTGGCTGACAAGGTTGGCCAAAATTGGTCGGGCGGTAATAATGTATAAAATGTGAAATATATTATGTTTGTTATATTGTCGTTTGTTATTTTTCACGAATGTTTGTTTTATATTGCAAATAATTCATATAAAGAAATAAGCCTAAGATAAATTGATATGATTTTATTTCAATTTCCGGGCATGATTCTTGTATATTTATAAACAAGTTCGTTTGTTTCAGCTTTATAGTGAGCTCCGGTGGCCTAGTGGTTAAGCACCCGGCACTTGGTGCCAACGGTCGCAGGTTCGAACCCCGCAAGAGGTCGAAACTTTTCCAGGGATTAATTTCTCGGCTCACTACATCGTGGGTGGCTGACCACGTTAAATGGCGCTGCCGTCTCCCCTGAATTATTTAAAATAAAGGGGGACGTTAAAAAACCCCTGAGGACGTAAAACACTCTTGCAGTGACCACCCTAAGGGTATTTCGGCTCCATCTTTCCGTACTGCTCCCCTGTGAGTGGTGGGGGGGAGCTTTCTCAACCACTCCAACATAGAGGCTGTGCTGATTAAGCGACAACCTGGGGATTCTCCCCGAACAACAATACCAAACCAAACCTTCAGCTTTATGCAAACTTCTTCATAATCGCAGCAGCTCTTTTTCTTCCATAATAACATGGGGCGCCTCCGTGCTCTAGCGGTAGCGTGTTTGACCATAGATCACTACCACCGTGTTCGAATCTCGGCGTGGGCATATCGGAAGGGTGTTTCATATTTGACTTCGCTTCATTATCTTTGGAGGTCACTCGGCCCATTTAGCCTATTATGTGCACAAACGTGGCCGTAAAACAGCAATCATCATCTATAATAACATGGTTATTCTTCTCAATATACGTCTCTATTCATTTAATGGTATTTTACCGTAGTTCCCATAGGATGATATACTGTATCGTTTCGTATACATCTTTGCTCTAAACACGTTATCTATAGAGAATCGCCTCTTTCTGGATTTGAAGATTAACTATGACAAAAATATTCTCCCGATTATTGAACCTAACAAGAAAATGACAATTAATGTGATTTTTTTATCTGAAGATTGTTGCAGAACTCGTAAGTATGTCGATATATACGAGGTGTTTCAGTGGGTATGATAACACTTGCTGACTCAGGTGTCAGTGTTTACTGGCAATTCCGCACCTCTTTAAGTTTGAATGTTCAGCAAAAGCGTTTACTCAACGTTAGAAATACACGTCCAGATTTTGTTCATTCACGGTTCGTCAATCACCGAAATCTCGTCAACGATAAAAAATGAAATAATTATTAAGAGAATTTATAAATCAATCATGTGGCTGAAATAACAAGAAAAAAGATAGGGATGAAACCACATAGATATCTAATTATTATTTTATCATGAGTTGACATGACAGTTAAAAGTAGTTCTATGTAGTTGTTATTGTTCTTGTGGCTACTCAAGTTCTCAATTGTTTGGGTTGGATAAAAATGTATATATATATATATATATATATATATATATATATATATATATAAATTCCAGTTTTGTAAGATTGATCCAGTTGAGAGAGATGACATCGTTTTGCACATTACCAGATGCCAGAGGTAAAATGGGGAAACAACATTGAGATAAGCACAATATGCCCAGACAAGCATCGTGTTCTGGAAACATCCTGTAAACATTAAACTTGAATTCTTTGGGTAATGTTGGAAACTAAGCTAATATTGACCTATACTTCATGTTAAAATAAAATAGAAATAAAATACAAATATATTTGATGATTTTGTTTAAAGTCAAATGTTTACCCTTTCTTGTGCAAACCTCAAATCAAATATCAAATCGAGATCTGCATTTGAAATCCAAGATTATTAATAGAATGACGTCTCTGGTTAATTACTGGATGCTTTCATCTGTGTAATGCAATATCATATAAATTACATACATATAAATGCATATATCAGTAAATTTGCCTGATCGTCAGGTTATGGTAGAGTGTTTGAGTGATTTGAAACAATGCATTGCTAAAGAACATTACAAAAACTAAATATATAAAACAGATCTTCGGAAGGGAGGGAGGTAGCCTGGCTCTATGCTGTTGAGGCTTGGAAGCCCTAATAGGTGTAAATAATTCAGGTGGTATATATTGTGAAGCAATCGTCTCATTCTGTATGCTAGATTGTGTCTGTTTACCACTTCCAAGATTACTCTTAGCTGAGTAGGATCCGAACTTATTAACTTTACCCTCAATCTGAATTGGTTTGCTGACATTCTCTGGCAATGCCTCCTCTGTTATCTGTATCCGTTGCTCAAGTTTGTTAATCCTATCACACATACTAAGAGAGTTTGTTTCGTCCGGAATACACTTTGACAATCTCCTGAGGCTAACTACATCTACAGGAAATCGTAGCATTTTTGTCTTGTTCTACTAATTTGCTGATGCCACTAATAATATCTTTTATAAATGCTTCACTTTCAGGTGTAACAGATCCAACTCTCCTGGTTTTATATTTTGGCAGAATAGGTTTATCATCAACATCGTATAGTAGGTTCTTAGCATTTGTTAGTTCATATGTAATGAAATATTCAAGACAACCTTTCCTCACTAATTCCATTGGGGAGTTATTGAGACTACAAACAGTGAATTTCAATACAGAGTTGATGACCACCTCGGTGAAAAAAAGTATCCCTGTCGATCAAATACATTATATTCGTCTTCGGTAGAAGTAGCTTCATTCCTCATGAACTCCAAACATTTAATAATATCCAAAAATCCATGATATAACGCTCCGGGAAATTTATTCGTCTGTCTATGCGCGTATGTATAAAACAAATATATTCCAACTTGTCTGCCTTTGGCAACATCATAATAGTTCTTATCACCCATAGTTCAATCCTAATCTTTTGGCTGCATCTGTATATTATTGTAAATGATCTGCATCATAGCGTTCATTGATGTAAGTATTGTGATTGGACGTTATGATGGCAAACTATTTCGATCTTATCCGGGCGATAATAGAGTTATCACGAGTGAGCTTTGTATTTTACATAATAATATGGTTCGGGAACTGTCCCACATACTCTCCCAACAGTCTATCTGAGTGAATAATTATTGCAGATAATTCTATACTTTACACCTATCTCAGTTGATCCCACAATATTCAAACGTAATCTGAACGTTGCTGTTTTCATGAAACTTTCCGAACACATGAATTTTGGGTTAATTAATACTAATAAATAATACCCATGTATTAAGGACATATATCAAGGCTCTATACTATACTTTGCTTGTGGTAGTGTTGGCAAGTTTATGACACAATGTCAAAAACCATGGATTAATCCAGGGTTTATGACGTCATGTCATGAACAGATTTGTGACAGTTTATGACATGATAACGCCATAAACTGTCAAAAGCATATTTGTAATAAATATTGGCATAGTGAAAAAATTTGTGACATAATTTCCCTAGATATACCTGAAAAAATAGTTTTTATTTTAGAATGGCTTAGAATTATTAATATGTTATTGATATAATATTGTAATATTAAAAGACAAATTATTATACAATATTGTTCGAAACCCAAATCAATTGATCTGATTTGTCTGATATTTGTTTTTAGAGTTTAGAGGGCGGTACTTTTTCAAAAGAACCATTCATTAATTGGATGACAAGCAAGACAGTGCCCTCTTTGGTTAGTGTTGGTATTTATCTGTGGCTGGCCATGCATGCAGTGTCTTCACTTAATAATCCTCCCCTGTGGCAAGAGCTCAAGATATCTCCTACTCTGATTCCATTAATCCAACTTATAGCTTTCACATTAAATAATAGCTACACATGATTAGTTTCATGGGTGGCCAAAGAGGTTACGAAGAGGGGAAAATAAACCTTTGTCTACATTCTAAGCCCAGTTATAAACTTTCAAAAGTATATATTTTTCATGTTCGAGAGTGGTAAATCTGTCACAGGATCCACTGAGGACATTGTAATATGGATTATTGTTGATTGAATATCAAATGGCATGATTCAATTGTACATGTGTGAAAGATGTGAGAGTATGTTATGGTTACTGAATAAAAGATACCTCCAAATTATTTCTGTTATTACTGAATGTACACCAATGTAAGACTAAGAGAGACCACATACAAAATTACTTTTATATTCATTCATGTTTGTAATATATAAATATACTAATTCTGACATAATGATAATTCACAATTGATTCTAAACAAAATAGATCAAACGTGAAAGTCTAAACAAACATTAAATCACAAAATATAATGATTAGAGGTTTCTGAGAGTTTATGACGGCATAAAGATATTTATGACGAATTTATGCCACTGTCTCAACCGTTGCTTGTGGTATAGAGAAAAAATGGTCTGTTATCATGCATTTACATATTACATTGTCCCTGTAGTTGCTGCGGAATAAAGTATTTTAACTCTTTGTCCTACTGGAATATTGTCCGGAACATTTAGAAGTTGTTATTGCTGTTGCCATTTATCTCATTGTTGTACTTATCACCGACAATACGTTTTAACTAATTACCATAAGATAGTTGTTGTTTCCAACGTCTTATTTGAAAATTGACAATTCTCTTAATATATTCTGCCTATAAATGAGAGACGTTTAAGATGGCTGACAGAGACTATGAAATAAACATCCCGTTGACCAATTCTCGTTCACCATACTTGTCTTGCGCAAGCGTTTTACAACAGTAGCCGACTCATCTAGAATGAATACCATAGGCATAACATTGTAATAAATTCATTACTTATTCATCGATCAGCTTCCTCTCCAGATACTGCTCAGTTACACACGGACTTACGTATATGCCATGGGTGTCAAATACATTGAAAGGTATTTAAATACAAATACTTTTCTTCAGCTCAGATCTAAATTTTGAAGCTGGTTGATGTCAGGTCAAGTCAATCCTTACGAGTTGACCCGATATAAACCAGCTTCAAACTTTTCTCAAATGCAACGATCCAAAGTTTATTCCAGGGCGTCATGTGACAAGTGAATCTAAACAAAATAGGAATCTTTGGTGCCACAAATAGGAACAAAATAGGATTTTCCAATGGAAAATAGACCCAAAATAGGATTTGTTTAGTAAGTGATAGCCTCCCAACACCCAAACCGATCCACCACCACCTTTATTTACAATGTATAATAACGTATAAAATACCAAGCCACTTCAGAAAGTTTGTAATTTGGTATTTCTATTTTCACTTCCACATATTGTTATATTAAATTAAAATTTGTTTACAGTAAATTAATGATAGTTTTTGTCTTATTTGGGCAGATCTGATTTGGTCCTTTTACATGGTATTAGGTATTTAGGCTTGCAAAAACACAGATACATTATGATTGAGACAGCATACCTAGATAGATAATGAATATAAAATAAACACTTCCAATGAATTATTTTCAAAAGTAGTATGTTTCCTAAGTGGGTGGATAATTTAGGTCTTCATTGTAAACATGCAATACACACTGTATATGAATGACAATGACAGCTTAATATCGTATAACTAATTCTAAATGATCTATATATAAAAGAGCATTGGAACATTTTAATTACAAGAGAATGACAAGAATGTATATACATGTCACAAATACATTTTTCTTCTATTAAATAAACTACCAACTAAGTGTAGACATATGACAAACAAAGCATTCTATATATAGTTAGTCAAGTATATCTAGTACATGTACTAAACAATCAACCCGCAGTATACGATTTATGGGTATATGCCTTCATAATTTCTTAGGCTTCTTAGCAGATGACTAATGTTTAGTCTTATCCTTAGATTTCTCCTTGCTGCAGTTTGTTTCGTTGGAATAACCCAAAACTTTGTGTATCCTGCTTTCAAATGTCAGTTTTGTCTCCCTGATTTTATCTAGTCACTTTATGGTTTCCACTCACTTGGTTCGGGCAGCATCCCGCACCATGGTGGAGATATTCACACTTTGCTTAGATTCATTCTAACCAGGGATAGCATGCTGCAATTTGGTTGTTGTTTCGTTGAGTAGTTCATCAGCTGCTTCCAGATTTGCTCTTACCATGACTTCCTTTCACGCCAGAGCTTCCTCAATCTTGCCAAGTGACTGCTTGGTTTCAAGAAGCTTTGATTTGTCATTCTCTATCCGATCAGCTTCTTCTTTCATTCTTCTAGCCTCGAAAGGCTTCTTTCCTCGAGTCTTACCTGATATACAGCATGTGCAGAGAACAGACAACTTTAACTCCTGTGTTACTTGCATGTTCTGTGGTTTGTGATTAATTGGATTATAAATGCGCACTGCTTCCTTCACAGCACGCAGTCCAACTATTGTGGTTCTCCAAGTAATGCTCTCTGTTCTTGGTGACGACAATGGCATCGATGAACAGTCGATAACACAAATCATGGTAGGTGTCACACATAGTAGCTGTCTTCAACCATCTGTGAAGAACTTATAAGTCTAAGAGGAAATCAAGTCCTGAAAGAAATCATTTCAGGCATAAAACTGTCATAATATTATTCAGTTTCTCTTGATTCTACAGTTGATGAAGGTCATGTTGATCAATTAACCATGATATTCAGATACACGGAGCGAGCAGTATACACCAATTGAGCGATTTGTGAAGTTCTTGCCAATTCAAAGACACAAGGCTCAATAAATGTTTGAAGGATTGATGAAATTCCTTTCAGAACATGGCATTGACATTCAGAATTGTCCTGGCCAATCTCATGATAACGTCCCAGCAATGAATGCGAAATACAATGGTCTGCAAGCTAAAGTCGCAGCTCGTAGCAATATATATGGTTTTCACAGTAAAGGTTTTCCAGAATATCTGCGTAAAAGAGGGTTTCTACAACACCATGATCCTATCGATCCGATGCAGTAAAACCACCCGTCCAAGGATATCACCCAATCCATGAAGCAATTTACAAAATAGCCAGACATGAAAATTAGATTTCCAAGGCACGTTCTGAGACGAATGGTTTCCATAACAGGATGTGCAAACTCGAGACTAACATCTATGCTGTTTCTTGACAGAGTTAATGCCACAAGTCACCTGTTGCAAGATCCATATCTTGATCTAAACACAGCAGTAGCAATATTGAAATCTTTCAAATCTTTCAACGAAATGTGGGCCTTAATCCATTGGATTATGGACGATCAGAAGGGGCTGCATTCTCAATGTCTGAAAACAATTCAGAATATTCTTCCAGTAATTGTTCAGTTTCTTAGTTCATTGGAACAACGATTGAAAGACTACGAAAACACCTGCTCTCTTTTCGGACTGCGATGAAATCGAAGCAGCTGAGTACAATACTGATCTAGATCAAACACTTGGACTTGAATTTGTGCAGTTTGCAGCCTTCTTCACTCGTTTTCTTGAAGATGAAAAGATAGGGAGAGAACATTTCCTTTGAAAACTGTTAATGCATAAGAAAGTTACGTGTACATTTCCAAATATTGAGATAATGCTATGAATGTACTTGATGCTCATTGTCACAAACTGTTCCGGAGAATGTTCATTCAGTAAACTGATTGTTCATTAAGAACAGACTGCGTACTACAATGAGTTATGATAGTCTCGTAAAGTGTCTAGTCTGTAAATATTTGTACTTTACTATATTCTTGTCATGATTGTTCATTACTGATCTGCTAGTTCGGTGTTTCAAACTCTTTATATTTGAATATATTTACATCATCGATGACTGTAACTATGTCTCGTCACCTTTTACTTTTTTGGTATTCTATGGTATGGTGGGCCTCCTCTACGGAAATCTTCCCCGGGACTCCACATGTCTAAATCCGGCCCTGACTATAATCCATCGGTTTAACGTTAACATCGGTTCATGATTAGGGCTAGGATTCACGCAGTAACAAGCACTTAGAATCTTAGATTTTCGGCGACGTGGGTGTCTGTTTTTTGCGCATCCTCTGATGTCAAAGCCGCCACATTGATCCTTGCACGGGGTAAACAGTATATTATCGGTGAAGGCGTGACTAGTTAATGTCAACCCTTTATCCTTTCCCCTAACAACAACACCATCTCCGAAAGAAGTGTTAGCCGTGCGCTCTTCTTAAATAGAGGTGAAGCGAACCCCATTGGCAGCTTAATCAGTAACAATTAGAAACCTTCCGATAGATTATCCAACAAAACCAAAGGTCAACTATATGACCTTTTCACAGGCAACATTCAATTGATCACCCCGCAGTCAGATTATTCACTGATTTATGTTGACTATCTCCATTTGACCCAACTCTTTGGATATGCCATGCTCGTGTAATAATGGTTCATAATAATAGAACCCCGGGAATAGAATGAAGACATTCTTCACTCCCATTGACAATGACAATGAACTCTCTGCCATTGGTTAGAGATATTGGTTTGGAATGTAATCCACGCCAATTAAGTTGTTTTCTCAAATGGAGGATACAACTCCGTCAAACACCTATGGTGATATATTATCACCTGGGTATATCTGTTTATTTCGGGTTCATCTCATTATCCATCTGCATTAGGTACTGTCCATCTCGGTTCCCTGTACAGAATGCACACTTGGGTAGGAATCATTTCCACGCTGTTATAGTTGTAATCCAGACGATCTATTATTCCTCTAAGATCAGGAATAAATCTTCGTTACTCAATCGCAGTATGAGACGGGGGAAGCGATACTGCATACAACCCCGTTTAGTATAGCATAGCAAAAATGCCCATGGTTAGATGCCCGGAATAGGCACGATAACTCGTCTGTTTCTTTGTCAAGACCAATCAAGACTGTCTGCTAAGATTGATAACTACAAATCAGTGTAATCAACCTGTTTTTCCTTTTGCAGATTCGTATTTTTGTTCCATGTTCTACCAAAAGGACAATGCTTCGCTGAATTTCCGAGTCCACCTACTCTTCAGTACAAATATCGGTGAATAACTTGCGACCGATATATAACCATATTCGCTCCATATGAATTACCAAATTCGCTCCATATAAATTCGGGATCAACGACTTGGTTTCATGAACCATCAGATTCATCTCGTTTTCAAAATGTTTCCACAATAAGTGAGGTATAAATGCTGTACCACTTTATCTAGCCCCTCATATGTTTGGACCAGTATCACTCCAACAACATGGGTATAAGTTTCATATCTTTCCTTGAAGACAATGTCGACCTACAAAACAGGTTTCGACACCTCTCGAGATCTCAACATCTTATCACTCCGAAGAACGGTTTTCATATAACAACAGGCATATGTTAATTATCATTTCACAGATACATAAACTCAGATACGCACAGGAAGCCACATATCACGGATATCAGGACAACATATATAGAGATACTTGTTACCTTTTCTCTGTAAAAGCAATTTTTCCAGGACAGGCACCCTGACACAGAGCAGGTACTACGAACACTATCTACCTACTAGTTTCCTTGTCGGGATCATTTTTGCTTATCCGAATATTTCCAGGAGATATGTTAAACTCTCTTCACAAAAATAGCAAATTAACTTACCATTAACTGTCCGTAATTAGCGTTTCCGTTGTTTTTGCAAGTTAGCTGGTATGGAGATTCTCCACTGACTCGAAAAGTTCATCTAACAACTCAGTAATGGTGGGTTTACTTTACACTGAGATGATACCTGAGGTTTTTTTACGCTGAGGGCGCTGACGCCAAGAGGTTCATCAACCTGACCAGGATGACTGACGGGTCCGACGTTCTACACAACGGGATACGCTTCCCATGAACATCTCCAACTCGTCTTTAATTCGCCTTATGTTAAATGTCGAACTGTGTCTTAAGTTTGAATGATCTACAATACTATTTACACGCTGAAATCTAACAGTATAATACGGTGTTGTTGTGAAGCTATATCTATTTATAACTGTTATGTTATACATATTCAAGTTTGAATGGGCTACAGTACTGTTTACACGCTGAAATATAAGTGTGTATTGCGATGTTATCTTAGGTATATCTAATTATAACTCTTACCTGATTTATGTTCCTTTGTGTGATAAGTTAATGGGCGTTTATTTACTTAAACAATACTAGACATCTTTTTCAGTTATGAAAACGTTGCCCAAAAATGTCAATTCTGAAGAGAGAAAAAACAGTACCGATTTATTGTATCAGTATTACCAAAATTAATATTATTGATGCATTAACAATAAAATGCCAATAATTACCATAGTACGTGAACGACAATATCGATATATAATACTTTCCTTCTGGTCCACAATAAATAGATAAATGATAATAAATGTTACTTAATAGCTTTGACGATAATGTCTACTTCTAAGTGAAATATAATCTCGTTATCTCCCCTTCAGTTGGATAACATGTCAGATGACATGACTCAGCAGTTTTCTCAAACTATAAGTATTGACGAATTATTGGCAATAGTTCATTTTTGTTTCTAAGAACAATACTAGTTGACTTTAGTCTCACACAATGTAATAGTAATATATTAAATATGACAGATATAGTAATATATTACATAAACTTATGAATGTAATAGTAATACAACAATTTAATAGTCTTAGATTACATTTTATTTCATTGGTTACCTATTCACACGCGCGCGCGCGTGCATACACCCACACGCCGCCATTTTAATTCATTTGTTGTTACTTATAAAAGTCCCAGGTAAGCAATTAAATCTAGATTTAAATCAATACGTTGATATGTCTAACAGCAAAGTAATGATATTTTACAATCCGTAATGTTTGTCACCATGAGGTTGTGTTTGTTTGCTTGTTTGTATTGCCTGTCTGCTTTTCGGAATGAATTAAATGAGTGTTTCGAGACAATTCAATTATTATATCCAGAACATTGCTGGGCGTCCGACTACAAAGGTCTTGACACTAAACTCACTATTTAATATGACTATTTTAAAAATATTTGAGATATTTTGTGCTATCTTTGAAAAAATAAAACCCTAAAAGTTGACTTTCCAATAGGAATTGTCATAATATTATAACTAATTTTAGTATGGTTTAATTAAATGATGGATTTGGGAATCTTGACACACACAATACTTTAGCCTAACATGGAAGTGCCCTCCCATCCCTCCGTCAGAGACTGCTTCACTGATGTTTAGTCAATACAGTTTTGTTAAGTTTGTGTCTCACACTTTCGCCAGTGAGATATAAATCAGTCAGTTTTATTAAATAGAACCGACGACGTTTAACATACTCTGTACAAATTAATTTGACTAATACAAAACAATGTGTGTCGATCAGGGTTGGGGCGATTACAGAGGGAAGCTAATCAATTACAATTACGATTACATGAGAATACTATGATTGCCATTACGATTACATTCATTCTGAACGTAATCGATTACGATTACGATTACATCGTAAAGTAATCATTAATAAAATCATGATTACAATGTATATAACACAAACATGAATGTGATTCTTCATCAATATTCACTCAGTTACATGTATAATACTGATATAAACGTGCTACAATGTTTACATGTTGCTTTGTAAGAACCAGACGCATTGTATTATATGTTCTTGAGATAACAATGCACAACATACTTTGATGCCATTGTACGACGTTAATTTGTTGTATAATTTCTGATATCAATATTCACCATAAAACAAAGGAGTAAATAATGCATTTGTTATGGATGTAGAGGTACTAATGGAATTGTTTGAATATTTTGGAAACTTATATTTAGTAACGAAATGCATCATGTCTGTCGTGACTATAGCCGGGTATGGCCTATATAATATATAGGAAAATTAGAATATAGTCAACCCCCCCCCCCCAACTCCAACCCTGAGTAAGTCTCTTGTTTAGTTTCCTCCTTGATGACAAGCTTTGTCAGATAACCGTAAAACGGTACGAACACAGTTCCATAAAGGCATTTGATAGATTTCAGACATTCTGTTATAGCCTGTCTATAGATCCTTAATCCACCATCATCTCTGACTGAGCATTGTTTTGTTTTTTATACTTTGCCTTTGATGATCTATGTTTTCTAACCACCAAAAGCAGTTAACAATGGTAACATAATTACGGGATATTAATTGGTTCAGCAGTAAAACATATATAATCCACGTACTGTACATTACTGATTAACAGTCTGGGCGTCAATACAGTAACCTGTACAAATAGCCGGGAGTAGTGTACTAGGGTCCAGATCGTGATATTTGATTCATCATAATATATTTGTCATAATGCCAGTTGCAAATTAATTTAATGATAATGCCACTTGTATGCCTCGTAACATGTGACCATCTGAAAATCTAGTTTGGAATGATCAGTGTCATTTCCTGTATGGTCCACCAAGGAACACATATATAAAGGACACTGTTCTATATCATTGTTGATTCCAACAAAAGAGAACAAATATTAGTAAGGAAATTTAACATTGGTATTTCAATATTGCATAGTGTATTGGGAAGAAAATATTTGTATATTCTATTTAATGTATGTAACATGAATTGCATTTAAACTTGGTCTTGTAGAACCATGAGCTTTTTGTCGACTTAGTAAGACTTTCCCTTAAATCTGTATAACATAGAATGTTCGGTTAATATAAATACAAAGTAACTGTCTATTGAACATGTGCACATTGTACTACTGTAATATTATTGCAAATTGGTTGTGTTCCAGTGTTTTACAAAGAGACGGCATGCTATAATAGTTGTGTCAGACAGGTCACCAAGTTTCACATTTTTGTAAGCTCGGAGAAGTTTTACCTGGTAAGAGTGTAAGGTTTATTAAAAGACATGTACGGTGTATAGTGAATTATATGTGCTATGTGTTTAATGTGTGTTAAATGTATGTATTTCGTGTGTGTTAAATGTATCCTGATTTATTTATCTGATTTTTTTAAATAAATAATTTGCAATAAAACTTAAAACGTTGTTAGGCGTGTTAATTTGTAAACACGAAAACCTGCAACAGTACGAAGGAATAAAAATCAATATCTGCTGCCACATTATTAACATCCTTGATTTCATTGCACTACATGATAATATACTATTACTACAAATGAAGTAATGTCTAACACACTGTATTTTATAATATAGTACTACATTTTCAAACAGGAGTAGTCGTAGTA
The DNA here is from genome assembly GCA_025642065.1 of Paralvinella palmiformis. NCBI lineage: Eukaryota > Metazoa > Annelida > Polychaeta > Terebellida > Alvinellidae > Paralvinella > Paralvinella palmiformis. The sequence continues at coordinate 91,828 of JAODUP010001034.1, read as the reverse complement.
ATGTTTAATATATTATAGTAATGTATATTTAATAAAGCGTCCTTACTAGCAGGAACCGTTCAAACGTGTTATACAGTGATACCCCAAATAACATGTCCGTAAAACAGAATAGGGATTTAAATGATAATCATTATTTGTCTGTAAAAACAATTAAAAAAATGTATACTATATATGATAATATACTACTTATTAGATATTGAAAAATGGTGTTTATCGTACGTCTAACATGCTGAATATGGTAATATGCTACAATATATTAAAACAGGAGTATTCGTAGTGATGTCTAACATTTAGTATTTGAAGATATAACACCACCAGGCGCACGCACACACTCATACACAATATATAATCTCATTTGTTAAAAATGGAAATATTTTCACAGTCTAGAACAAATTAGATCCTTTCATTGTACATATATCAGCGTTGGAAATAAGAGCCGGCCCGGGTGCACGGGGTCGACACGTCTTGACCCGGACGTGCATCTTGCTATAGTTGTCATCCCGGTGGTCCTGCCGATATTCAACCTATTCTACGTTTCGCACGGCAAATAAAACGGTTAAACAGTAAGTAACAATAATTATTTCAATGAACAAACCCAGATTTTTATTTTTCGTTTTCAACATGTTTTTCCTGCAAATGAAGGCGGAAGTGAAGTTAAGTCTCATCACGCGTCCGCGGAAGTCGTTGTACGACGCTTGTTATTGGCCAAATATCAATAGAATCTCCCCTTTCAGCCAACCAGCAAAAGGTTTTACAGACATGGCTCTGATAGTTACAGGCGAAATTTCAATCTCACACTTGCACATCGTTATTTGTGGATTGAACCCACCAAAAGAAGATATTTTATGCTGAAATAAAGCTGGATGTTTAATAACTAAATCATTAGTTGCTTTGTATTTCACATGGTTGGAATAATCTTAGGGCTATTTCTTTCTTTTTCTTGACCTCGCCACACCTTCATTTGTAAACCCATTTCCATTGACAATTATTCACCCCATCATGCATAAATAATCAACTATTATGCCTCTGTACTAGAATGTTTAGCGTATTCATTGCCCCCAATTATTTTCATGCACGTCCAGCTTGCTTTGCAGTTTCTGGGCTCCTATTTTCTTGTAGCACCTGGGCCGGGAACGTTTCATCAGAGCTGACAACTTTTAGGACTTGCCATCCCTGGTGTCTGATGATTTTGTAGGGAATTTCCAACACTGCATATATAAACTGTGTTATATAACTAATTTTAGGATTAAACATTGACTAATTGGTCTAATACACAGATCCAGGCGAAATACGTTGCATCGGTTACCAACTGCGGTCTCTGGTTAGAAAAAAGGCACTCCCGTGTACTCAACACATAGTGTACTTATCAGCTATGCCGCCAGCTGTTGATCAGAAGAAGGCAACATTTCACTAACGGTAAATAATGGAAATCTTTCAGCAAATTATTTCATATTACACGGAGACTAAGACTCGTATTTCAGTCGAACGATTGTGTCTTTCCAAAGGATTTAACACAAATATTAACAATAAGGCTCGCTGAAATGATGTTTGTTTATAATAATTGCACATCGTACTATTAGATAATAATTTATTTATCATAGATTATGAGTAGTGACAATTGAAAACAGGTATATATACATCCATGCTGTGTAATATTTTTGTTATTATTATGGCGAAATGGTTGATTAAAATTATTTCAACGGGGGCTTGTTTTTGATAATCAGACGCAACACCATGAATCACGTCCTCACAAGACGACCACCCACTGGTATGCCCGAAAATCCAATGGTGGGTCAGTGACCCTTCGTTATTAATGTTGACTCATAGG
>JAODUP010001034.1:0-85000 GCA_025642065.1 Paralvinella palmiformis | reverse complement strand
TGAATGGCTACTGGTAGTAAGGGCGCTTCATTAATTACACATTTTTATTATTATTATTATTATTATTATTATTATTATTATTATTATTATTATTATTATTATTATTATAAAGATTAAGGAACAACCTCAAAATTAAGCAGAGAGGAAGATAACAGATTGCATCGGAAAATCTGAACTCTAAAATAACAAAATATTTACATATTTATGAACTTATGATTGTTACCAGTTTGTGGGAATCAGATAGAGTTGGTCATGTAACTATTACCTATTGTAAAAATTGAAAATCGACTTACCCAGTACAATCCCACCAACCCCACAACCCACAGCTGTAGTAGTAGATAGTAGAGGCCTTTCTAGACACTCTAGTTGTTGTTGTACACTCGTCGGTGAATCCATGACATCCTGTAAAAGCCAATGTGTATCATTATTGGTGGAGTATGTTATCTAGAATAATTGCCATTTATTATTGAGTAATCAAAGTAATACTCCAGCAGATCATACTCTCAAACAAAAATTATCTTAAGCGTTTATTTCTTTACAGTGTTTAAAATCTTAGAAATCAATAGCCGGAATAATAATAATAATAATTTATTATTTATTTGTGAAAGAAACTATGAACATGTGTGTTTTTAGATCACATTTAAAAGTTTGAAGATATGACTTGAGTCGAGACACGGGTACTTGCAATAGTGTCTGATTACATTATCTGAGTTTTCGGAATGATTTTCTAATGGACACTAGTTCACACAGATACTCAGGTGCTATATCATTGATAGATTTATAAATTGTTAGTAAATTCATGAAATGGATACGCTGTCTAACAGATAGTTAATATTGATATTTGAAGAATTGTGGTGATATGATCATATTTTTTGTATTAATCACTATGCTACCTGCACTATTCTGAATTCGCTGCAGACAATAGATGTTATAATTAGATATGCTATATTAGAGGGAGTTGCAATAGTCTATATAAGATGCAACAATCCTATAGACCACAGTAATAAGTGCTTCTTGTGTCGAGAATGAATTTAAACAGTGAATCGTCTTAATATGTTCATACATATTAATACATTTATCAAAAATAATCTCTAGATTTTTTTATTGACCATTCATGGATAATTGAAGATATACCCATCTGTAATGCAGGTGTTTTTTAGAGATTTAACCAAATGTATTGAATCTGAATAAATCATAATTGTTTTGTTGTCATAAAATCTTAGAAGATTTTGAGTCATGCATAGCCGAATATCAGCAATACAATGTTCAAAACAATTTGAAAGAGAAGACATTTTACTCATTGTCGGGATCCAGGGATATCTACACAGCTGTCTGCTATCAGCAAACAAGTGATATTTAATGTCATATCATTGTGCAATGATTCCAAGAGGACGAGTATAGATTGCAAAAACCAGAGGACCAGGAAATGAATTCTGTGGTACACCAAATAACAATGACTGAACATCAGATAAAATACAATGAACAGACATTCGTTGAGAGTGTTATGCCAAATAGGACGGAAACCATTCACGTACTTTTCCTGGGAGACTAAATGTCTTTCAACCCCAAGAAACGTACATTTAGGTCAACTGTATCAAATGCAACAGACAGGTCCAGAAGAACAAATAATACTGGCTTACAGTGTTGTGACTACTTTTATATGGAAACTGGACATTTATTAAGGTAATTAATAAATGAATATCTATTTATATTAATATTAGCGCTTCTGGTGATTAACAGTGCCTTCAGTGGATGATCGTTTTGTTTATCAGACAGACACGGGTAGCATTGGTATTAGATCCCATAGCATCGATGTCTACGGCATAGTGCTATTCCAACTGTACCATACATGAGTAAACAACTTTCAGTTAAAACGAAATTAAATTGCACTTGTTCGAATAAGTAAATAGAATAATATGTGGGTGGTGAGGGGTCAGTTAGACGTTCATTGGCTAGAAACAGGGATAATGAGGAAATTGGATTAAACATTTGAAAGTGATAAAGAGTCAAATATCACATCGGCCATTACCCACACTAACTAGTTAGATGATGCACTTACCTTGTCCGCTTAAGACAATCGTAACAACGAACAAAACAGCTGATAACAGTAATACCGACTTCATGTTGCGGTCAACCTTTCAATAATTTTCTCCGCCAGCAAAATAAATAATTCCCAAATTTTCGGCAGTAAATAGGCTTACAAAGAGTGCTGAATCATGTCGCGTGACGTCAGTACCATCTGGAATTGAGCCAAAGAAAACATATTTCATGGACAGGTTATGTTTACTGTCTAAATATTTATGTTTTAAATAAGAAGGTATACATTCTAGACAGACAAGGAATCTTGTTATTACTAGACATTTTTTGGTGTTTTTTTGGATACAAATGTGGTTGGGCCCCAAGTACAAATACGAGCAGAGGCATTGAAACTCTCAAACACCGAAATCAGACCATCTAGCTAAATTATTTCAATATGACTTTGCAGAATTAGATGAAAAAGCTAAACGCATTATAAACACTATCATTTCCGTTGATGTAACTAGTTTTCTAACTATTAAGAAATCTTTGGTGATATTAACTTGCAATGCAATTTAATTCTTCAAAATACCTTTTTACGATGTATTTCACAAAACGATAAATATAGCATCTTCTTAATATTTACAACTGGTGTGTGAGCTTTTCTGTGGGGAAACTGGAATCGCTGTTGTAGTGATGATGATGATGATGCTAGTAGCGCTATCGTTCTATTGTTATCGTCAGGCTTTGTACTTTATGGACCTAATACCAGATAATAGGAAGATGAACTTGATGCACGCTGATTGGTTACTCTATTTGTTAATTGTACATTTCTTCATTTGATACCAGACCGATAGGTTACGCCACCATCAGACAATGATTAAAATAGCACTAAAGTTTAACGGTGTCTCTATCTCGCCAATGTAAGCCGTTAGATTTAGGTATATTTGGTTTAATTCGTACAAATTGTCAACTTTCTATACCATGTTGCTTTTGTTGGTATACACCTTAATATAAATCGTAAAGCAAATATTTGACGAAATGATTTGCAGTTTCAGTTGTTTTGTCGTCCTCGTTTAATGCGATATTAATTGAAAGTTGTCGTGGGCTCTTTATATTGAAACATTTCTTTATGAAATGAATCTACTTTTCCGAAAGAATATAACAAGACAGATTACTTAGATTACCGGTACGAATATTTTAAAACACGGATGAAAATGGCCTTCTGGATCATTCCGTGTAAATAGTTTACCCAAAGGCACGTGTCTGTAAAGTTACAATTGCTGGATGTACTTCATATATTAAGATACAGACAAAATCTGACTTATTTGGGCGCTGTTATTTGTTTCCATTCTTACACTCAATATAATGATGGGATTTTAACCATAACCATAACCCACCACTCTCCCCATATCAAATAACAAGAGTCATACCATAATTTTCACTTTTGCATGAAGTTTTAAACGTCTTCATAGTTTTAAGATGGGATTCAAACCGAACTCGATCATAACCATAACATATGATATCACTCCCCTCATTGGTTGGCATTTCTCTTTGTTTACACACACATACACACACACACACACACACACACACACACAATATATATATATATATATATATATATATATACACGCGTATCCAAAACACGAATTCACGAGTATTGGTTAATTTAACTGTCTTTACCCTCTTATTTCTATTTACAAAAATGATTGATCGTAAATGTCACTTGTTTTGACAGGTAATGTCTACTTCTAAGTGAAATATATTCTCGTTAACGCCGCTTCAGTTGAAGAACATGTCGGATGACTTCTCATACTATAATTATTGCCGAATTATTGGCAATAGTTCATTTTCGTTTCTGAGAACAATACTGTGATAGTTGTCTTTAGTCAACAAGGTAAGGTCATCTGATGTTTCATGAAACGAAGGTAATGTATATACTGGTCTTTGCACTGCTGTCATCTTATTACTTCTGATCAGCATTACTCTAAGGACTTTAGTATCATACAATGTTATCTCACAAAGTGTAATAGAAATAGATGCAAATATGACAGCATTAGTAACATATTGAATATTTATGATATTGGTCGGTAGTTCATTCCATAGTTCAGGTCCACTAACTTACCTACTTACTTACTTACTTACTTACTTACACACACTCACACACACACACACACACCGACCATCTTATTTCATTTTTTCTTATTTATAGGAGTCTTAAGTGAACAATTAAGTCTAGATTAATAGAAATATGATGACATATTACAATCCATAATGTTTGTCACCATGAGCCTTTCCTTGTTTGTTTGTTTTACTGCTTGTCTGATTTTAGGAAGTCTGTTAAATGAGTAGTTTGGGACCAGAGTATGACATCAAATCTTTCAAAATGAGAAGTTATTATTTAGTAATATCATTTCATGAAGAATTGGTCTGATCTTAAAGTACATATGCATCCACTAATTAATGTTACCCTTGGGTTTTCACAGGAATTTATGGATATACGGACGAACGTACAACTCAATCACAGCAGTGTTTACTACTACAGGTGTTATGATGATGATGATTGATGTTTTACGGCCACTTTTGTGCACATGGTAGGCTAAATGAGCCGAGTGACCTCCAAAGGTAATGAAGCGAAGTCAAAGATGAAACACCCTTCAGATATGCCCACGCCCTGTGGTCCAACACGCTACCAACTAGACCACGAAGGCACCCCTAAGGCTGATGGGCATGGTAACATGTTACTATTATTACATATTGAAACAGGGCTGTTTGTAGTAATGTCTAACATACTGTATTAGATAATATAAAACTACATGCTGAAACAGGAGTAGCTGTAATAATGTATAATATACTACTACTACTACTACTACTACTACTACTACTACTACTACTACTACTAATAATAATAATAATAATAATAATAATAATAATAATAATAATAATACTAATAATGTATATTTAATAAAGTGCCCTTACTAGCAGGAGCCACTCAAAGTTGCTATACAGTGATACCCCAAATAATATGTCTGGAAAAACACAATAAGTAATTTATCTGTGAAAGCAATCAAAAACATATACAGTAAATGATAATATACTGTTTATTATATATTGAAACATGAGTGTTTGTAGTACTGTCTAGCATACCAAATAAGCTAAAATATTACAATATATTAAAACATGAGCGTTCGTATGTCTAACATTTAGTATATGTGTATATTATGCTTAGAAACAAGTCTTTACATCGGGAGCTTACACATGAGTTATTTCATGCGTGAAAGAGTTATTCCCTGTACATTGATAGCATAACAAACATTAGTAAAATATGTTATAAAGGTAAAGTCAAATAAGAAGAGAGCATCGTCTACTTTAAGAAATAAAGATGGTATGACAGTAAACTCTCAATATCTTATAATGAACAATATGAAATTAAAAATTAGGAAAATACAATTATTTAAAATATGTAACTTTCAATATACATAAGTCTGTTGTTCTCACATAAAAACAGAATTAGCCTTGCTTAGAACGGTTTTGTGGTCATTCTTGCCAAACATAGTTATTGAATATTACTTTTCTCGACGACTATCAAAATATGAAATACTTTTTTACTCAGTGCTAAATATAACATTATGATTAAAGAATGATGTATAGAGAAAAACAGTTATGTGTGTATTCAAATAAAGGTTTTTGTTTGGATGGATGGATGGATGGATGGATGGATGGACGGACGGACGAACGACGGACGGATGGACGCACGGACGGACGGATGGGTGTTGTTTAAAGGGTACCTCCAGTGTCCCCCAAAACTGTTATTGATGTTTTTCTTATGATAAAATATTCAGATCATGACATTTATTACCTCCATAAAATGACTAAATAGTCCATAGCAGATGCAAAATGATGATAAGATTTATTAGCGGTTGTAAATGGCCGCCAGGATGTGACGTCACCACGCTGATTCCGGCGATCCTCAAAGCTGTCTGCTCGCATACTGGCCATGCTTAACCTGTAAATGGCAGAGTATACGTTTCTTTACCATTGGATATAACGGCATGAAATGATATGGATGTAGGGGGGTGAAGGGTGTCTTTATGGACCCGAGAAAGCAGATTATCCAAATATCAATCAGAGTGGAAGTGATAGCGAGGCGAGCTCAGTTTGGATGCCGAGTATTACCGACGATGAAACTGTTCATAACTTCGGCGATAGATGAACAAAACTGTCGGCTGCCAATATGGTCAACGCGTCAAACAGAAAAAGGACGTACGATGGCGAATGGTTTAGAAATAAAAATGACATAAATCACTATGCAGCCCACCGTCAGTCACTGGAAATGGCATTTATTGATGCCATGATCGTGAAACATGTGCGCGGCCCAACAGGTAGGTGGGGGGTCACTCCCACACCGTTAGCTGAACCAGGTATGGAATCAATGTTGCATATCAGCAACACATACGGTAAGATAAGAAATATGTATTTAACGTCGGTGAAACTTAACGTTGGAAAATCATTCTAGAACAGTAGCTACTACAAAACGCAATAGTAGATCTACTTATAAACGCATACTGCTTGGGAGCATCAAGGTCGGAAAAGACCCCTGTCGTTCTTATATCGATCAAAGGGCCAGACAACGGATTAATCAGTATCGAATCAGTATCCGCTATTTACCCGTTTTAGACTTTTGTTTCTTACCGAATTGTTGCTCTCTGCCTCCTATTCACATCAGTTTGGTACTTTCTGAGGATAAATATGGCTGGAACAGCATCCTTTTTCGGAATTCTTCGTCTCCAAAGGAAACACCACAAGGATGCCAGGTGGTTGGTTGATAGAGGATTCACCATCCAAAATTTGGCAGATCCTCTTGGCATTCAAGTGAATATGCCAGCCTTCCTTGAAGGGATGAGTCAGATGTCCCCAGGGGGAGTTTACCACAGCCAACAAGTGGCAAGCGAGAGGATCCACATTGAGCGCGCTATAAATAAAGTAAAAAATCTTCCACATCTTTGATCCTTCTATACCGCTCTCTATGTATGAAATCATTAGTCGGGTTTGGAATATATGTACACACATGACTCTCTTTCAGAACCCCAGTATATCAGCATACGGCTTAAATTCTTGTGCTGGATGAAAAATACTGTACTATTCATTGGAACCATTTAAATCTCAATTGCTTAAAATCACATTTGCAGTTCTTCATTTACGTCCTAATCAATATGTAATATAATAATACCCCAAATAATATGTCTGTAAAAAAATGTAACTGATTTAAAAGATACTAATTATAGGTGCGTTTTTAGAACAGATTTAAAATTTTCATGAGACCACGCATTTCTAATATCTGCCGGTAATCTATTCCACAAAGTGGGGGCTGCAACCCAAATGCACAATCGAGACACTGGCACCTGCAATAATATCTGACTGGATGACCTGAGTTTTCGGGATGACTTTCTAATGGTCACTAGTTCACACAGGTATTCTGGCGCCATATCATTAATAGATTTATAAGTTATTAATAAAATCTTGAAATGGATACGCTGTCTAACAGGTAGCTAATGTAGTTTTTGAAGAATTGGGGTAATATGATCATATTTTCTAGTATTTTTCACAATACGAGCTGCACTATTCTGAATTCGCTGAAGACGATTAATGTTATAATCAGATATGCCATACAACAGGCAGTTGTAACAAAGGGATGGACTAAGTGGACTTCACTGGTCAAAAATAACCCCTATATTTTGTATTAACCCATTAGGGGTAATCAAAGATGTACCCATCTGTAATGCTGGTGTCTTTGGGGATTTAACACAATGTGGTGATGCCAAATATATAATATTTGTTTTATTAACTTTTAGTTTTAGAAGATTTTGAGTCATCCAAAGCCGAATATCAGCAATACAATGTTGTAAATTAGTCAAGGAAGGGGAGAAATGTAACTCATTGTCAGGATCCAGTGATATATACATATGTGTGTCATCAGCATACAAGTGATATTTAACCCCATGTCGCTGCGCAATGATCCCAAGAAGACGGGTATACATTGTGAAAACCAGAGGACCAAGAACTCAACATTGTGGTACACCAGATAACAAAAACTGAACGTCAGATAAAATACAATGAACAGACAATCTCTGGAATCGTTGTTCCAGATAGGATCGAAATCGTTCAAGTACCTTATCTGACAGACCAAACATGTCTTTAATTATAGTTTGAGAAAACTGCTGAGTCATGTCATCTGACATGTTATCCAACTGAAGGGGATATAACGAGATTATATTTCACTTAGAAGTAGACATTATCCGTCAAAACTATTAAGTAACATTTATTATCATTTATCTATTTATTGTGGACCAGAAGGAAAATATTATATTTCATGGCGTATATTAATTTTATATCAATATATCAATTATTGGCATTTTATTGTTAGTGCATCAATACTATTCCGGTTAGATGAAGATTAGTGTCTTACGGCCACTTGTGTGCACATGGTAGGCTAAATGGGTCGAACGAAGTCAAAGATGAAACACCCTTCAGATATGCCCACACCGATATTCGAACATAGGTGGTAGTGTTCTGTGATACAACACGCTACCGTTAGACCACGGAGGCGCCCCACTCATGTTAGAAATACTGATACAATAAATCGGTACTGTGCTTTTTTTTCTCTTCAGAATTGACATTTTGGGGCAACGTTCACATGACTGAAAAAGATGTCTAGTATTGTTTACCTGTCAGAAGTTTGACTGTGTAAATAAATAAAAGCCTATTAACTTATCCGAAAAAGGAACATATATCACGTAACAGTTTTTTGATATACGTAAGATAACATCGCAAGACACACTTATATTTCAGTGTGTAAACAGTACTGTAGCCCATTCAAACTTGAATATGTATAAGATAACAGTTATAAATAAATATAGCTTCACAAAAACATCGTATTATACTGTTAAATTTCAGCGTGTAAACAGTACTGTAGAACATTCAAACTTAAGACACAGTTCGACATTTAGCCTAAGCTAACTTCAAGACGAGCTGGAGACGTTCTTGAGAAGTTGTGTAGAACGTCGGAGTCGTCAGTCATTCCGGTCAGGTTGATGAGCCTCTGAAGATCAGCGCCATCAGCGGAAAAGCCTAATTGTTATTGAGTTGTTAGATCAACTTATCGAGTCAGTGGAAAATGTCCATACCATTCAGGAGAAGTTAGTGTTAAAACCAACTAACTTGCAAAAACAACTGAAACGCTAATTACGGACAGTTGATAGTAAGTTAATTTGCTTCTTCTGTGAAGGGAGTTGAACATATCTCCTGGAAATATCTGGATAAGCAGGAATAATCCCGACAAGGAAACTAGGCAGATATAGTCCTGTTTTGTGTCCTGTTTTGAAGGTCGAAATTGTCAAGAATGTCAATATTGTCTTCAAAGGAAGATATGAAACGTATACCCATGTTGTATACCCATGTGATACTGGTCCAAATATATATGAGGGGCTAGAGAAAGTGATACAGTGCTAATTTTATCAAACTAAAAAACCTCAGTTATATTGGAAATATTTTGAAAACGAGATGAATTTGATGGGTTTTGCAACCAAGTCGTTGATCCCGAATTTATATGTAACGAATTCTGTTATATATCGGTCGCAAGCTGTTCACCGATATTTATACTGAAGCGTAGGTGGACTCGGAAATTCAGCGAATCGTTGTCCTTTTGATAGAACCTGGAACCAAAATACAAAACTGAAACCTTTGCACAATAAATAAATCAACACTAAGACACTAGGACTATAAACAGTGAGGATGCAGATCATGACGAGTTTCAGATTGATCACACTGATTTATAGTTATCAATCTTAGCAGACAGTCTTGATCTCGATTTTGTGCTTGGCGAAGAACCAAACGGTATCGAATAGTGCGCATTCTTGCTATGCTATCCTAAACGGGGTTGTATGCAGTATCGCTTCCCAGGTCCCATAATGCGATTGAGTAACGAAGATTTATTCTTGATCTAAGATTGATCTCGAGGAAGTGCTTGTTGCTGTTTGAATCCTAGCACTAATGGTGAACCGATGCTTACGTTAAACCATTGACTTCTTTTAGGTCAATGCGTTAAAACAAAGACTGTTTATAACAAGACGTGTTACTTCCCGTTTTAACATGGGGCGCCATTTTGAATTCATGGAGCGCAGCGCCTCTGGCGACCGGGGACAGGTTATCACGGACAGCTCCCTTCGTTAACATGGTGCCTAATGGCACTGGTTCATTCTGTGCCGCTTTCGGCTGCAGTAACAAGAAAAGTATGCACAAATAAAGACATTCCCGAAAGGAAATGAAAGCTAGTGCAAAAATTTGATATAATCTGGCTTTTAAAAATAAAGGATATTTAACAAATAAGCATAACAATTTGAAGTAGACACGCCCTTACTTGACATGACCTAAGCTGTAGGCCCCAGCAAGATCTATCTAGATCTATATTTGTTTCAGACAAAATCTGATTAAATTTTATTGAAAAATATCAACCTATTAATCACAAAATGAGTATGTATGATATACATAAGCTTAAAGTTACATGTACTGGAGCCATTGAAGATGTTATGGGCGGGAGGTATGTTGTACTATCTTATTGTTAATAATATAATTGGACTTCTAAAATTACATTACTATAATCATATGTTGTACTATCTTATTGTTAATAATATAATTGGACTTCTAAAATTACATTACCATAATCAGATAATTTTCCTTAATTACAGTAATTATAAGTAGCTGAGTATTGAGTATTTACATGATCACTTGCATCCATATTTATTTTTAAATGTAAGCAATTGGTAACTTATAGATATATATGGACTTCTATTTATAATTCAAATGTTATGAAAATAATTATTAAATACCTCAACTAGTGGTAGAAGCATTCATGTTGTTATTTTTTCTATTGACAGAAGTAAACGATGGGTTATTAATTGCTGTCGTTCAGATCTATGAAGAGGAAACATTTAAATTACTTGAATACTAACTGTAGAATGTATGATATGCACTTCAGTGAACCAGACAAGAGATAAACTTATCTAGAATGCTATTCCAATTATTTTTGATGTACCACTGAAATGTTTGCATCCACTGAAATCAAAGAGGAAGGGATTAACAGATAGGAGACCTATACAGGAGACAGGGCCAGCTGTGATGGTAATTATTTATAAATATTAATGGTGAAAATTGGTATTATAAAATTAATTAAAGCCCATTTCATATCTTAATACAAAAAAAGGATTACCAGCACCAGATACCATGTAAACAGGCCAATCTCTTGGATACAGATTTACTGGTGTTGGATGTGATAGATGATTTTGGGTTATCTGTTACAGTAGTCAATGCATGTGTCTATTAAATCTCTGGGTATATTCTGTCTAACTTTAAACAGTTCACTGATCTGGACTAAATGTCATATTTTTGTAGTAGTGGTTGTTTAGAGCTGAAAGCAATTTGGGTTATTCTGTCCATTTGATAACAAACGACTGTTTGTAACTGTAGATGAACTCGTGGCACAAGAGATTTGATGCCGCTTATTATATGAAAGTACTAATTTCTCTATCTCTAAGATTTTTTTTAGTTAATATATGATAAACGGACATGATGAATATATGGTGGGAAGATTGTAATGAATTGCATTATGGTTGCGTTATAATAGCTGTATATATCAGTAGGACGGGAACGCAGTTGTAATTACGGCTACTGTAGCGTTTAATAAAGATATTAGATTAAGTCTATTAATAGACATTATAATCAGATTAAAAAGAAAATCTGACATTTATAATTATAAGAAATGCACTAAATATTTTATGGTTCCCGCAGCCAAGGAAATATTATTTTCTACAGGTATACTATTATTTTTTTAATTCTAAGTGGGGGTTTTCCAAAGGCAATATTTTTTCCGTGAGATTTTCAGATTTTGTCAAATTCAAAAGCATTTCCAGGACCGGGAAAATGAATTTATTATATTCCAGGATTCCTAGGACACCTGAGAAATCCGATTATTTGTAAAGCCGCACGGCTGTTCTACCGATCGTCTATTTGTTTGATTTTCGTTTGTACTTCTTCAAAACTATCAAAAGCATCTTCTACTTTCAACCCAAATATAACTGGTACATACTCGACCGCAATATTTGAGCGCAAGTAATAGCAATCAAGGAATAACTGGCGCATGCGCATTGAGTGCTCGGATCTATAACGCTGAGGTACAGGGTTCCGATACTCAGATACGTAACCACTTCGTTAAAATAAACATATCCATGTTGAATCCATCATATTATTACAGCTAAATGGTCCCATACAAGACAGTTGCCATAGTTACGTTATTTGTTTCGGAGTAACGAGATTGTTGATGTTAAAGTGCCAATTTCGACAGTCGCCGAAGATACCTTGTTACTGTTGGCACCGAGACGGGTTAATGGAGATTAGGTTTGACAACATTCGGGATCAAATTGTGGATTAGAGTGCACTTGATTTGCTGGACATTATTGGAAACGTTGAATTTGGTTTGGATGTGGAGGCCGCCAACGAAATATTGTCAACTAATAAACTTTGGGTCGTTGCATATCAGAACATTTTGAAGCTGGTTTAAATCGGGTCAATCCATACGGTCTACAGGATGTTTTTTATTTCACAGTCTCCGTCAGTCATCTTAACCGTCTCACATTTATAGGCACAGTATATTAAGAGAATTGTCAATTTTTAAATAACACTTTGGAAACAATAACTATCTTATGGTAACTAGTTAAAGCATATTGTCAGTGATAAGCATGAGACGAAGATTGCCAAAACTGTACCTTTATTTAAGAATGGTGATCGTAATTCGAATTTCTAATTATAGACCTGTGTCAATTTTGCCTCAGTTTTCAAACTATCTTAAATTTTGTTTTATAACAGGCTAGTATCATATGTAGAAAAGACCAATGTTGTGTACAAAAGTCAGTATGGATACAGAGAATCCCAATCTGCAGGATTAGTACTAATGGAATATTACTAGAAATTTAGATAATAATTTTGAAACAACTGCTGTTTTTATTAATTTGAAGAAACCATTTGATACCATAGTTCATTCCATTTTTATTAAGAAACTATACTATTGTGGTGTCCGAGGTATTGCTTCAAGTTGGATAAAAAGTATTTAACTAAAAGAAAGCAGTTTGTTTCACAAGGTTATATTTTGGGACCGATTTAATTTTTACTATACATCAATGATTTACATTGTTTGCTAATGTTACCAATGTATTCTATGCTGGTAAAAGTATAACAGGGGTTATTAATGTGCTCAACAATGAATTAAAGCAAATGGGTCAATGGTTTAAAGTTAACAAATTATCTCTGAATATCAATAACAAATACCATAACAAGCCTTATCAATTAGTAGTCAGTAGAGTACAAGTTACTAAATTTCTAGGAATATTGGAAAATAAATAATTGTCATGGTCTAATCACATTAATGCTGTTTGTAAAAAAAAGTCTCGAAAAATAGTTCTGTTATTTATAAAGTCAAACAAATGCTTGAAAACAACCACTTATACGTATTATATTGTTCATTAATGCTTCCCTACTTAAGTTATGCATGTGAAATATGGGGAGATACTTACAAATCTCGATAAAGCAATCTGTAATATTGCCAAAGCTAGTTATTTCGATCATACCCATCCATTCTTTGTTCAATATAAGTGTTTGAAGATTTTAGATATTGTAAAATTTAAAGCCTTTATTATAATCTATAAAGCCAAAAATAGCATGATACCTACCAATCTACAAAACATGTTCATAACAATAGAAGAAATGCATTCAGTAATTTTATTTACTGTCCAAATACAATGTATATGATGTTAGATGCACAATAATATGTTAGATGCACAATAATATGTTAGATGCACAATAATATGTTATTGCTACAATAATTAATCGTTACAAAATTAAACTGATATGGATTTGTTGTTTTTCATAAAGATATAATTAAGTCTATTCTACATCTTTATTTTAATTTGTCATGAAGTTGTTTAGTGTTGTGTTATGGAGGATGCATTATAAAAGCAATGCTTCAAGCATCCTTTTTTAATATTCTATGTTTGTGTCATTGAAATGATGTAATAAAAATGGTGAAATAAACAATTTGAATTGAATTACAATAATGACATCAGCAATGACAACTCATAAATATTCCAGATAATACTCCAATCCAACGATAAGTTAAAATCGTTAATACGTTTATACTACAGCAACTTGATCTACAATGACTATCTAAGATATAAATGAACGATAGCAGACCATCTTTTCTCTATACTATACTTTGTTTGTGGCACAAAAAGGCATTAGAAACTGTTATCATTTTCAGTATCTTTCGCAAACAGATTCACAATAGAGCATATGACTCAACACGGAACGGCTTTTCAGCGTGGTATTTGAGATTGAGCTACAAATACGTTATTGTCATATAATGGTGTAAATAAACTAACGTGGCTGGTAATATGATAAGCCTATAATAAGTCACCTGTCCAAGGTATTGTTATTATTCTGATTGCGCTGACATAAGGTACATCCTAAAATATATATTGTGTCTTATATCATTATATTAGGTATTAGTTGGTCATTTAATTGAAGAGTAGATCACACATCACTATAATATATATATATATATATATATATATATATATATGTGAAAATGAGTGCTCTTATTAAATCACAATAATGTCCAAAATACAAGTTATGAATAAATCACAATTAAAATTGAAAAAATAGACAAAATAATGGTACATAGTGTATCTTGGCTATATCATTATATGTATTAGTTCGGTAACCTGCAAATATTAATCAAATAATTTACTGTGGTTGTGAAATTATCTGATACGGTAAAGTATTCATCTAGCAAGTTCTGCTAATAAATTTGTGGTCAGGTTGAAATTAGTTATTTACTGTATTGTATTAAGATCATTCACATACAATATATTATGTTTGCTTCACCCCCCCCCCTCCACATAGGGGGTTATTTATAATTAAAATCATTTATAAGATAATGCATGACGTACATATATTTAACACACCTTGACAAAAGATCGCCTAAAGATAATATACTACACCTTAATCCACCGTATTTGTCATATGGAATTGCAGCGTGGGAATAAGTATAAGAAATATCTTCGTAAACTATAGGTTCTGCTGAAAACCCAATGAGAACAACGACATGTTCGGTCGGTCTATAATGAACATATATAGCCAATGTCTAGAATAGTGAACATTCTTGAATTAAAAGATTTATATGACTTCGAGATAAATTACATCATGTTTGACTTTGTACATCGAAATCTTCCCTCAACTCAACTTGAGTTGTTTGAGTATCATGCTGAAGGACATGGTCTCATCAAGAGACACATAAATGACCTTAAACTACAAAAAGCCTCCTTTACAGAGGAATGCGTGAATGGATGAGGAAATAAAAAAGCTAGTTACTGTTCCCCATACAAACTACAAATACTATATTATCATTCTATCTTTTTGTTTCTCTGTTGTTATTTTTTGTCACCAGAGTGCCATTTCCTGTTACCGTAGATAAATAGTAAGGTAAATGTGTGCATGTGTGTGTGTGTTTATGTAAGTTAAAAAGTAATTAGGCCATGTCATGCCTTTAATGCTAACCCGCGATAGCGTATCTGAAATGGATATTTGGTATTTCTATATAATAATTATTAATATGCTTTCGAAAATAAGTCACACCTACTATACATTTATGGGATGTTCATCCCACTAAAACAACAGCTTCATAGAGTTTAGATAATCTGTTAGTAACACTTACAGATCTATAAATTACTTATATCTATTAAATCACCACTTTTTATATTAGTTATAATTTTAGAATATACAAAGAACCTCTGTATATAAGGTATACTTTATGCATTAATGTTTATGATAACTAATATTAGGTAGATCTATTTGGTAAACCTTGTCTAAGCCGTTGTAGTACAATCCTTCAAATGACGAACTAAACTCTATAATCATTTCATGATTGCCTAATAAAGATCATGATGATTAATGTTTTACGGCCACCTTTGTGGACATGGTAAATTAAATGGTCCAAAGGTAACCAAGCGAAGGTAAAAATTAAACACCCTTCAGATATGCACACGCCTAGATTCGAAATCAGGTGGTAGTAGTCTGTGGTCTATTGCGCTACCAACTAGACCACAGAGGCGCACAAGAGTCAAAGCGAGATGGATCTTTCTGAAACAAGTTGGATCAAGCCAACTAGAGAAGCATACATTGTGGAATGTTGTATATTACTTGTAGACGACAGACTAAATAAGGTTGAGATGTTGCTTATTGGTGGAGACTTGAATGGGCATGTTGGATCAGAATGGGGGAGGGGTTGCCTTTGGAACAAAAATTAGCGCGTGAAAGGATCTTGAATTGTTTTAAATGCAGTGGAGATAGTTGTGTGTCGAACACAGTTCAAGAAGGATAAGAACAAGCTTGTTACATACTCATCAGGTGGAATGAATCCCAAAAATTAAAAACTACAAAGGAAGTTCAGAGAGATGAGTATTGGGGGAGATGAAAAGTGTGATAATGCTAACAAGATATTGGAAAGAGCGAAGAAAGGGCTCTTGAAGACAGTTAGGGAGGTGTATTATTTGACAAAGGATCAGTCAAGACATCAGTAGAGATTGTGTTGGAACAAAGAGCTTGGTGAGTGAGTGAGAAGAAACCAAAGTACAAGACATAATATCATGCAAAGGATACTGCTGTGGAGGAAGACTCATCGGCAGAACATGAGATGCCAAAGAAAGTTAAAAAAAATACCCAGATGCTCAAGCGAAGAAGCCACTCGGGGCGACTTTATGCCACCTCGCAAGAAAGATTCTAAAAAAGCAAAAAAATCATATATTCAAAGTTTTGTAATTTAAGCACAGATATATGATATAAGATCATACTTGGATTTTTTGAGACACCTTCTAATGCTGCACAAACAATTCACTGCTGAACTATCCTTTGCTAAAGACAGCAACTACCACCTGACGAGTTGACATGCTCATATTGGTTATCTGACACTCCTGTAAATGTATACAGTCTTTATACTTTGATGTGTCTAGCTGCTTTTGGTGAGTCACAAAAAGAATGTAAGTAAGTACTCATATACCGATGGATAAAGGAAAGATGATTGTTTTGAGTATGGTTCATATCAGGTGATAAATCTGTTAGAACATGAATAAAAGTATTAGAGAGACTTTTGGAAAGAAGGTTAAGAGCGAAAGCGAGTATTGATGAAATTCAATTTGGATTTAAGCCCGGGAAAGTCATGACATGCAATATTAGTAGCATGAAACCAGCAAGCGAAGTTTCAGGCGAATAAACGAAGGCATTGTTTTATGCATTTGGGGAATTAGAGAAGACATTGGATAGAGTTGAAAGGGTTGATTGCAATAGTGTAATTATAGATATTTTCGCGTGTCTTAATTTCGCAAATCTCCACCCATTAGCCAATTCTCTGAGCTTTATATTCGCGTATGATCATTGCTTTATCGTAGCATGAACACGTAAATATATGTATATTTATTTAATAACGATAAACCCGCTTTAGAGATGGATAGAGCTAAACAAAATAAGCCAATTCAAAACTAGCTATTGCCGCACTGCGTTTGGCAACCGGTAAACAAAGTTCCAATGACCTCCCAATGCGTCACTTGTGGGGAGTCCATACCGTGACATCATTGTCAGACTTCGACAGATTTGTTTTGATTGGACGGAATCTTAATCGTAACAGCCAGTCACAGTGAGAATAAGAACGAACGATGGCCAACGCATGTATTACTGAATGTGCTTGACTGATTAGCCTAAGAATATCTTACATACACAAAAAGATTATCTCGGATGATCAAGTAGTGTCCAGCGTTGATAGTTCGTTGAAAACCAAAGTATGTACTGTGAACAGGTTAATGGTAAACTTAGTTCATGAACCACACACACAAAACATATAATCTCGTGTCATATATTCGCGTCGTGAAAGCAATGTACGGGAACAGAAGCGAGTTTAAGGCAAAGGTGGGAGTATATCAGGGATAGGTGTTGAGTACATTGCTATTTGTGGCTGCTGTTACGGAAGTACTGACACGTGAGGTCAACAGGGATTGTCATAGGAACTGTTGTATCCAGATGACTTGGTGTTGGTGACTGGGTGAATTGAAGAAAGTACTGAGATGGAATGAGTGCATGCAGGCAAAGGGTTTTAAATTAAAATCAGGAAAAAAACAAAGGTGATAGAGAGGCTATCAAAATACAGGAAAGCATGACTCTGAAAAATGGTGTGTGCTTATACAGAGTTGGAAAGTTCTGTTATCCTGCATAGAATGGGTTTGAACTGGTGGCTGAAGTTGTTAAGAGGAATTGGTTGAGGTGGCTAGAAAGGAAAGATTGTGGTGATTGAATAAAGTAAAGCATGTTGTATGAGGTGAATGGTGTGAGAGGTAGAGATTGGCCAAGGATCACATGGAATTAGATGGAAGAGAAGGATTAATATGAGATAGTGTGCGGGTGGGGGGGGGGGAATAAGGTTGATGAGCAAGATCGGTTAAATTATTTTTAAAGTGATGCAGGAATTAACCAGCCAACCCTCTCGTAAGAGACGTAACTGACCGTAAAAGGAATTGTTAGTGTTGTCTCTATCCATCCTTGTTTGCTCCTATTGTCTAACACCATCTGGTGCATCTGTGAATTATACTCGTATCAATTTCTGATTATTAAAAACCTTCCTTGTTTTTTTAAATATAAGCAACCGACATTAGAAAATAATCTTTAATAACATTATTACTAAATAATTTCATCATGGAATGTATTGATTTTTATGTTCTATGGTTGTATTGGTTGGACTATATACCCCATTAGTATTCCGCGGGCAATATACCTCAGTGGGTACTGTTATTTGGAAACAAAATCAGAATTGATGAACAAAACATTTAGCTCCATATAATAATATTAATCAACTAAAACTACCACATAAGTGTAAGTCCCCCATTCCAGTCATTAGATTTAGTTTCCCTGTGATCACAGGTAATCACAGGTTTTCAGTATTGTGATTGGTTTGCTCCCATCTAGCTCCATCAAGCAATTCGCAATTTAATAACTGCACATAACAATATTACCGGTCGGTGTGTGTGTGTGTGTGTGTGTGTGTGTGTGTGTGTGTGTGTGTGTGTGTTGTGTGTGTGTTTCATATCCATGGGATTGCCATAACATCTAGCAAATGATTAACATTCCTAACACGCATCTTTATTTGCAAGCTTCGGTAGATAAAATAAAATGAAAAAGTAAAGGAATTTAATAGAAATAGATGGGAAAAAATAACAACAGAATCAAGCGGTAAGAGCATGACATATGTGATGAGTATTGTCAAAATAACATCTTTATCTAATAGATAATCTACTGATACATTAATCAATAATAGTATTTCAAGTTCAATTAGCTCTTTGCCCTAATTCAAAAACACTACATTTGAATAACTCTTTGGAAACATTGTAATTCCATTAAAGATGAATGACACTATGTTTATTAATTGTTTGGCATAATTGATACGCAAAGAAATCAATTATTCATCTACTAAGCCAGCATCTTTGGCTAAACCATAGAAGATAGAAGACCTGTCAGCCAGCAGCATCTGTGGTGAATCAATCTCTGCTATCTTACCTGCATCCAGAACCATCACCCTATAACAAAGGTATCAAGTTCATTAACGTGATAAATGTCACTAACCAGGTAAACTAATGATGTGTATATGGCCATGGGATGCTGCCCAAGATATTGCATAAATGAGAATACTAAGGCTATTGGGAGGAGTTAAGTTTTGATAAATATATTATGAGAATCTTGACAAAATTTAGGTGTTTATTAACAAAGTATTACACATACTGAATTATTTACTTAGAATGGAATACACATGCTACAGATCATAGGCAATTTACAACTAATGACTACAATTATGGTCAATGTTGATAAAATATAAATTGAATAAAACTATATTTGTTTAGTTAATAATTATTTAGCAACTGGATCAGAATGCTTGTATTCCCAGCTCATGAAAGGTGTGTGAAGAAAATCATTTGTGGTAGTGAGAAAATAATTCATTTGAGTATGAACAATATTGTGTTTGGGTGCATGTGTGTGTTGAGTATGCTTAGCAAGCTGTTTAAAATGGGTAAAAAGTGAATATTAAAACACTCCAGGATACAGGCAGATTGGCTACCCAGATTCACACACACACACAGAGAGAGAGAGAGAGAGAGAGAGAGAGATTTTAACAAAGTTCAATAGTTTCTATCAATTAGAGTACTAAATACCTGTCATAATCCATAATGGTGTTAATCCTGTGAGCTATTGTCATTACTGTACAGTCTTTGAATTCTGTACGTACTGTATGTTGGATCAGATCATCTGTCTCAAGATCTACAGCTGCTGTAGCTTCATCTAATATCAGTACTTTGGTCTTCCGGAGCAGAGCTCTCGCTAAGCAAACCAACTGACGCTGTCCTAGGCTGAGTGGAGCATATATATATATATATATATATATATATATATATATATATATATATATATACATATGGAGTTAGATTTTAATGTTATAATTATTAATTTTTCTTCTTAACCTTTATAGCATGAGACAATTATTCTGTGTTACCTAAGATTTTCTCCTCCTTCAGCACAAGCATATTCTAGTTGTTCAGCTTGTGATAACACAAATGATTTTAGGTGAGCATGTTCCAAGGCTATCCAAAGTTCATCATCTGTGTGATGGTTGAACGGATCCAGATTCATGCGAAGGGAACCAGAAAACAACACTGGATCCTAGAGAGTTTATATTCCCGTTTAACAAAACTTATTTTAAATTAAATTGACAGTCATTCATTTCTAGTATATGAAGTTTATGGTATTTATTAAACACAGAAATTAGTATTTATGAAATGATCAAATTATAAAAGACAGGGATAGATTTATTTATATGTGAATTAGTGAGATAATAGATTTAAAATTAGTTGTATTAATTTGTTTTAATGATATTTAGTAATGTTTAAGAAATAAACAAGATGTTATATAAGCGTTCAAATACAATGTATAAGTGTATATGATTTCTGTTGTCATTTTCAATATAACAGTAGAACAAGTACTTCATATGTCTTGTAGCCACAGTATATGTTGTTTTATCTGGTATCTGTAGCATGTATATGTCTGATTCATGGTATCGGAGTCTCCATACCACCTTTAGTATTAAACTTAAGTATAGTTATTTACCTGAGGGATAATTGTTATCTTGGTTCTAACATCATGTAAACCTATATCGGATATATTTAGCCCATCAATGCTGATCTCACCACTGGTGGCTTCAATAATACGAAACAGTGCCATGGTCAGTGATGACTTGCCAGCACCAGTACGTCCTACAATGCCAATCTAAATGAACAATGAACCGCAATATATGCTCATTAGAAAAATATTACTTCATTAGGTTCCACATTCAATAGAAACAAGTAAATCACCATTCAGTTTTAATCTACTGTATACAGATTATCATATACCATTAAACCTATCCTCATGATTATATGCCTTAAAAAATCACCTTCCTTAATTAAACCCTTATTACAATGTGAAAACTTAATTTCCTAATAACAAACAAGAATTTCACTTCCATGTAAAATAAACTTTCAAGTAACCATGATTTCCTTCAAATCATAATAGTTTGACAGACAATGCAATACTTTATAATTATTCTGAATGAAAGTTAAGTAAATTAATAGAAAATCTTTTTCTTTAGACTAGACCGTATTTTGATTAAATTGTATTCATCTAATCTTTAACTGTGCCTATATGTCGGAGACTACTCCTTATAATATTTATATTCGGTATTGATTTTGATGAGCTGTATAAATTAACTCTCTGCCTGGCTGCCTACCTGACTACTTACTTGCCTACTTACATAACCTACCTGCCTGCCTACCTACATACCTACCTAGATACATATAGTGAAAACAAATATCTCAAATATTTAACCGGAATGAAAATATCGGTATTAAAACAAATATTTGAATAAATAACATCACAACAGTCAACCGGACATAATTAGAGAGATTTGACTAATTTGTTTGGCCTGGAATAGACTCAAGTATCTGATATTTAGAAAAGGTAACCCATATTCCTGGATTTATATAAAGATTTAATGAACTGCATAGAATAATTTGAATTATATTAGTTGGATTATTAATGGCATATATTTACATTTGTAATCGTTTTAGTTTTTTTTGGTTTTCACACAGGTGTATGTCGTAACTGTATATATGAATGTCTAAAACTTCAAACAGGAAACTATAAATAGCACATCGGATGAATAAACTAACCTTTTCTTCGGGATGGATATGACAAGATATGCCTTTAAGTACTAGATCTAAACCTTCCCTATATCTGGTGCTGTAGTCGGTGAACTTGATCTCTCCATTCTGCGGCCAATCATTTGGTGGCCTCTTCTCTGGTATCTCCCAGGCGGCCTAAATATAACAAATATTATATTTAGCTTTGTCATTTATATAATTACTTAAAATAGCGCGGATGACACATATGTGCTCCAGCCGTGAATGACCAAAATAAATTACTCATAATGATTGGCATTAAAGTATCAACTTCTGAAAGGTAAAACATATACCTGTATAGAGTGACTAATAAATTTTACAAAATTGTTTATTAAGCACGTTCAGATGTAATAATTTTGTTTTACAAATCTGAGTGTGTATACAAGTGAATACATGATAGAAAATAGAACAATTTTTGGTGTTGATTACCTCAGTTGGTGCATTTGTATATTCTTTCACTCTTTCTATGGACACAATATTAGTCTCTAACTCTGAAGTCATTCTTACAACCCAATTCAAATTTAGTGTGATCTGGAAAAAAGTGTATCAGCTAAAATGTCAGTTACAACAATTTTATACTTTATGGATAACGTCTGTCAGAAATAATAACACTAGACATGCAGTGACTATATATATATTTCACTTGACATACATTGTTATTATTAAAACTCCCAAAAGGTTACTAGAAATATGTAATATGTATATATTTGTTTTAAGTTCTTCAAAAACATATTGGGATCATATTTGATACAACTTTATTCTAACTATAAAAACAAATCCCTGGTATTAAGTACTTGTACTATTATAGTATATCAGATACTTACACGCATAGCATAAGTTACAGAGAGACCAACAATACCAGGAGTGAGGTGATCTCTTCCAATTACAGAAAACAGCGAGGCAAATAACACAATGAGGTTACTAACCAGCTCTAATCTTACAGCTAACCATCTGAAATACAAACAAATGACTAAATACATTAAGATAAAATTATTTCTTAGTTTGAATCAAACACTAACTATTAACAATACATAATACATTAATTTACAAGTATCTCTCTCTCTTTCTCTCTCTCTCTCTCTCTCTCTCTCTCTCTATATATATATATATATATATATATATATATGTGTATATATATATATTATATATATATATATATATATATATATATATATATGGTGAACTGGTGATCACTAACTTCTTTCCCAACATTATTCATCAATCTATTTGAGAACCGGCCATGGCTTTACAAAGTGAAAAACAAATAGTCATAATGAATAATATGATATGATTACCTATTCGATACAATACTGGGATAATAATACTCCTGGTGTCCATCAACAGCATGATCTGAGGTTTGGATGAAGTCCACCTGTCGTTGAAACGCTCTGATAGTTGACGTGCCCTGAATTGTCTCGCCAAAGTGGGAATATATTGGAGATCTAACTACAGATTCTAGGCGTTTTAACTGGCGTGACACAGCAACATAAAATCTCTGCATTGGATAATAATAAAAAAGTCGAAAGTCACTAATCAGTTGTAAGCAAATAAAAACAAATTATTTTATGTAAATAAAATTTACATTATCTTCTCATTCGATATTAAGACATTAAATCAAATCAATTCCTTCGTAGCACATGACACATAATACATCTTTTTTTATGTCATCCACATAATACATGCATTACTTAATGAAAACTAAATATAAGGTAGTAATAGACTTTATGAAAGAACTCTTGGATGCACTATAGTGCACTTTGTTTATAAACAAAGTGGAAATTCTACCAAAAATCTGCAAATTTCATGGGAACAATAATTATTGGAGAAGCTGGCAATGATCAGCCAACGTACCATTCTGCAATGAAAAAAAAGATAAGGAACATTGTAACGTGCAAGGACAATTACATGGGGGGAGGGAAGGAATAGAGAAGATAAAATGGCAACTGACTCATGTAGTAAAGTATAATGTGATATACATTACTTATGAGATGCCAGTATTTCTTGATTTTCTCTGTGTTATTGGCTTGTAAGAAATCACAAGTGAATTTAACAACTCTAAATATAGTTGAAGTCTGATGAATTATTGGGGTGCTGTTTATAAAAAAAAAAGCTTAGTTCTCAGTGTTTATATCATTAATACGAATGTGCTCAAGTGGAAAGGTTTAGGATACAAGTTTCTTATATTAGTTGCTATGTTGCTTGTTATTATTTTCTTTTAATTCTGTCTAAAGAAGGATATGTGTTTACTGAAGTTCTGCTGTTCTAGCACTAAATGATTGTTTGTAACAAATCTGAATATCTTCCGTAGAAGTTCGGTACTATTTAGTACCAAATTTCATCAAGCTGATGGCCAATAACCTTTAGCAGGACCACAACAGACATTAGAGTGAAAGGCTACAAACATTAAACAGTTGTTTAATGTTTGTAGTATTATTTGAAGTTGCTTACTATAGTAAACAACTTATAATACTATTATACTATTTATACAGATTATACTATTATGCACTGTCCCATGGTGCCAGATCGTTTCTCCAGCAATAAATACAAGCAATAATGAGATAGTCCTGTAAAGTCATGTGCCTCTCTTGCAAAGACAACATTACCAAACAGTAAAACCCCAACTGTTTCACATAATTTACTGTATAGACCATCTGTGGAAAGTCACATTAGATAGAGGTTGAGATGATAGAGTCATGTTATCTGATCAAATGGCTCTGTGAGGATCATCTTATAAATTAAGCAACATTCCAGGAAGACGAAACAGGTACAGACTGAGAAAGATATGAGAGGATAACAATCAGGGCTGGAATGGCTTGATTTCGAATTAGCATATCCTTGACGTTTAATTAAGAAAAATGGACAGATTACTTAAGATACACCAACACATCATCAATGATGATTGTTTTTGAAGACATCAAAGGAACAAACATGACTATTAACAGATAATGAACAATTCTTGGAACAAATTTAACTGATAAATTCAATGAATACATTGATGTAATTCATATTTCACATCTGGTAGTTTCAACAAAATAACACTGTCCATGCACCCATTTCATGCTTGGTTCTATTATGTGTTTATATTGTGCAAACAAAGATACCAATAATTACATTCGATATACAGGAACCATGCAATATGTTGGACAGAAATTATATAAACCGATAAAAATATATTTAGAGATCAACATTGTAAATTCCACAGACGAAATAATTATCACTGGAATTCAGCTGCGAAAAAACATTGTACAGATCATATTTATTTCAACTGTATAGTCATACGAAGCTCTTCAGAGTTGATGTGCAGCCCATACTTGATCGAACAACTGACTGATTAAGCTTATGGTGTAAATGACAGGCTAATTCCATATGCCTACTAGGCCTTACACAATTATACATCACAGTCATTTCTAAGAAATAAATTTGTACTAAAAATATGTTAATACTAAATTCTTCAAAATATAATAATAAGAATATTAATATGTAGTGTCATTACTATATTATTTGTTTACAATAATTATTATGGTTCAAATTTTCTTCGGCATTAATCATTGGGACACTGGATCTATTTTGGGGGGTTTATTTTGGTTCTGTATATCATTAATAGACTATATGAATAAATCAACTGAATATTTGAATAATCTGGCCACCTGTCTAAACCAGCCATTTTTAGTCAACTCCAGGTTATAAAGGTTTGGCTGTATTAACATGAAATATATATAGCTATAATCACAGGCCAGTTCAAAGGAAAAACCCTCAATAAAAACCAAAAACCCATAAAGTGACTAATTAATATGTTATAACATCAAAACAATGGAATTTCAAACCTGTATAATGAAGTAGAAAATGCCTATGGGGATAATAACGGCGATAAATATAGGTGTGCTATAACTGATAATGATCAAAGTTTCGCCAACACGTAGTAAACAATCCATCCAAGACTCTAACACATCTGATATGATGGTGTCTATTGTGTCAATATCCTTCGAGAATCGGTTCACAATCCGACCACTGGGCGTTACATCAAAGAACGTCATGGGTAACCTCAGTATGTTGTGTAGTAAGCTGTTGTGCAGATGACTCGAGGCAAATACAGCCCCAAATGCTAAAGCAAATGATGCACCAAGGATAATTAAGGCTGAAATATATTTTTAAAAATTACAATGAGCATTAATTATTTATAATAAGCCACATCATCCATTTATTTACCTGATGGAACATCTTAATGATGTACGTGAAGGACTGCATGTTCTATTGTCTCAAACTAAATTATTATCTTATAATGAATTGCAACTTAGAATAAAAATCAGAATAAAAAAGATTTATCTGCGGATCGTTTTTCATGATTTCTTCAATTCGCCATATCTTTGTCCTGCACTTTATTTAATTTTCTTCAATCAGACATATGTATTTCCCCTCCATTATTTTCAAACAGGCACGCATGCACACTGACACACACACACACACACACACACATGTCTGTATGTTAGTTATTCATCCTATATATTACTCTCCATTTCAATTTTCTACGATTAAAAATGTTTTAAACAAGAAATTATAAACTAGAAATCTACTATATAAAACATTTCCTTTTAGTGATGACATATAACAATTCATACTTCATACTAGATGTCCAATGTCTGATTACCTTGTAGCATTCCCAAAGAACCAAAAACACCAAGTCTTAAATCTCTGAGTGCTGTATCCACTGTACCATTGACTAGTTGGTCATTGCTCCAAGCACTAAGCCAAAAGCTGGTAACCAAATCTATAGCACTCTGAAGAGCGTATAAGAGAAACATGGCCACACACACTGGTACCTTCATTGAACGTAGGTATAAAAAGAACAAAGACAGCTTGACCTGTAATGAAAATATAAAACTTATTAATTTCATGATTGCATAATGTGCAAAATATTCTGGTACAGTTTTATGTAAAGCTTCCATCATGGATCACTTAGGCAATATGGGGAGACTGGGTAGTGTCCATGGATCAAATAACAAATACTGGATCAGATTGAGCAAGCCAAATCAGAACATCAAAATTTAAGCCACATCTGTGAGAATGCTCCTACTCAGACCAACTGAACATGCTAAATGAGTCTAGTCAAGTATATTTTAGAGGAATACTGGATGTGAATCATAGTCATCAAATACGGAAAGGTGTGTGGTAGATATTAATGCAGGATCATTACTGCATGCAACGTTTGTAATTGTTTCATATAAAATACTCAAAATCATTTCAATTTCATAAAAGAACTGTCAATGATAATTGTATCCTTGGCATATTTAGAAAAAAAGGAACTGATTTCGGCGTTATAAATTTGTCAACAAGTATCACCTGTGGATGGGAGAGAGAGAGAGAGAGAGAGAGAGAGAGCATCAATATTTAATTCACAGTATATTTCAACATTTATTCTGGGCATTTATATATAGGGTAATTGATACGATTTACACAAGGTAAACAACAAGATACACAATAAGGTATCACTGAATTGTATACCCTAACAATGAAATAGTGAAATGAAACAACAAACAACAGTTAAAGCCTACCTGGCCTTTTGCTGATTGTTCTGTTTTGATTAGCTTTTGATGATCATAAGTAGGTTTTCCGTTGGCAATAGACTTTTCACGTTCAGTTTCTTCATCTGATTCATCATGTGAAGGTTTGTTGCTGCTATCAGGTGTATCATTATTGGACAATGAATGTGTAGCTGTTCTTCTGTGACGTACGAATGGCGAGTTTGCTGTACTAGACATAGATTTTGATGTGTTCTGATGTGGTCCGGTGATTCTGAGAAAGAAAATACTTGCTTACTATAAGCAAATCAGCTTCAAGCAAAGTTAATTCTATGTTCAATGTTAACTCCAATCAGCTGCTGTTACTTAAATATTAACACTCTATTTAGAATTGCCGGTATGACTCTACTGTAAAGTCAGCCATTTTACCCTTCTTTGGAGTCGGAGAGGGTGGATACAGCCTTTGTACTTGTACTTAAATGTGACAATATTTCTTCTCGAAGAGCAATATCTGAAGGTACGATTAATTTGGCATAAATTAGCAGATTAAACACACAGTGTGACAGTATTGTTTATTCTTCTTAAAGATAATAAATGTACAGGTGATACAACTATAATTAATATGCATCTCATGTAAAACCAAATAGTTGACACGTACATCTTCCTATGGCAGGTAAACAAGACACATTTACACCCAAAAAGATATACAGGAATTTTAAGTTGTTAGTTTCATTTTCAAATATTTAGTTTAAACTATTTTAACCCAAACAGATAAATCAGTAAATCTAATTTAATGCTTAAACATTTGAAGATGGGTAAATTGATATAAATGTTTAGTTTAGCCAATTTGATAATTACCGAAACTGTCTATTTTATCAATTACACATCTGCATATATATATATGATCATAACAGATGTGATATTTGCTCAAACAACAATGAGAAAATACAGTTTTAGAAATATGGCAGAAATAAAGCTTTAGTCCCAAGAAATGATTCCATTCAGTTACCTTCATCATCTTCTTCGCCGTCAGATTCTTCAAGCTCTGCCAAGTAAACTTTAAGGAAGTCAGCAAAGGCTCCTCCTTTCATCAATAAGTCCTTGTATGTGCCATGTTCTGAGATCCGACCATCCACAACAACCAAAATATTGTCCACCTGTGGCAAGAAGCTAATGCCATGGGTGACTAAAATGCGTGTCTATAAAAACAAAAGAATTAAAACAAATTCCTTAAACAAAATCAAAGCTATATAGTTAAATATACATTGACTGGTTATAGTGAATTAGTCAAATATGCTGGGACAAATGATGTGTTTGTGTGAGTGTGTGTGTATGTATGTCTCTCTCTCTCTCTCTCTCTCTCTTTGTGTGTGTGTGTGTGTTTTATAAAGATAGTTAAGGCGCTGGCACAGGTGTTATACTTTCATTCAAACAACAATTATAACTCCAAACTGATTTAAAATTAAAAATATTAAAATTGAAAGAAAAAAAAATTTTCTAAAATAAAGAAAAAGGAAACAAAATTAAAAAAAAAAATATTAAAAAAAAAGGGCTTTGTTAAAACAAACCCCAAAGGTTGCCAAAATGGAAAAAAAAAATTAATAAAATGGAAAAAGAAAATATTAATACACAGTATGAATAATGTATGAATAATAAACACGACTCAACGTTATGAATGAGTTACCAATGACATAGTTGATTTATTTGTCCTGAATGTTTATAATGTTATGTTAGGGGGTGCATTATATAAGCAATGCTTCAAGGATCCCCTTTTCAACATTCTATGTGCGTTTGCTTTCATTAAAATTATGTATTATGAATGTTGAACTGGTAAAAAGCATAGTAGAAACACGCAAGTACATACGTACTTAACTAAAGCCTACAACCAGTGTTTACAAAGTTAGAAATCTGACAAAATCACTCAGTAACCCTCACACTCAATCATCTCACACATTGATGACTGTATAACAAAAACGAATAATAATTTTTAAATGAAATATTTTACATAAAAGGTGTGAGTTTTATACTTAATCAGGAAATAAAAAATGTGCAAGTACCAAAGTTGTTCAGAAAAAAAGGAATGTAAATAAATACATGAGGGAATTATATGAACAAATCTACAGCAGAAAATATTAATAACTGCTGCTTGTGAGAAGAAACTAGTATATACAAGCGTAAAGGATCACTGGACTTACTAGTTATAAGATAGTTATTAGATTGAAGAAGAATTAGCCATGTTAAAGAATGATGTACTATATATTACCTTGTCTGCTAATAGTCCTTTAGGACCAATCACTCTGTCAAAGATGTGTTTACCAACATGTGAGTCAACAGCTGACAGTGGATCATCCATCAAATAAATGTTAGCATCTTGATACACAGCTCTACCAAGACTCACTCTTTGTTTCTGTCCCCCGCTTAAGTTTATACCCTATAAATTGAATTAGTTACATGAATTAAATAATATCAGTTAATATATTGGTACACCTGGATAATAAGTGTATGCATGCACACACATACACACAAACACACAAATAATGTGTGCGTGATTTTAATTTATTTAATTTGTAATAAAATGCAGTCAATAAAGAGTTTTTACTGTTTAATACAATGGTAACAGAACATAAATATATATTAATTTACATTATAAATTTAGGAGTAATATATATAAATCTAGGGACCTAAGGAACAACACTGGAGTACCTGAGGGTGATAAATAGTACAAGTTGCAGCATTATAAGGTAACCAGTTTACCTTCAAGTCAGAAATTAGTTCCACAATAATATATAAAATAAAGTTCAGGGGAAAGTATTAATCAATTTGAGTGTAAATATTTACTCATAATCAACTATTACTATGTTGTGATATAAAGAAATTGTTCTTAATGAAAAGGGAAAATTCGTTCAAATTTCTTTTAAAATATGTGGTGACCTTGCTTTGACTTTGTTACAAGTTCCACCAGTAAATTATCATCAGTGATTTGGACAAGTAGCTTAATTGAAGATTAAAAAAATTATTTTTTTTTTTAAATATATTATATATATATATATATATATATATATATATATATATATATATATATATATTATATATATATATTTTTTTTTTAAATACGTAAATATGATTTTGTGTCATTTCATATTACATCATAATGAGCATGATAGAGGTAACTCCAATCTCAGAAATCATAAAAATCTCATTTACATCTAACGTTGATGAATATCTTTTGATTAAAAAAACTAAGAGTTAATTTCTGGTACATCATAACAAGTATTATCTCTTTTCAGTAGATCATATTAATTATACAGTACAACAACAATGACAAATCATCATGTCAAAGCTATAAGTGAAGACTTATACCTTTTCTCCTATTTCTGTCATATCTCCTCCTGGTAATACATCCAGATCACTGGTCAGACCACAAGCTTCTAGGACATCTTCGTAAGCTTGTTCGTTGAATGGCTGACCAAAAACAATGTTATCACGGAGGCTGGCATTCTGAATCCATGCCTCCTGAGCAGTATACGCTATGGAGCCCTACAGTGATTTAAATACTAATTACCTACAACAAGAAACTGACACCTGTGATTAAACCGACAGGTTAAATTTCGTGGCTCAATTAAAAACCAGTCGATCTGTACACAATGTTAGAGTGTCTATGATATAGGTTACTGAGAGGAGACATATAAGGCTAAAGTCAAAAATTGTTACCAGAAAATATGAGATTAGCCAAGGCCAGGTGAAAATTATCTAAACTTTTCAGGATTTGAAAAACAAATAAGAAGACACTTGGTAGATTCGTGATAGACCATTTTTATGTTTAATGGCGAACATATATAATAATAATAATATGTGATATTTATACAGCGCCCTATTCAGCTAGAAGCTGCTCTAAGGTGCTTTACAATATTATTTACAATATTATTATCCCTGACTCAGACCTAGCTGTTTCCACCCAGCACACATTTCAACTACCAAGGGAGCATACAATGCATGCAGCTATTATAGGTGAAAAGCGTTACTCAAACACATAGCCATCGCGTCCTGTCAGGTATAAAGGCAAATTAGAATACTAATAATAATCCACATTTAATTATAAAAATTATTAGCAGAGGTCATTTAGGTGTCATTTAATGAAGCCATAATTCATAATATGAAGTAAATAAAACTTATTTAGAAATATTAAAAAAGCTGAAATTAAAGTTTTTCGTTAATTAATAACAATTAAGGCTCAGTATAATAAAATTCCATTGTTTATAGCTTCTTGACATCAGCTGGGCATTATAAATGTTGTCATTAATATTGTGCTGTTCAAATGTGGACAAATGATACCCAGTGATTCAAAGACCAACTTTCACTCGGCATGATGTCATACAGTTGTCACATCTTTACCTGTGATAAGCTTTCTGTTATCACTTTTTACGACACAAGATGAGTAGTTGACACGGATCCTCCTACTTTACTATATAACACCCTTGTATCTTATTCATTCCTACACAGCATAAACGTCGTAATTTGAATATTTGTTTGCCGGTGAGTTTCATGATAAAAGAAATATTCAAAAAGTAAGAAAAATAGAGTGAAATAGTATAGGGTATTATTTTCTATTATATAATAAACAACTGGCCTTTATTATAACTTTTCCATGCAGTTTTTCCATTTCTCCAAGAAACGCGGAGAGTAGCGATGATTTTCCACTGCCAACTACACCTACGACAGCAACTAGCTGACCTTCTTGTACAGAAATATTTATACTGAAACAAATATGATAGCGACACATTCAGATCATAACAAACAAATTATTATCTAAGATTTTACAAAGGAAATGCTATAGGGATTATTTACACAATTAACCAGCTGTACCTGATGCTATTTCTCGAAATGCATTTCTGCAAAAGTTAAATTTTTGTTATAACTGTTTTATATCTCACAGTTAATGATAACTATTTTGAAAAGTTTCACTTTTCTACAGTAGTTGATTTTCTGTTTGATAAAATGTGATACAAACTGTGATATGACACATTCGACAACTATAAAATGATTTAACTATGAATTTGTTTATATTTCTTTATTTGTAGCAAAATTTTATTAAGGAAGTGTATTTATATAACTAAAACTATGACCGTATTAATTTTTGCTAAAATCAGCATTCTTTTAGATCGATGTGGGGGTTTGCTATCAAACTATTTTCTGACTTACTCTTGTAGCGTAGGCTTTTTATCACTCATATTCCATGTAAAGGAACCATCTATAATGCTGAGGCTATAATCTGCAAACAATATTAAATACACTGTATCTAATATTTCCTTTGTGACAGCCATGATACACACTAGGCTTAAATACTTTCAGAGAAATTTGTATTACTACATTTATACATGATGAAAACCTTTAAATACTGCTCACTTAATACATGCCTAAGGTGTGCTAATTTTCTGATTTCCTTTTTTATCCTGTGCCATTTATTACACACACACACACACACACACACACACACACACACACACACACACACACACACACACACACACACACACACACACACACAAATGAATGAATGCATGCATGCATACACTCACATGCATGCACATACACAAATAAACTTACTTCCAGTATTTACTCTTTGAATGGTGTCAGGATCAAGTTCTTCATGTAACAAAAAGGTTCTTAGCCTTTCTACAGACACACTAACCTGTGATATGACAATTAATTAATAATATTGTTAAATTATTTTGTTAAAATCTAAATAGTAATTGATCACACACACACACACACATACACACACACACATACACACACACACACATATATATATATATATATATATGATCCAAATTTGTTATATATATATAAATATATATATTTATATATATATATATATATATATATATATATATATATATATATATATATATATATATACTGATTATATGACGGTAATTTCTTTAGAAATTAATATATATATATATATATATATATATATATATATATATATATATATATATATATATATATATATATATATATATATATCCTAAAGCACACACAAAAACAGATACAAATATGATGTTCCTTCAATATGCCCAATAAAACATGTTCCATTACCTGAACGATGGTTCCTATCATTGATGGAAACATGGCAAGCGGAAAGCGCAGAATGTTGAACAGAGAAAGAGATACAAAAGCCTTCTGAGCATCTAGCACGTGTTCTGGTGATGACAACACATAAGCAGCAAACGTTACTAAGGACACCTAATGAGGATAGAAACAATGCCGCACTGAATGCACATGGCATCATAAAATATAACAATGATCAATAGCATACATAATATAATACTAGCTAAAAGTACACGTTATAGAATGTACATCATTTACCAGAAAAGGAGCACAAGCCCAGGCAAAAGACGAGGCTGCGTTGAGTAAGGCAGCTTTTCTCATCACGTGTAATTCTTTCTTCCTGATATCAAGAATCATCTTTTCGAAAGATTCTTCCCAGGCATACAGTTTGAGCACCTGATCAGAAAGAAACAGTCATACATTTGGAACAGCATATACACAGTTACTATGATAGCACACATTCGTGATTTTGTGTCAGTTCAGTTCCGAGACTGATCAGTTTCAACTGAAACGAGAAGTTGACAGGTTTTAAAATGATCTCAGCTAGTGCACATCATCATGTGCCTGTCTGAGTTAGAAATTAGAATTTACAGATGTTTTAACCTTTCTCCATTCAACGCAGAATTTGAGAAAGTATCAAAGAACCAAGACAAACCATAATAAAAAATAATTAACAAAAATTGACAATAAATACAACAATTATTTAATAAATATTGTTAGATTATGTTCTTAAAATATAAATAGCAATTTATCACACACACACACACACACACACATATATATATATATATATATATATATATATATATATATATATATATATAATATTACTGTATGCACAGCTAACAAAGTTCAGTGAGAAGTAATTTATGCCAAATAGGCTGATCCATAAAAAACAGTGGGGTTGATTATGATGATGATGATTGATGTTTTACGGCCACTTTTGAGCACATGGTAGGCTAAATGGGCTGAGCGACCTCCAAAGGTAATGAAGCAAAGTCAAAGATTAAATAAACTTCAGATATGTCCACGCTGAGATTCAAACACAGGTGGTAGTTATCTGTGATCCATCACGCTACCACTAGACCACGGAGACGCCCACAATGGGATAGGTCCAGACAGACAGAGTAGATCTGAACACTCAAATCCTCATGGCCAGTATAAGTACTACCGTTATTTGTATATGTAATTCTTAAAAGCAGGAACAAGTTAGTGAGTGCTTTGTTTAATCTCGATGATGGTCACACCTGGGACCTATACAGCTTTGGAATTACTTTCAAAGGAAGTGAGATAATCAGAAGAAATAAATCCCAAAGAGATAGAGAACACTTAATGGAACATATTGTTGTCGAGGATTAATTAGAACGATGCCATATTTTGAAATGTTTAAATCTCTTCTGAAAGCTCATCAATTCAACTTTGCTTTCCCAGGAAAATAATATCAGACATTTCAATTTCAGCATACATGCCACTATGAGCTAGTCATAGCATTATTCTAGTGCTTTAATAGAAGTAAATGCTACAGCTATTATTCACCCGTAACACACATACTGGGTACTTACCTTGATTCCATTAAGTATTTCACTGAGAAGTTTAATTCTATTATCCTTGTACACCATTTGTTGTCCCTAAATATCGACAGAAATTGATTATGCATATGATTATGAAATAATTAAATTAAAAATAAGAAATTCAAGATCATCAAGTTATTTTTGGAGCTGAAATAAATCGAGCTATATTAACCAATTGTAAGTTGTCTAAGATCAATAGAAATGTTTTTGAAAACCGTTTATAATATAGGTTAGACACCTTATGTGCCCATTTTTATGCCAGAGAGAAGGATAGGAGCAATATGACTGTAATGATCCCTCACAGCAGAACATATGAAGTGGCTAAAACTGCTCTTTAAAGAGGTGTGACAGGTACTCCTGTGATATTGCAGAAAGGTAAGAAAAACCTTAGCAAGTCATATTAGTCAACATGTTCAAAGGTGTGAGACCTATGGATCCTATCTGGAACAATTTTACTTGTCTTGTGGATGGATGGTTCAAAGGTCACTGCTCAGTGTAAGCTCTGCTTGGAAATACGGAGTAACCATATTGCTAGGATCAAGGCACATTATGGCAAGTGCCTCAAGTAGACAAGACCAAGTGAACCTCAGCAACAGCGTTCAAGGTGTCCTGTGCCTGATCATAAGCCCATCATCAACATGGAGACCAGCCCCACTCAACCACAGAAACATCCAGCTGCTCCACACTTTGGGCATGCACCACCAGCCAAACGTTAAGCTGATCTCAACAGCCATGCATTCTGTACCCCAGCTGCTACCAAAGATGACCTGGATAAGAATATTGCTGAGTTTGTCTTTCGATGCAATCTGCCATTAATTATTGTGGAACATCCCCGGTTCAATGCCATGGTGTTCAGCCTATTAACTGGGTACAAGCCACTTACTAGCGATGCCATCAACAGCAAATGGTTAGACAAATGCCATGACAAGTATCAGGCCATTACGAAGAAGCAGCTGAACAACAAGATGCTAAGGATACAGACACCACCCACAAGACTTCTGAGGCCTGTAAGACCATGTTTGAGGACTCCAAAGCCCATATGCTGAGAGAATCTGTGGTTGCAAAATACGCTCCTTTGTCACCGGCAATGCCAGAAATATGTAAAATATGAGGCCAGAGTTGGAGAAAGAAGATGAGAACCTCATCACGTATGGGTACTTTTCCCATGTCCGCAACCTGCTAAGCCAATATCTAACTCCATCCTCTATAATGACATTGATTTAATTGTAATCAGGTGTAGGTGTGTATATAAATAAGCCATTCCCTACATATTAGCCATGGTCATATGCAAACCTGGAGGTTTTAGCCAGTTTTAGTCGCCGTCTTGTCTAAAACAGGTTTTAGGTAAAACCCTATCCGTATGAAGATGTGCATGCATCAAACCAGATTAACAGTGGGGATGAAGGGGGGAGTATGTATTTATATATTTCATTCATTGGCTGTGTATGTTTAGTCAGCTAGCCACAAATATGTCTTTTAATCCAATAACTGTAACATTAACCAAAATTAAGAATGTTTCATGGCCTTTTCCGGCTAATATTTAAGCAAGAAAATGTTTACACTGAATAAAATAGTTAATTCGATAATCAGAATATGTGAAACATTTCCAAACACTCGATAAATTGGTGCAAATAAACCGATCCAAATAAACTGATCCAATGATGTGTGTATCACAATATATAATATGGAGGGTTTTGTAATCAATCCCAGGTGGCCTAGCGGTTAAGCACCCGGCACTTGTTGCCAACGGTCACAGATTCGAACCCCGCAAACGTTCGAAACTTTTCCAGAAATTAATTTTTCGGCTCACAACATCGTGGGTGGTTGACTACGTTAAATGGCGCTGCCGTCTCCCCTGAATATATAGGGGGACGTTAAAAAAAACCTGAGAACGTAAAACACTCTGGCAGTGACCACCATCAGGGTATTTCGGCTCCATCTTTCCGTACTGCTCCCCTGGGAGTGGTGTGGGAGGAGGTTTCTCCAACATATAGAGGCTATGCCGAGTAAGCGACAGCGTGGGGATTCTCCCCGAAAAACAAACACAATCAAATGTCAACTGGAAATGTCAGTCGACGAAATAGTTTACGGACTGATGTTCAGTGTTTGTATTTATAACTGGCTCTTTGCAAAAATACAATATGGCTACCTATACTATCACAAGTAACAATTCAAGTTAGAAATAAATAACGTGTATGTTGGCAGTTACTTATATGGGCTTCAGACTGAGAAAATACAAATGCCAATGTTTCAGTTTTTTAAATTTGAATTTATCAAAGTTTCACGACAATCTGACCATATCATACTATTCTAAAGCGTGCCGGAAGCATATCTCTCAATAATCATGTACGCTACGTAGTGCTAGACTCGTTCATATCAGGTTCCCTTTTGTATTATTTAATAACATCTATACATCCATCTACACGTGATATAAAATAATAATAATGATCATGTCTAAATCTCTCACCTGTAGTGTTCTATTTTTCTTGGCAATGACACCATTAATAGGTAATAGTATTAACATAACCGCAACACCGGCCAGTACGGACGGACCCAGCATCAACCACAGGAAGTATAAAGCTACACAGATCTGGAATGGTCCCGACCAGAGAAGATTCAAATAGGTAGTCAATTCTGTGAAACGTTGGGCATCCACGGACATTAAGTTTACTATTTCTCCGACAGTTGACACTCTTCTGGCAGCGTTAGACAACTTCAGCGACTAAAACAGACGAGATAAGGGCAAATTAGCCTTCCGATAAACAAAGGCAAATTTATTCATAAAGTAATCTCTATTGTAGCAATAGCATGCACGAAGCGATTAGTAAATATATATACCTTTCTGTAGACAGCAGCAATCACAGACGTTCTCAGTCTCATGCCAGTTAGAAAACATATGTGGAAGTACTGGTTTAGAATTAAGGACTGTATTAAGGCTACCACAAGCAGCAGAACCGTATAGTAATACCCCTTCCATAATGGCTGAGATTTGTCACTTGCGAATGCTATCAACTCTCTGAAACAAACAATGTTACAGCTGAATTTATGGAATAAAAGTTAAAAACAGCAAAATGTACTGCTAAATAGTTTTGTAAATATACCAATTCATAAACTGTTGGTCTCTATTTAATGACTAATGACCACTTTTACCTACTTGCTGGAGGTTAGGTAGGATTTTACTGGAGAATGGGTCACTTTGGGGGTAATAATGCTCGAGGTTCTGATTTGTTGTGTTAAAACACCATCAATAACATAAAACAGGTATATCGACAGGACGTACTGCCTTGCGCCTATACAGTGGCAGCCTGAACTGCATGCTCCATTGGTAGTTGAGTTGTATGCTATACTAAGGGAGACCTGAGTCAGGGATAATAATATAATAATATAAAAGCACCCCAGAACAGCACAGCTGA
Source organism: Paralvinella palmiformis (assembly GCA_025642065.1). NCBI lineage: Eukaryota > Metazoa > Annelida > Polychaeta > Terebellida > Alvinellidae > Paralvinella > Paralvinella palmiformis. The sequence goes on along the minus strand of JAODUP010001034.1, from coordinate 45,959 downwards.
ATGTGGTGCACCGATAAATCAAACGTCGTTAATGTTATTACTGGACATTTTGTTGAACAGAAACATACTTAATTACACCATAGTAACCAATAACTCTCCAAAATGTCATGATTGCGTTCATTGGAATACAGATATACCATCACATATCGTTCAAGTCTAACCAGATATTTGATTGTCTAAAATACACTAATTGCCTAATCTGTGAGTATTATTATTACAGAAGGACATCAGTTCTCTCTCTCTCTCTCTCTCTCTCTCTCTTCAGATATATAATGATTCATATACTAAATGAGTGAACCTGTACTTAACTGTGATAAGGCATATATGTTATTTTCTAATCTGCCGTAGCTGATTACAAACAGCATATTTATTGGCTGTACATCTTTAACATCGGCTCATCTCTGACATGTCAATTAATTCCCTGAATACTAATAATTTATGACACTTTGTTATAATAATTTAGTTAAGTGTGTATTATATTTATACCGAAATATCACAATGTGATTGGGCCATAGACATTCAATACATAAAAATAATAATATCAACAAGCAGGTGCTGATAATATATTATTCCAGTGGTGCAGTGGGTAAGGCCTCTTGCTTCAAATATCCAGATTCTGGTTTTGAATCCAGATAAGACCAGCTATGTTTGTGGGATGCCTTCCTCTGGCTTCATCCCTGATGGGCAAACAACTCACTAGTAATGTATCAAAAGTATGCCAACATGTATCGTATAGTGTCGACCTACCTCAACAACATTGGACTTACAAATATCAGAACGTCGTGGACAAACTTGAGGAATGAACCAAACAAAAATGTAAGCCCAAAAGCCTTGGACAGAGCAATAATTAAAGATGGTTTCAAGCTTTTCTTCACCCTCTCACTTCCATCTTTAGGTTTAACATTTCCTTCTGTACACCGTAAAGGAATATCCACTTCAGAAGATTTGCTTTCAGATTCACTAATGAGTATATTTTTTCTCCTAGAAAAATCAATATGACAGCTACAGGTTACTCTATTGTATTCATAATGTATTCAGTAAAAGGTTTATTCATGAAGTTTGAAATTAAAATTTTTAACAAAATTGTTTATTGAGCATGTCTAAAACATAAACAAAGATATGTTATTTACAAGAAAAATTACAGTTCACCTTGTTTTGGAGAGTGATTGAAAACAATCATTTAACTCAACAACTTACCTGTTAATTTTTTCAATCTCTTTCTTCCAGTATTTCTCGAATCTTAGAGAAACATATTCAGATGTGTCTTCCGCACTAAGTGACCACAAATCTGATCTTTCAAGTGGTTTCTTATAGCCCAAGATGATCAAACTAAATGAATGCGTACATATTTAGAGTTGGAAGAATGACACCAAACTCTTAGCAATATCAAAATACAGCTTATTAATGATATCAATTTTTACCTCGTAAACCACCAAAAGGTAATCACTGATAGAAAAGATGCCGATCTTTCAGGAGAATTGCGCTGCAAGTAGAATATTTTCAACTAGAAAACGAGGTACTATATCGGATGATATCTTTCCTCATCACCTCGGGTTAGATAGTAAAAAAGCTTAACATCTGTATTGACATCATATAAAAAGAAAAGACAGCTACTTATATTTGTTAATCATGTAATAATTTAGAGTTATGATGTCATTATGAATACAAATGCTGGTAATGTACATATAGCATTGGTGTACTGGAAATAGTTACCTCATTTTGAAAGAATAGACATATTTTATCTACTGACATTAAAGAAAACTCTTACCTGTTTTTGTTGATTTTGAATGTACAAACTGGAATATGGCGTGGAATCAACTAAACATGAAAATATTAACTCTGTGAAGACCAACAAGAGAAATAAGGATGATTGAGCGACATCGTAGGAGCCTGTTCCCTGAAAGATGTATTGAATATGGATATATTTACAAAATGGTTTGTTAGCTCAACAAGGTAAACATTTACACATGATTTGGTAGAATACTGGTCACTTAAATTAAATGGCTAGAATGAATATTAAATATGCTGCATTAATATAAAAGATATGTACAATATGTGTTTGTGTAATGCAGTAAAATGTAGAATAAATACATTTTTGGAAATAACATTTTCATTCTTCACATTTTCATAATTTTGTTAATGTTTGAACTGTTTACATTAATATTTATTTCCAGGGTCTGGTCGTCTAAATGACAGTATATGCACAACAGTTGGGGTATTCTAATGGCAAGTTGAAGGTTAAACGTCCAGGTATCTTTCAAGACTTGACAAATAAAAGCATTATAACATTTCCAACTATGAGTTAATTTGCTTGCCATATATTCTTTTATTATCAGATAAAAAGGAAAATGATGTATATGTCATCAACAATCACTGATGATAGATTTGAGTGTAACAGTATAATCCCTCAAAGACCCAAGATTCCACAAAAATGGGTAAACACTGGTAATGGCCCAAAAACTGTCAAATAATGGTACCATTTGGTACGTTATTGGCTTTAACATTTAAACTAACACCTAACCCAGTTTGACATTATAATTCTGACAGTTCTGATGTCAGAATTCTAAATGTCAAATTGGGTTACAATGATACGAGTCTAAAAACATATATGACACACCTAGTATCTCATAATGCCTTCAAATAATCATTCGTAATTGTTTGGGAACAAACCTCTTTTTTAAACATCTGAATGACTGTATACAACGTTAATGATCCAGCCACTGTTTGTATCAGCCAGTAGGTGAACAGGACTCCGGCAACACGGATACCTCTCCGACGACCAAACTCTATCAGTACTGTAGCCAATGTCTGGGAACATACGAGCATAAATTAGATGTTATCTGGTCATTCTCAAACCAGACCTTCTCCCTTCAAACGTTTTAAGGGCAAAGTCTATTGTGTGAACCCATAGGTATTTAAGAAATATATATGTTATTACTGTGGTGTATTATCAAATGGTAAATACCTAATAATATTAGGTATTTACCATTTGATAATACACAACAGACGTATGTTGATGCGGGTACTGATAGCTTGATGTCACTTACTGTGTGTGATATATACCAATATTCAAAGTATAGTGATATAGTCCTCATACATCCTAATACCTACGACTAGCAGAATATCCAGTATGTGACTAGTAGTGAAATAATGAAGGTGATAGCATTCCCGAAAAATAGTTTATGCTTTCATAGAGCGACAAAAATAGGAAAGATTATATATGAAGCAGAGAATTCAGAGACTATTACTTTACGTGGAGTTTTAAATAATACACACACATACACATCACATATAAATTGATATTAAAATAAAAAGTTACACAGAGATAGACATTCACCATCTAGATAGTACAGTTAAGTGAGATTATCAAATACAATTAGAAAAACTTCTAACCCGGACGGTAAATAAAAACAATATTACATAAGATAAACAGATAAACAAAACACAAGTTAAGATAGAACTGTATACAGCAGACATTATTTAAAATCATCCCGTAGAAGATTGTTTAGTTCCCTGAAAACCCAATAACTTGAATACATCAACATAACTGTTGGTTAAATGGAACACCTTATACTATTATACAGATACTTCATAAAAGATAGCATGAACTGGAAAATGTATACTTGGAGCACACTGCATGGTTACTAGACTTAGGGAGTTTGTTGAAACTCGAGCTTGTAAATATGCAATGTTCAGCAAGATAAGATAACTGAAACATCTAAGTATTGTGTTGTTATATATGTATTACATATATTAGATATTTCAAAAGTCACATACCGTTGCGATGAAATTCAAAGCAGGTGCCAATAGTACAGCTGGATAGAGAGTACCTATTGCATGGTGGACATGTACCCGCTGAAACATTGTCACTGAACAGAGCAGCATCAGGGCAACACCAGCTGTCTAAATAATTTGGTTTTTATTAACATAAATAAGTTGATGTTATTACTTGTCTTCCAGTAACAATACATAAACTTGCTGAATATCGATACTACCTTAAACATAGAAAGTAGACTTGTACTGGATATATATATATATATATATATATATATATATATACTAACCAGTTTGGTAAGATTGATCCAGTTGAGAGAGATGACATCGTTCTTGCACATTACCAGATGCCAGAAGTAAAATGGAGAAACAGCTATGAGGTAAGCACAAGGTGCCCAGACAAGCATCGTATTCTGGAAACATCCTGTAAACATTAAACCTGGATCCCTTTCGGTAATGTTTGAAACTAGGCTAATATTGAGCTCTTCTTCATGTGGACTCTGTTAAAATTAAAATAAAATACAAAGTAGATGGGATGATTTGTTTTGAAAGTCAAATGTTTACTTTTTCTTTGCAAAAATCGAATATATATATATATATATATATATATATATATATATATAGAGAGAGAGAGAGAGAGAGAGAGAGAGAGAGATGGGGGGGGGCGGGGAGATACAATGGATAAGTGTTATCCTATCATATAGGTATTAATTAATACATTTAAATGCAAACTGGTTCACAGTGATAATGCTGATACATCACATGATATCATAATTTATCAGCACCTAATAATATAGTACATAAAGTAGTATTTGTTTTCTCTAATGTAATCTTCTCCAATAAATTCTTGTAATATGTTATATAATAGAAAGATTAATGTTTGATATGTATCAACTTATCAGGTACATATCATTATCTATTTCCTCTTTCCATACGCATCATGTCCAAGAAAAGATAAAAGTGATGATGGCATATTTTCCCCCAACTTTTAAAAGCGATTAATTTATCTGAATATGGATATCAATCAATAGAGGTATTTAGTACATTTCTGCCGATCGACCGACAGCTCCTGGAACTCAACGCTCCTGGCCGCCATTTTTAATATCTTTCACCAGTTGTTAGTATAACAGTGAATTCCAGTGTCCAGGCGGGACTGTCAGCGATATTGGCCGGGTGCGCAAGCGTCAAAATTTTCACTGGGGAACCGATTGTTTGACGGGTGGGCAGGAGAGAAAATCTTCCATGGGGAACCGTCGCTTTATAAACGCTAAAATGTGTGACCTGTCAAATGAACCATTACATAAGCTGCACTGAATTTAAAACATATTCACAATGTTGATTTATTGCAGTTAAAAACCAAGCAGACACAGCTCTACTGTTGTTTTATCTTGTTTTTCCTACTCGTGGAGCAACTTGTTAAGTTGAAAAAGTTACTGTATGTCTTCACAGTTATGAATGGCAGCTAGTGTGGTCTACTTGAAATTGTTAACGCTTGTTTGAAGAACAAAATACATTTATAAAGGATGTTGCAACCTTCGCATGACAACTTAAAATTTATCTGATTTATATTTGCCTACTTGTAGTCATTTTTCCTAACAGCGCCATGTTATTTATATATGATTTTGGTTTCTCAGAATTTTAGTCAACCATTTTACTTGGACTATTTTAGTCAATGTGCATAATGTTGTCTCTTTGTTTTACCGTTTATGATCTCACACACACACACACACACACAAACACACACACACATATATATATATATATATATATATATATATATATATAGAGAGAGAGAGAGAGAGAGAGAGAGAGAGAGAAAGGAGGGAAGGGGGAGAGAGAGAGAGAAAAACACAAAACAAATGCGAGCGCGTTAAAATATATGATTAAGTCTGTTTTTATTTAAAAGCACTACTGATAAGAAGTGTCTTACTAAATGTTTCCCTGTTGAGACCCCCCCCCCCCCAATATACATATCTTGTAGGTGTCACTAAATAAAAAAACAGTCGCCCACATTAATTGTATTGTAGTTGTGACGTCTATTGGTAAGACCGATAGACTAGTAACTGGATATTCCAAGTTTGAATCCACATGCAGACTATTGGCCTTTCATTTATCGGTATCTATTATAAAGCAACCTAGACAGGTTTAAGTACAAATAGGTCAAGCAGGTTTTAGTAGTGCGTGAAAAACCGACACACATAGGACTATAATCCATAAACAGAACATTTAGACGGTTCTAATCTGGACAGGATCTATGATAAAATGGAGGGCTTGTAGATGTTTCATCAGTGCCCGAACCCCGGAGGGGTGTTTGTCGTGTGTGTGTGTGTGTGTTTGTGTGCATGTGTGTGGGTGTAAATACATTTAGCACCTCTATAGGGTCCTTGTTGTCCTAAAGCCAGTTCAGGCTTAGTAGGTTACTTAGACATTGTGTTATATTTTCTTTGCGCTACATTAAGCTCTCTCTCCCGCTCGCTCGCTAGCTCGCTCACACACACACACACACATGGTTAGTTGATAATTATTTGGATGGATAGAAGGATTGATCATAGATAGATAGATAGATAGATAGATAGATAGATAGATAGATAGAAAGATGGATGGATGGATGAATGAATAATAATAATATAATAATAATGGCCGAAATGGCAGTTTTTTACGTGGCTGACAACCTCAAATGAGGGAGATGCATATCGTCTGTAATTTACAGCTTCCCCGCTGAGACTAACTCTAAATAAATTTAGAATAAATGGCATGTTCGGTGTAGAAAACCTTGCCAGTTGCCTGGTTCGATGAAAAACTCCCCCTACTATAGTGCCAAGGCCGAGGCGCGAACCTGCGACCTCCCGCACAGCATAACCATAGCTATAGGTAAATAGTATGACACTCTACCTGTGATATCAAATCAAAACTATATCACTTCAAACTGCACACTATGTTATAACTAATTCAAAAACAACTAATTACTTACCAAAAAAGGAGTCCCACAAAATTGAAGAAAACCCGTCGACATAATGCCTGTCGTCTTTTCTATTGCTTTAGCCTACAATGTGCTCAGATAAGCAAATTGAGTTGTTTATTTTTAAGACGGCCTACAGAGCTGCCATCTGGTGAGTGTTTGTTTAGTAGTCGCCTATATTTAATACTTATTATTTGTGTCAAGGACCTAATTATGTCTATTTTATGCATCATATTATTATGTACGCATCTTGATAAGGTAAAAACAGCAAATATTATAAAGAGATAATCACTCCAAGGCTAGTAATTGAATTAAATCTAACGTAAAGAGAAACACTCGACATATTTTGCTTTGTCATCGTGAGTTGTGATTGGTGATGACTCAGGGAAGCTTTAAAGGTCTTTTAAGTTACTCGAGTATCCTTTGTGTGAATATTGAGGTACCATTTAGTTAGATCGGCAGAACATTGTCTCCTTTTGTTGGTTTATCTCTAGTAGTAATTGAAAAAAAACCTGCACTTTATATCATCAATAGAAACGATTGTTTTCCTAATGTTGTTTATATATTAATAAAACATGCCTCTACTGGTTAAAATAAATGATTAAGATAATCACGGTGACTTCACACACGCACGATGCATGCAAGTACATACACACAAATCCACGCACACGTCGGATAATAACGCGCACACTCCCGCACGTTTCTCTCTCTCTCTCTCTCTCTCTCTCTCTGTGTGTGTGTATGTTGTGTGGTTGGGTGGGTCCATATAAATTTGCCCACTTGTAGTCATTTTTCCTAACAGCGCCAAGTTATTTATATTTGATTTTGGTTTCTCAGAATTTTAGTCAACCATTGTACTTGGACTATTTTAGTCAATGTGCATAATATTGTCTCTTTGTTTTACCGTTCATGATCAGACACACACACACACACACACACACACACACACACACACACACAACAATAGAGAGAGAGGGGGGGGAGGGAGAGAAACACAAAACAATTGCGAGCGCGTTAAAATATATGATAAAGTCTGTTTTTATTTAAAAGCACTACTCATAAGAAGTGTCTTACTAAATGTTTCCCTGTTGAGACCCCCCCCCCAATATACATAACTTGTAGGTGTCACTAAATAAAAACAGTCGCCCACATTAATTGTATTGTGGTTGTGACGACAAATTGGTAAGACCGATAGACTAGTAACTGGATATTCCAAGTTTGAATCCACATGCAGACTATTGGCCTTTCATTTATCGGTATCTATTATAAAACAACCTAGACAGGTTTAAGTACAAATAGGTCAAGCAGGTTTTAGTAGTGCGTGAAAAACCGATACACATAGGACTATAATCCATAAACAGAACATTTAGACGGTTCTAATCTGGACAGGATCTATGATAAAATGGAGGTCTTGTAGATGTTTCATCAGTGCCCGAACCCCGGAGGGGTGATTGTCGTGTGTGTGTGTGTGTGTGTGAATACATTTAGCACCTCTATAGGGTCCTTGTTGTCCTAAAGCCAGTTCACGCTTAGTAGGTTACTTAAACATTGTGTTATATTTTCTTTGCGCTACATTAAGCTCTCTCTACCGCTCGCTCGCTAGCTCGCTCACATACACACACACACATGGTTAGTTGATAATTATTTGGCTGGATAGAAGTACTGATCATAGATAGATAGATAGATATATAGATAGATAGATAGATGGGTGGATGGATGGATGAATAATAATATTATAATAATGGCCGAAATGGCAGTTTTTTACTTGGCTGACAACCTCCAATGAGGGAGATGCATATCGTCTGTAATTTACAGCTTCCCCGCTGAGACTAATTCTAAATAAATTTAGAATAAATGGCATGTTCGGTGTAGAAAACCTTGCCAGTTGCCTGGTTCGATGAAAAACTCCCCCTACTATAGTGCCAAGGCCGAGGCGCGAACCTGCGACCTCCCGCACAGCATGACCATAGCTATAGGTAAATAGTCTGACACTCTACCTGTGATATCAAATCAAAACTACATCACTTCAAACTGCACACTATGTTATAACTAATTCAAAAACAACTAATTACTTACCAAAAAAGGAGTCCCACACAATTGAAGAAAACCCGTCGACATAATGCCTGTCGTCTTTTCTATTGCTTTAGCCTACAATGTGCTCAGATAAGCAAATTGAGTTGTTTTTAAGACGGCCTACAGAGCTGCCATCTGGTGAGTGTTTGTTTAGTAGTCGCCTATATTTAATACTTATTATTTGTGTCAAGGACCTAATTATGTCTATTTTATGCATCATATTATTATGTACGCATCTTGATAAGTAAAAACAGCAAACATTATAAAGAGATAATCACTCCAAGACTAGTAATTGAATTAAATCTAACATAAAGAGAAACACTCGACATATTTTGCTTTGTCATCGTGAGTTGTGATTGGTGATGACTCAGGGAAGCTTTAAAGCTCTTTTAAGTTACTCGAGTATCCTTTGTGTGAATATTGAGGTACCTTCACACACGCATGCATGTAAGCACATACACACACACATACACACACACATACACACACACACACACACATACACGCACTCGTCGGATAATAAAGCGCACACTCCCGCACGTGTTTCTCTCTATGTGTGTATGTATGTGTGTCTGTACGGGCGCGCGCACTATTATCCGAAATTTCGACCCGTGTGAATCACAAAGGCTGACCACATCCTCTTCTATTTATATATTTCTGTATATTTTCCAGTCGTTGGCCTAATCATATCTTAGATTTTTAGTCTGTTTTTGGTGAAGTCTAGAATCTAAATAGTCGGTCACCTTTTGCTGTGATCCTCTCCAGATTAGGACAAAACTCCTGCGATTCTGAAAGCCCCTGTTAACAAAACAGCAACATCCCCCCCCCCCCCCCGTTTCTAGTAGTTGTTTTGAAAAAGATGTTTTACATCTGAATGGTAGGTTTTTCATATACTTTAAAAACAATATAATTAGATAAGGCTAAAAATCTATTTTCCAATACAGTTGCCATATTCAAACACCTATTTGTATATGTGTTTATTATTGCCAATTGACTTGCCATTAGCTAATAAACTATAAATAGATCAATATGAAGTAGAAAATGAACTGTATGATGTTATGAAGTCAACTGATAATTGCAATTTGAATAGGGAAGCCACTAAATTTAAATTACACTAATACTTTAATCTAAGAAGCCTACTTTTAATTGTAATATAAATAGGGAAGTCCATCTTATTATGATTGCAAATCATGTTTGCAATGTTACCCATAAAACGGAACTCATTCTATGTTCATCTTTACTTTACTGCTGTAAATGATACATTCTAATTTTGTTCACGTTACAAATATAAATCTTACATATCTACTGCATAAATTCGACAATAATAGTGGACAGAAACCTTTATACGAAGACTACATGCACACCAAGAAAGCTTCATATAAAATAATATCCGATGGGAATGTTCTCAGAGATCTTCCAAGCGATGCAAAGGATCACTAACCACAGACACCGAAATGGCGAGAGTGATGCAGAATTCGGCTCACAGTCATGATGGTAGCAAACTGTGGCTTCTATAAAGGTCCGGGCAACACTCAAAGACAAAACGAGTCCTAGTCGAGAGACTCCAACCCAACTTCTTGCTGATCACACAGCCAATGTCCGCGTAGAAGTCCGACCTGTCATTGGTCAACGTGATTCTGTCAAACACCCAATGCACCATGAGAAGGCCAAAGCATTTTTAGCTGATCCACAAAGTTTTTCTAATATAAAAATCCACCAAGACTAGACATTGACCAGTGATGGCAATCCTTTTATGACCCATGACAGCGGTGCCGATTTGGCGCCATATACGGCGGACACAGTTATCAGAATCAGTAAAGATTCCTGGTGGCAGTCCTTTTGGATTCTTCATCAGGATAATATTATTCAGCGTGAGAGCTTCCAGGTGACTACTATCGTCAGGTGGCATTGTGATTGGTTGGTTGTTCAAGATGTTCACATGCAAGAGTATTAAGTGATTCATCATCTAAGGTTGCAGATTCATCTCTTAGTAGACAGTATAGAATCTTCCTAACTGAACGGATTATACGTTCCTGGAATCAACCATGATGTGATGCATTGGTTGGTTAAATATCCATTGGATGTTGAGTTGTTCTAAGATATGTCCGATTTTTTATTGGTTCTAATTCTGTATTTCCCTGCGCAACTCGGCTTCAGTCCAACCAGGTTTGTACCGTTGTCTGAACGGATAATATCAACGGGTCCACGTCGGGCGACAAATCTCCGAATGGCATTGATGGTCGAGTCAATAGACCGATTCAATTACCCTTGGCGCCGCCATACTGCTGAATTTCACACTACAGTCCCGGGTTAGAAGTCTAAGAATCACTGTGTTACATGGCGATTTACGCCCGTAAAGGCCAATAAATGTCTTACTGAAAAGCTGTATTTATGCTATTTACCAGCTATATTTGGATTTTTTCTATAGTCCATTAAGGGTATAGGATCTCTAGATAATAATGTTTCATTTAATAAGAATGGCATAGACTTCATTCAATAGATATATGCCACTAAACTAAGTAACGTTCAGCGCGATTTGCATGGCTGTCATGGTCCGGCCTGTCTTGTTCAAACTTATTTTTTTGTATAACCGTTGCCATCTGACATGACGATGTGAATGGGTTTAATCAATGATCACATAGAGTATAATTCAATGGGTGATTCCTATTACTGTAACATTGGCATTTATGCATGATATCTTGTATTGAAAGTGAATTGTTTTATTTTCTGAATCAGCCATTAGCGCAATGTTTACTACATTTAAATGGCAAGGGTGTTAATACTCTAATGTAATAAAAAAAAATTATTTAGTAATATACAGCTGATACATATATGATTGGTTCCCAGATAATAATAAAAAAGCTACCAAAGCTCTACATTACATATTTAAAAAATCTTTATTAAAATCAATTTACATTCAGCTAAAAGTTTAATTTTAAAATAATTTATTTAATCCATTGAAACCCATGCTAAAAATCTCCTACAAATCAGCATGAATAACTAATGCTTAGCCGTGTCATTCATCTGGAAAGATCGGTCCGCTCAATCATTGGATTATATCTTGATAAATATTGTGTTAAATCCTTTGGAAAGAAACAAACGTTCAACTGAAATACTAGTCTCAGTCTCCGTGTAATATGAAATAATTTGCTGAAAGATTTTCTGTGTTTACCGTTAGTGAAAAGTTACCATCCCATGTTAACAGTGGGTGCCATAGCTGTTTCTAACCCGAGACCGCAGTTGGTAACCGATGCAACGCAATACGCCTGGATCGGTCTATTGTAAGAGACGATGCTGAGTAGCTCTTGATGTGGTAGATGTTCACGACATTTTGCCCTGTGATATTTCAATCGCGGTTACATCAACTCGGTTTACAACTGCCATAGAACTGTGAGATCCTTCACGAAGTACATTCCACGGAATCCATCCTAATATGGATCTTGTCAGATGAAGCGAAGCTAAAGATCCAAGGCGAACTTCGAGCGGAACACAAACATCTGTCGCATTATTGCCAAGAAGCAGACAAATATGGTTGGTAACACAATGTCACTGAATTGAGGCCACTTGCTAATATCTTGATTGGCAGCAATATGGCTTCTGTTAACTGGCATTGTGTCCTTAGTATACATGATAGACAGAGATAGGCAGTGTTCCTAATGAAGATCTAGTATCTCAAGATCACCAACTTCGTATGTGTGCATCACAATGGACAGTTTTACTCGTTTCCCCTTTGCTCCTAGTTGGTGCATGAGATCCTCGGCGCAGAATGAGACTTTACTGCCAGAGTCAATACATCCGTATGTAACCACCGAACTATTACCTTCCTTCTTCCTAACTCTCACAAAAAGGTTCCCATTGTGTCTTCTGTGGGAGTAGAATTTTGACAACTCACAGCCGTGGGTTGCTTATTCCCATCGGCTTGTTTCGTGAATTTAGGTGACCCACTGAATTATCTAACTCTGTCTGAGATGTGTAGTATTGTTGGATGACGACCGTGACATACTTTACACGTAGCCTTGTGCCAACAGTCATTGCGATGGTGTCTGTTCCTCAGACACACTAAACAACATACAATAAACTTTGCATAATTCCAAGTCGGATCAATCAAATACACCACTAAATCGAAGTGACTACTAGGTCCCTCCAGAGTCCCATTCATTCCCATAGTAACTAACATCGGTTTAATTTTTGTTTCAGTCGAAGGTATTTCGGTGTCCCATGGACTGATGCATGCAAAATGCTTGATAATTCGAATTCGATTGTTCGCAATACAAACCGACAGAAACAATCGTAGTGAACTACCAAGCACGTCAGTTGGTTGAGTACTTTGGTTTTCAAGAAGTTAGTCTTTTCGCTAAGTAAGAGGGCTGTGAACTGTGCACATGCACTAAGTGAATGCGACCTCTGGCAGTGTAAGCATGGTGAGGTGAATGCATTTGGACGACTTCCATGGTTAATAATGGGCCTAGAAGGTGAAAAGGTAGTGAATGTTCCAGATATCTCATTAACACTAATAAGGTTTGAGGTAAACCTTCCCTGTGAGCAACTAGTTGTATGTTGAGGTCTGGATGAATATTTCATGGCATCTCTTCCAAATGCTGGATCATTATTTGTTTTGGCGTCTTTGCCTGGAACACACGGTCTTTGTTTGTGCTCTCGTTTTTTTCCTGAGCAATGTTCCGCCACTTATCGCGTAAGATGTATGGAGGCTTGCAGACTATTCTCCTGAAATGTTCAGTGTATTCAAGGATTTTCAGACTATCAACATCTTTCACAGCCTGCTCGCATTCCATCACAAAGATCGAAAATTCATCTAGGCCTTTAGCATTGTCAATTATGATAGTAGGCCAGTTAAGTACTTTATTGATGAACGAATCCACAACAATGCCAGCATTACCATATATGTCTTCAATTTCGGCTAGCGTTAACTTTAGACCCATTGTGGCATTCAGATAAGAATACCCACGTACAATCTTGTCTAGTTCGCCAGTGGTGTATTTATCCCCAAAACTCAACTTGTCATCATCATTTTCACAGTTGACGAACACCTGTGTCTCAAGTTGTCTAAAAAAAACGTTTCTTTAAATTTTGACCCTACTCAAACGTTTAGACAAAACAGACTGGACAAAAGAAGCACCTATATGAATGTTTGATTTACAATCTGTTTGCTTCAACTAGCGCAATCCTAGACGTATTAGAATACCACGATGTATATGGGAACTCTGTTGTGACTTTTATCCATGATACTGAAGTGGAGTTGAAAAATAATGCAACAGACGAAATACACTGCACCGTGTGTATCGCTATGCAATCAGAGATGGGGCATAACATCGGACATGGTAACATTGGGGTTTTAATCGGGTACAGGTTCTGCATGATGAAGGCCAATTATAACTTGGTTATATGCCACATCAGACAGATACGAGGAGTGAACTGTGTGCTGCAGAAAATATCTGGATCAATTCATTATCCGTCTTAGAGAAAACTCCTTTAAAAAAACGATAATATACACTGTCAAGTCAGCCAATTAAAAGGCAGTGATAAAATTATGATTAGAAAATAAAATAAAATTTATAATTAAAAGTACTTAACAAATTAATACAGTTGGCTAAATAAGTTGGATATGCTGTCAAAAATAATTATTATAAAACTAAAGCCACGCAAATATAATATGACTGCTATAGTATTGGTTGTTGCTGATATGTAAACTTATGATGTTGTATTTCATATTATTTTCCAGTTTTACACTGACGTCTCTTATTTATCTATATCGCTGTGTTATAGATAATAATAATAATAATAATAATAATAATAATAATAATAATAATAATAATAATAATGTGGACTTAATAAAATGCCCCCAAAGTAGAAACAATTTGAAGTTACTGTATAATAATACCCAATCAGAAAATTTTAACTTTTCACCATTCGATATCATTTACCTGTGAAACCAGCCTTGAACAAGTGATATTTTAGAAGAGGAGACTTTTAGAAGGGATGATTCACTACTTTGATGTTGCTAACCAAAAATCACAATCACCGTATGACCTGAGCCGAGACAACGATAAGTGCAATACGCAGAAGAGTTCCCACAGATATTCAGGTGCGCTGCCATTAATAGATTTATAAGTCGTCAGTAATTTCCTTAAATGGATGCACCATTCTCAATTAGATGATAGTAGGAAGTTACAATAATCTGGGTAGTGGGCGAAATGTTTTATTTATATTTTCACCAAATCATAATTGATACAGGAACAATATTTCATCTGTATCTTTTATGCTGGCGTGCTAAAATAATAAGATATTAATGCTCCTCGTTCTTTTCTTTAATGTCAGTGGTGACTGTCCAAGAAGATTCAGATTAATGTCATAGAACTGTACTGTACCAATTTATATGCGGACTTTTCTGCGACGGCAGTCACTCCAATTACTTTTTTTTTTTTTAATTTGTTATTGCATCCTTGGTTTAACCATTATTGTTAACTGTTATTGTAATTAACGATGCCGTTATGATGATGGTGACGGTAGTTTATGTTGTTATTGTTGTTAATGTTGTTGTTGTTGTTGTTCTTTTTCTTCTTCTTTTTCTTACTGTAGCAGTAGTCTTAGTCAAGTTGATAGCAGTCTTAGAATGGTCTATATCAGTGACAAATTATTCTAATTTTAATTGTTTTATGTATTTTCCCTCCTTTTAGGCGAAATTAAGAATGTTTTTGTGTACACTATCAAGCTATATGGATCTTGCATCTTGCCAAAGAAGCGCGAACGATCGCAAATAATATCTCTGCGACTCCCTTCCTGAAAGTTCATCTTGCAGCTTCCATCCAAATCCGAGCCGAAAGTTTATTTAAAGCGTTGCATTGGTTATAAAATAATGAAAAATTTATTATTTCTTAACTGCTAGAACTGTATTATTGTACTGTTTCTTTATCTGGCAGAAGTGTAAAAGTGATTTTGTAATCAAATTGGTTTATTTATTTAAATCTATATTTAAAAACATCTGCATCGTTAATTAAAACAATAGCATCATAATTAGCCCAGCAATTTCTTTTATTTCTTTACCTATTTCAGTTTGAGCTTCATATCTTTCGTCCTATTTACAATATCGTACCTACTATGTTTCAGCATAGGGTAATGGCTTGCTTGCACTTCAAAAGAAACAGCAATATATTGGACGGTTATCTGCATATGCATAACAGTGTTTTCGATTATTACCCATCGCATCAAACACGGAACTGACACAGTCTGTAAAAATAACTGCCTCCAAACAATATTCCATGTGGGACTCCCATCTCAAGTTCTATTTTGTCAGGTAGAGTTTGGCCTATAATAACGCCCTGCGACCTGGTTTGTGGGTATGAAGTGGATTAGCTCAAGTCACACACCAAAGACATTGTTCCTAACAATGAACAACATCATATAAGCCATGGCTTCAAATGTCAGAACCAGTTAAGTACTGTCTTATTGATCCATATTAGTGGGCACGTCCGATTGGATTTCTATCCATCAGGACACGTCCCCAAAACGATCTTATAGTCAATAATGTGCGTACTAACAGGAAGCAGATCTTCCATGAACCCCATCATCATAAAGAAAGTTATCGGTATCCAACTAACCAGCCCTTCCTATTGTAAAATGTATATCAGGAGCATCAGAGTCACAAATGCTGAATCGAATTTGACTCTACAGAAGAGGAATAACCTCACTGATCAGGGAATCATCTGAAATATGCATAAGTAGAGAGCTATTTTTCATGTTCTCCCACAAACCGTTGATTAAAGTGAATAGAGTTTTGGCACGACGTCTTACTTCTCAGGTTAAATGTGATCGGCAATATGCCATCTTTATGTTCAAAGAGTTAACATCCATATATCTGACTAAGTAAAATACAATCAACATTGCTTGTGTTTGCTAAATCGGTATATATATATATATATATATATATACCCAGCCCTATGCCTAATGGCCTTTAGACCTTTATGTTCATGATTCAACCATGGAACACAAGGTCACTCAAATAATAGGTTTTTTTTCTTTCTAATTGGAACATATCGGATCCGAATGTTGTCTTCAACAGCTAATTGATTAGCATCCTCAACGGACTTAAGATTGTTCATTATCAGCTTTAAATTTCTCCTAAAGTTATCATGATCAATTTTATCTATTTAGTTTTCTGAATGCGACATTTCCATCTTCGCATCACAGTACACAGATATGTGATTCGATATCTATTAATCAACATTACTTAACAATAGTTCATCATTAGCTCACGTACATGTTAAATCCAATGTGTTACCACGTAAACATGCTGCACAATGTCATTGCATCTTGAATAAAATACGCAGCTTAATATAGTGTAATTATTGTTACGATTGACATGAGTATTAAAGTCCCCTGTTATCAGCAATGAATTGGGCGATTTCACACTTCCATAATGATATATTTGAAATTCTCCAAAAACAAGTTACTGTGGTGATACGATATTTAAAGAAATTGTGTAGACAGTATATAACGCGAATACCCAATTAAGCCTTTTTCAAGCGATAGTTCATAGTTTGTAAATTCCATAGAGTTGAGCTCAGCAAATGACAAAAGTTTACATTTCATGCACGACTTCATCATGATCCCAAACCCAACTTTACCCGATTGTCGCAGATTACCAATTATATCCATATTTGCTGTTATAACCGCATGATGCGACTTTATCCGTATATTTTAGTCATATTTGAGTGAGTTGAGATTAATATATTTATTAAAATATGCTGAGTTATCTCCGACTGGGTAGATGTTAACTATTGGATGTATCCGCTGTCTACCAAGTTATGCCATCTCAGTTGTTTTTGTTTTGTTTTTGTTGGTAACAATACGTGAGCAGCATGTTCAAAACGGTAAAATTAGTTATATTTTTCAGACATTAGATCTCTGTCTTTTACAGGCCCTCCTGCACGTGGAAAGTAATTATTGTTACCCTACTGATGCATTATATTATGCATGATATTGTGCTATGCTATGATGTTTTTCTGCAAACATACACACAATTTTCATATACTTACACACACACACACACACACACAGGCTATCATAATGTTAGTTACACAATAACGCTTGCTTGGAAGGTTAAGGTCAGGTTTATCCTGACGAAACCTTCAAGCCACGAGGAGAGGTTACATGATATTTATTCACCAGTCGGAGCTACTAGCGTGTAATTTAGTGTCAACAACAATTGCGACATGTCGTGTCAAGCGGCCAATTGTTAATAGAAAAATCGGGGTAATATATGCTTGAATAAATTCGGTTGATCTTTTGATCTATCAAAAAGAAAACAACTAATTTGATTTACATGAATTGGCCAAAGCGGGCACCATATATATTGTTAACACAATGGTCACTGTATCTAGTGTTGCCATGATAGTTATTATATACAGTGTTGTCACGATTGTCACTATATACAATGTTGTCATGATGGTCACTATATACAATATTGTAACGATGATCACTATATACAGGGTTGTCACGATGGTCAACAGATACAGTGGTGCCACGATGGTCACTAAATATAGTGTTGTCACGATGGTTACTATATAGTGTTGTCATGAGGATCACTAAACAGAGTATTGTCACGATTATCACTAAAGAGTAAGAGTAAGAAAAATTTATTTAGAGTCGATAAAAGCGTAACAATGACATTAGTGACAATCACTATTACATAGACATAAATAAGTGTAAACAATAACAAGTGCAATGAACATTACATATGATATAATTTTATACAAATGAAATATTTATGATAAAATGATATGATAAAAATATTTCACCTATTAATAATATTACATTGTAGGCATGATCCACATTTACAGGATGGTACCCAATCATGAAGAAGGGTCTTAAAACTATTAAAACTTCGGGCATTTCATATTATATTTAGCAACTTATTCCAATAAAATGGTGCAGAATAGGTAAAAGAATTCTTACCATACTTGACGGTTTTATATTGTGGGATACATATATTATTATCAGATCTTAAATTAATTTGTACATTTTTTTGTTTAATCAGAGCATTTAGATACAGCGGATACTTGTCATGTGAAATTTTATATACAGCTTCCATAAACTTTCTAATCCGTACAACATATAGTGGGTGTTTATTACAATTTTCTAGTAATAATTTATAGGAACTGTTGAAGTCCAACTTAATAAATCGTAGTGCTTTTTCTTGAAGCTTTTCAATTTTATATGTGTTACATTTACTAGAGAAGTGCCATACAACAGAACAATAATTAAAATAACATTCGATAAAACTATTATAAAGTAAAAACCTACTTGGCTCATCAAGTACATTACATAATCTAGCCAGTACATTAATTTGATTTCCTGCTTTCTGACCAAGTTTGGATGTATGAGTATCAAAATTTAATTCATTATCTAAGTTTAATCCCAGAATCTTGACATTATACTGTGGAACAATATCATGTTTTCCTGTCTTAAAACTATCTTAAATTTAATTTTTTCCAAAATCAATACATTGAAACTTATCAGGATTAACCATCATATTATTACTCTCAAACCATGTAATCACATTGTTTACATTGCGTACTACTTTATCCTTGACGGAGTCATAATCATAGCCAGAACAGACAAATGTGTTGTCATCAGCGTAATTGTATATATCAACGTCATCTTCTAATATAAATAACATATCATTAGTAAACACATTATAAGACTATATATAGTGTTGTCACGATGGTCACTAAATATTGTGCTGCCATGATGGTCACTATATAATGTGTTATCACAATGGTCACTATGTGCAGCCTTGTCATGATTATCACTACATATATATATATATATATATATATATATATATATATATATATATATGGTGTGTGTGTGTGTGTGTATGTATGTGTGTGTGTGTGTGTGTGTGTGTGCGTGTGCGTGTGCGTGTGCGTGTGCGTGTGCGTGTGCGTGCGCGTGCGTGTGCGTGTGGTTCAATGGTGACTTGCTACATACATATCAAACAATTTGGACACCACAGTTTACATTCAACAGTAATTTTCTGTGGTCCAAAAGAAACCTGTATATAAAGCATTTCGACACCTCAGATGCTGACCTCAGCTTTATTCTGGGTTCGAATAACTGAATAAATCCTACCTATATGAACCATGTATCAATACACGTCCGACTGGTCTGGCGTCGAAGTTCTTCTCTAACCTAAGTGAAAATTCAAGCCCTATATATAGCCTCAGCGTGTTAACAACATTACAGTTTGTTCATAACAAAGAGAATGTACACTAACACAGTATGGACTCACTAAAGCGATTAAACTAAAATAAAAAAAAAGTAGCAATACCGCACAATGGATTATTACTGGACTAGAACGAAATATCGTCTCAAACCTGAGTAAATACTACGATTTACTCGAACCTAACAGCTAACCCTCATACGTTTCCGTTCATCACTAAGGGAACGTTCATTCACGCTTAATTTAGCGTCCCTAAGTATATGCAGTTAGGTGTGGTGGGATCTAAATTAAAGCGCCTATCCACTTGATCTATTTGACCCACGGTCGAGAACAGCGGATTTCAGGCAGATCTCCGATACTGCGAATGACACGTCGGGATTATAATAGCTATACATTTAACAAATTTCCTATATCAGTGTAATCTAATTACTCATAATATGGGAAAAAACTCTGTCCGCAGCTTAATACCCATGGAGATGCCTGCCGGAGTAACAAACGACTCCAGGAGTATAAATCCATCAAGCAGCATTGTATGAATTAATAGGTCGTTTCGCCAGACCACATAAGAGGACAACAATATAGATTCTACATTATACATAACAAAGCTAATAAACTCAAACATGTTGTAATAACGACATAACTTTCTTACATTGGTGTAATAAGGAATCTGGATGGAAATAGATAAGATGTCTGGCACGGGCAATGTGCGTTTTATGGTACATAGTAAGAGGCAACAGGCACAGAGCATCAACATATCTAAACATCCTTCGAAACCTACCTCCATAAATCTAAATACAACTATACATACATTAATCTAAATATAAAATGTTCAATACCTCCACATATTGATAAATGTGTGCGTATACCTAAGCATGTGTCTGGTCTACTCATCAGCCTGTGGGAACCAGCTAATTCGCTTTTCGTACGCGACAAATATGTCACGCCCACAGGAAAGCGGCTACATGCAGGCTACGTAGAAAAAGCGGAAGCACGTAAAAACATACCATTTGATACCACAGCTCGCAACAAACTCGTGCGTGTGGTTCAATGGTGACTTGTGTGTGTGTGTGTTGTCACGTTGCTCACTAAATATGGTGCTGCCATGATGGTCACTACATAGTGTTGTTACGATAATAATTAAATACAGTGTTGTCACAATCATCACTATATCCAGTCTTGTTACGATGGTCACTGTATACAGTGGTGTAACGATGGTCACGATATTACGACATTCATTTTACGAAATTTACCGCCAAATCCGTAACAACGCTCCATTTAAATTGTGTGCACGACAACAATAAACAACAACGTGATGCATGTTTACTTATGTATAACTTAATATACTGTATTTTAGTCTTATTTTCATAATTTTATATTTTTACGGCATGCATGTGTATGCATTCCAATTCATATTACGTAGATAATATTGATTTTGATCATATATATATATATATATAATTGTCTCCATTTTAGAAATGGTTGACTCTTTATTTATTTTTATTACACATCTGATCCCTCAATATATTTATCATAGTATTGAAGATGATGAATGTTTAGTAGGCTAAATGGACCGAGCGACCTTCAAAGGTAATGAAGCGAAGTCAAAGATGAAACACCCTTCAGATATATCCAGGCCATGATTCGAACCCAGTGGTAGTGATCTGTCATCCAACGCGCTATCAGTTAGACCACGGAGGCACCCTGAATGATGGTGTCACGAACACGCCTTTGCATAAGAACAAATAATAACTACAACGTTTGTGATACAGAACACGCGTTATTTGAGACCTTTGATTGGGTAAAACACATTGTGGTATACAGATTAGCCACCAGGAGTCGCTAGCTCACTATGCTAATACATAGTTGGCCACATAATATTTAAAATAAAGGGGGACGTTAAAGACCCCCTGAGGATGTAAAACAGTCTGGCAGTGACCACCCTCAGGGTATTTCGGCTCCATCTTTCCGTACTGCTCCCCTGTGAGTGGTGGGGGAGGAGTTTCTCAACCACTCCAACATAGAGGATGTGCTGATTACGCGACAGCCTGGGGATTCTCCCCGAACAACAAAACCAACCAGCCACTGCCACCATCATAATAACAGAAACCAACACCAGGTGGTTGTGCCCAATTGGCGATAGCCAGTGGTCTCTACACCAAACTTCAGCAATACAATACAATGCCACTAGGTCAAAACGTTTGCGGAGATTAATTTCTCAGTTCACAACATCGTGGGTGGCTGACCACGTTAAATGGCACTGCCATCTCCACTGAATTATTAAAAATAAAGTGGGACGTAAAGGGTATTTAGGCTCCATCTGTCCGTACTGCTCCCCTGTGAGTGGTGGGGGATGAGGGATTTATCAACGACTCCAACATAGAGGCTGTGCTGATCAAGCGACAGCCTGGAGATACTCCCCGAAATACAAGCAGGCAAGCCACCAGGTGTCAACACCATAATACTGTAGACCACAACTTTGTTAACAATGGCGTACCTTTTCAATAATTTATTATCAACAATGTTTAGTAAATACACACAGTAATCACGTTATAGTGATACAGAATGAACATTTCAAACATATGTTCACATATGTAGATATGTTTCCTATAATATGTTCGGCATTATGATTCAATTTAACCTTTACAGCTAATGAATGTTATCTATATTTAAGTCTTATCTGGAAAAAAATTAACCGAAAGAAGTATATCAAACAAATATTCTAACTGTGTATGGTGATACAAAAACCGCTGCAGGTTTTCTTTAATATTTTTTCCTCATTGTTATGAGTAATAACTTAATAATTGCCTTTGTGATCACAAAGTTTAATCGGGTCAGTATAATTTCTTAGAAAACAGTGGATATGCGGTAGGCTTCAGTTCCGAGAACGTCTTTATTTAAATTGAAACTAACTTCAAATTATATATTTTCTTGTGCAAGACAATGGCCAAGATAGAGGAAGGGGGTTAGGGGGTTAGGGATTAAAGCGAAAACACACACGCTCTCTCTCTCTCTCTCTCTTGCGCGCACACGTGCACGCACACACGTACACGTATATATATATATATATATATATATATATATAATCACACACACCCACACACACACACACATATATATATATATATATATATATATATATATATATATATATATAAAACAATTAAATTATTTTTGCCGGTGATTTACACAGAGAATATTTTACGGAACGTCTTAAATCGATGGAATCAGAGACAAGGACATTGCTGACATCAAGTAATGTACAAATTATATACCATTAATTCGTGTCAGTATTTTTGGTGTTACGGGATTATTACCATTAGACAGAGTTACATGATGGCTATACAGTCTCGACGTCACTAATATTAAACCTCTAGGTTTAATGGCACGAGGAACACACAGTACAACGCCTGTATTACGGTCACCATTGGGACCATTGGTTTTTAGCTGTAATTGAGGGCTGACCGCAATACAAGACAACCCTCACTATTTTTCAACAGGTCTTCTTTTTGTTTGAGTGAAAGTTCATTTCGTTTTTTATAGCCATTTTCAAAGATTTAGTATTTGTGATTGTATTGCGTGTCCACTAAATACCTAAAATTATATTATTCCATTTCACAAATTGTGGTATCATTTATACACAAAGTGAGCGGCAAGTTTCTGTGTCTACAAATGTAATTAAACAACAGCCAATGAACACAAACAATTTATTTTAACTGTTAGATAGAACTGTCAGAAACACATGTAATGTCATGGTGAGGCAGACTGATAATCAAAATCTACTTATCTAATTCAACAGTTTGTGTGTTTTCCCCTTTGTCTCTACGAAACTAATTATCATCACGTGTGAATTGCTGCGGTCAGGTAAAATTGAAATTGGCCGCGGGTGGTCAGTTTTAAATGCTGATTGGTCGTTATTGAGGGCCTCGATCGGCATTTGGGACTTCAGGTGTTGGCCGTAATACGCATTAGAGCCAACATAATTAGTATTGCGTTAAATGGGCTGATGTTTGGGACCACAGACTGTGGCCGCATTATAGGCACTGAGCGTCGTTCGACCGTGGTCGTAACGAGTCGTTTACTGTATACTCAAATTGAAAGTGACTCATCCAAAGAAATACTTGGGGGGACATTGTAACAGCACTAAAAGCTTAAAATAGTTTATTTTTACAAATCTGCCATAAACATTTCGGTGTAGAGCTAAGTTTTTTGTTGACAGAAAGATGACCTACCTAAGCTTTATTTCTTAGAAACTGACAAAGAGGTGAAATATTTTGTATCTAGCCCGATAATTGTTCATGTATCTATTTTTTTACTGCTTGCAATCATCTAAGATTTAGGGGCGCCTCCATGGTCTAGCGGTAGCGTGTTGGACCACAAATCACTACCACCCGCGTTCGAATCCAGGCGTGGGAATATCTGAAGGTTGTTTCGTCTTTCACTTCGTCTCATTACCTTTGGAGGTCGCTCGGCCCATTTAGCCTACCTTGTGCAGAAAAGTGGCGGTAAAACATCAATCATCATCATCATCTAAGATTTAAAGTTAGTCTTGGTCAATTTCCATCATGTCAGACTTAGTTATGTCAGAATCATATCACTCTCACTCAGCATACAAATCCAGGATTAATGTAGGGACAATAAGACAAGAAGTCAAATCAAAACTCAATTTACTGTTTCTCTCCTTTTTAGTCTTCTTCGGTATGCTGGGTGGGCTGGACAGCGGACAGATAATGTACCGGGCTGTATGATTGTTGGCAGCGAGGGCAGATCACTTTATTCATACGAAGTCCGGGTATAAACGGGGGAATTATCCATTGGCCACCGTTAGTGCGTTATCCAGTAGACCAACATGGTCACATGGTCCAATCACAGTTGACTTGGCTTAGTTCAGGAACCGAACATACTTCTTATGACATGTTCAAAAGAATATAATACACACACACAATCAAAGGGGTGTCTGTCTGTACCAGTAAAGCCAATCGTAGCAAGTAAAGAAAGAAAGACAGCGAGACAATAAACAAACTTAGCATGTTAGCTACAAGTTATAGAATACACATCAAAGATAAATAGAACCAAACTCTGTGATGAAAATAACTATATTTGTTTGTGTGTGATGCAACACTTTACCAGGACTGATCGATACACTTTAAATACAAACAGACACCTGATATTATGCCACAAATACACAAGAGATATTGAACAAAATTACTTCACATAACTCAATCCATGCATGACATTAATCGCACAAACGTTATTTAAATTAATACCTGAACATGATTGGAGAAATTATTAATTTATATAATATCTTTTTATAGTATTAATGAAACAAAGGGCCATAGCATTACAGGTGACCGGTTATTGATCTTGGGTAATATCAATATTGTGAATCGGAAAATGATGACGACGTATTAATTTGATGAATTGATAATCTGGACAAGATGGTGACGTGTTAAGTTGATGAATTGACAATCTGGACAAGATGGCGACGTTTTAAGTTGATGAATTGACAATCTGGACAAGATGGCGACGTTTTAAGTTATTGGTTCTAAATTTATCGAATTTCGTCATTTTATCTGTAATATAAAATTTCAATTATCAATTCAAATACACCGACACCTGTAATTTCCTGTTGACGATGCGTTCAACTGATTTGATATTTACATTTTAACGTTGACAAAGTCCAATGCTTTTGCTGTGAAATAAACATTTGTAATACTAAATATAAATAGTTTATTGACCAACGTTTAATTTAATTGTTGTATGTAGATATTAATTTGCCTACACAAGCTCACACTATAGAGAACAATAGTATATCCCCACAATTGTGAGCTTTCGACGATATTTATGATGGTATCTTAGTCTGTAGATCGGATGATCGGCAAATGTTCACGATCGTTTTAATTTGGCTATTTTTTAATTCGCTAAATTCACCAAATTAAAACGATCGTCAACATTTGCTGATCTACAGTATACATTGGGGTACCCAGAGGGATGCAGGTGCCAAACAACTAGCTGCAATCTCAAAATGCATACGTATGCATCATCGCATCTTCCGTTAAATTAAATAATTTGAACAGGAGTGTATCTGTGTTTTCGATTGCTGTCTAACAATTTTTCAGTTAAGATTGATGTATCTTTATAGAAACGTTTTCTCCAGCGACAATTATTTCAAACAGGAAATACAGGTCGATTAACAAGGTTGTTTTCATCATATCAATCATGTTATCCCTTGGCTAGTAATAGAATCATTGGGTGATATTGATTAATTGGTGTATCTTCATCATAGTACATTGAAGGATCTTGTAGATGAACATTCCCTTTTAAGGACAAAGAAAATGCCAAGATAACTACTCCTGCTAAGGCACAGTAAGGATATACAGTCTTCAAAAAGACACCTAACTACCACTACTTCTACGGCACAGTAAGGATATACAGTCTCCAAAAATACACCTAACATTTTGTGAACGATTTTCACGGATAGTAACATTCAAGTTAAAAATACAATTCCCTCTGCCAAGAGTATTACGATGAAAAGAAAAGTAGGAAAGCGAAATCAAAATTATGTTTTCAGTATTGGGGATAAAGTACTACCTAAAAATCAAACTATCCTCCAAAATATTATAAACTCAGACAACGATATGGATTATTGTTTGAATAATTTAAAAATATATGTAATGAATTTATTTCCAGCAGCTTATCACAAGGTATACCATTGGTATAAGAATATATATGAGGGATGTATTTGAGCCTCTTACAGAGACTGATATCTAGCAGTTGCTGAAATGTTCATCTAACGTTTTCAGTGCAGTTGACACTATGCATACATGGCATGGAAAAGTATGTCAGGATGTTCTGGAAAACAAAATTACAAAGATAGTTAATAATTGATCATCTTTGTGTGTTTTCCCAGGATCAATGAAAGATGTCCTCGTTAAACTATTAATTTAAAAAAACCTTAGATTATTCTGTTTTGTCTTAAACTACTATTGACTTGTTTCAACTTTAAACTTCTTTATCAAAATTATAGAAAGGGAAATTGCTTTACATCTAAACAAACATTTATCGAATAATAATCTTATTAAGTCCCGATATATAACGTGGTCACAGCATCAACTAATGATATTACGATATTAATTGATTATGGTAAGCCTATATTACTTGTTCTTATGGATTAGTCTGCTGCATTTGATATAGTTGACTATAATGTTCTCTTCTTTCTTCTCTAAAAGTATTTAAATGACTTCAGTCCTACTTGGAACAACAATCCCAACGAATATCTATTCATAGTATTTTATCTGATGTTCAGTTATTGTTATCTGGTGTACCACAGGATTTAGTTCTTGGTTTTTTGTTTTTCACAATGTATACACGTCCTATTGAAATCAATGCGCAGTGATATGGCATTAAATATCATATGTATGTCGATGGCACACAACTGTATATTTCACTGGATCCTAAAAATAAATTAAATTTGTCCTATTCCTTGAAGAATTTAGATCATTGTATTGCTAATCTTCGTGTATGAATGACTCAACATCTCTAACAATAAATCTCTAAAAACACCAGAATGGGGTATTGGTGCATCTTTCATTACCCCTAGTGACTCACTACGAAATCTAGGGATTATATTAAGGTGTATACCAATAAACGTAACATGGTATAGAAAGTTGAAAATTTGTACTAATTAAACCAAATATACCTAAATCTAACAGCTTACATTGGCGAGATAGAGACACCGTTAAACTTTAATGATATTTTAATCATTTTCTGATGGTGGCGTAATCTATCGGTGTAGTACCAAATGAAAAAATGTCCAATTAACCAACATAGTAACCAATCAACGTTCATTAAGTCCATCTTCCTATTGTCTGGTGCCAGGTGCATAAATAACAAAGACTGACAATAACAATAGAATGTTAGAGCTACTAGCAATGTTTGATTGGAGCCTCTCAGGGACGTCCTTCCTCTATCATATGTGGTAGGTATGACTAGCACCGAGCCCAGACAAAGAACTCACTCACTCATTCACTCACTCACTTTATTGGATTCCCTTCTGCAAAAGGAAGGCGTTCAAGATTTTGCCGTTTACAATGGGTGAATATTTACTGTCTCAAATCCTCATCTATCCTCAATCAACTTTTGGCTTGATCATAGCAAAAATAAACCCAGTCGGATGATCATGATATCCAGATGGATAGTGCATATTTCGTAGCAACTCCCATATCATCATCATTATCATAATCATCATTATAATCATCGTCACTACAACCGTACTTCAAGTTTCCCCACAGAAACGTCAGTTATCCTTTTGATATGCTAACATTATGTCACTTCACAAACCGGTTGTAAATATTAAAAATATGCTACGTTCATCGTTTCGTGAGATAGATAGATCGCAAAAATGTATTGAAAAGAATTAAGTGGCAATACAAATTAATTTAACAAAAGTTTTCTTTTAACAATGAAAAGCCTAGTTATACCAAATGGAAATTAATACAATGGAGCTAGCAAGGATGAGTTATTTCTTAAGGGATCTCTCATTATTGTTCTGTGTGCTTGGTTTCATTTTAAATCGAGACGATTATGACAGATAATGAATTTAGCTTCTTCCTCTAATTATACGAAGTGCCATAGAAATACGTTTTATAAACCGAAACCTATTTTAGATTGTTTATGAATTGTTTATCTGATGGTCCGATTTCGTTTTTTGACAGTATCGATGCCTCTGTACTTGTGTTATCCCAAAATACACCAAAAAAATGTTTAGCAATATTACTCGGCATTATATCTAGAATCTTTGTCTGTCAAGAATGTTTACCATCTTATTTACATGTCAACCTCAAAAACTAAATCGCTGATAACTAATCTTACTTATTTAGACTATCAACAATAACCTGTCTGTGAAATATGTTCTCGTTGGCTCAGCTCCAGTTGGTACTGACGTCACACGACATGATTCAGCACTCTTTGTAAGCCTATTTATTGCCGAAAATTTGGGAATTCTTTAGTTCTGCTGGCTGAGAACATTACTGAAAGGTTGACCGCAACATGAAGTCGGTATCACTGTTATCAGCTGTTTTGTTCGTTGTTACGATTGTCTTAAGCGGACAAGGTACGTGTATCATCTAACTAGTTAATGTCAGTTAGTGTGGGTAATGGCCGCTGTGATATTTGACTCTTTATCACTCGTATTCCTATTTTCAAATGTTTAATCCGTTTTAGCCATCGTCGCTACTTTTTAGCCAATCAATGTCCAGCCGGTTGAGGACTACCTTAGCCCTCACCCAACCCCAAACCCACAGACATACTATTCCATTTATCGTTATCGAACGAGCGCAATTTAATTTCGTTTTAAGTCGTTTTAAGTGAAAGCCGTTCACTCATGTATGGTACAGTTGGAAGAGTGTTGTGCCGTAGACCTCGATGCCGTGGGATATATTCCAAGTGTTACCCATACATGTCGGATAAACAAAACGATCATCTACTGACGGCACTGTCAATCACCAGTGGCGCTAATGTGGCTATTGCTTTCTGTGATTTTCTAAACTGTATAGGAAAATATCCTAATTATGTAGTGTTCCCTTTATGTGCAGCCTTTTCAATACCAGCTGACGTCCGACGCTATACGTGTTAGTATGAATACCACTACCCGACAGTCAGCCTTTCATCCCCCTCCCGCATCCAATCCACCCCACAACGCTGCATCAACAGCATCGCAGTGTTTGTATGGGCTACCTCAGGTGAGCTGCTGCCTACTTTTTGTAAGGGGTCGTCTACTCTATTCCCTACTGAAAAGTCTGTATCTGATATGCACAGGGCGCCTCCGTGGTCTAGCGGTAGCGTGTTGAACCATATATCACCACCACCCGTGTTCGAATCGCGGCGTGGGCATATCTGAAGGTTGTTTCATCTTTGACTTCACTTCATTACCGTTGCAGGTCGCTCGGCCAATTTAGCCTACCATGTGCACAAAAGTGGCCGTAAAATAACAATCATCTTAATCTGATATGCATATTGGTATAAATCTGTTAGAGGTTGTGTTATCGTCAAAGATCTATGGGTCAGGTAATTTAACGAAAGGCATAAAAATATTGTTTGAGAATATGATCTGCTGGAGTATTATTTTGATTACTAAATAATAAATGACACACTGACAATTATTTATACAGCTAGCTATCAACCTGTCTACTTATCTAGCTATCAACCTGTCTACCTATCTAGCTATCAACCTGTCTATCTATCTAGCTATCTAACTGTCACATTCTCACTTTTTGAGTGTAGAGTGACAATCTTTTTTATGCATATTATCTTTGTTGTTTAACAGCAAGTGGTTGGTTCTCTGACAGCTGCATGCGGTGTATTTGTCACGTGAGTATTATTATAAAACTGCAAATAAAACTGTAAAGTTAAGAATAACAAATTGAAAACGACACCCAATACCATTCAAACAAACAACACAGCAACTATAACGCTGATTAAAGTCACCATCACCTTAACAACAAAAACATGTACAGCAACAAAATTATCGCTGACCAATATTAGCAACAAATAAATACAAAGTCGGTACGATTAGATACAATAGTAACCACCAGTACCACCAGTAATAATAATAATAATAATAATAATAATAATAATAATAATAATAATAATAATAATAATAATAATAATATTTGTCAACATCATTATCATTACCAGAAAAATACTGTCAACAACACTAACAACAAT
Source organism: Paralvinella palmiformis (assembly GCA_025642065.1). NCBI lineage: Eukaryota > Metazoa > Annelida > Polychaeta > Terebellida > Alvinellidae > Paralvinella > Paralvinella palmiformis. The sequence continues at coordinate 15,189 of JAODUP010001034.1, read as the reverse complement.
AATCGCTATCAGCATTTTCATCATCAGTGTCGCAATGAGATAAGCAACAACAACAACAACAACAACAACGATAATAATAATAAGAAGAAGAAGAAGTACAATATCTACTGGAACTTCCAAAAAATAAATAAAATAACATCATCATTATCATATTGTTTTACACATTTTCAGCAAGAAGGTTGTCAATCACAAGTTGGGAAATGTAAACATGACGTAAACGGATATGCTTGTGGTCCTTATCAGATACACTATAACTACTGGCTTGACTGTCATAAGCCAGGTGGAGGTGAGTATGCTTTATTGTTATTATTGGATGATGATGATGATGATGATGATGATGATGATGATGATGATATTGTTGCTGCTGGTGATGATGATGATGATGATGATGATGATGATAATGATGAATAGCATGCTATTGTTGCTGCTGGTGATGATGATAATAATAATAATAATATCTCAATATATATATATGTGTGCGTGTGTGCGTGTGTGTATGTATGTATGTATGTGTGTGTGTGTGTGTGTGTGTGTGTGTGTGTGTATGTGTGTATATGTGTGTGTGTGTGTTTTAGGGTACATAGTAAGAGGCAACAGGCACAGAGCATGAACATATCTAAACATGTTTTGTCTCTCGCTAGGCTGGCAAGAATGCACGAAGGACATGGCATGTTCGGAGAAATGCGTCAAGGCCTACATGAAACGATATGGCAAATACTGTACTAGGGGGAGGGAGCCGACTTGTGAAGATTATGCCAGAATTCACAATGGTGGTCCAAAGGGATGTAGACCCCAGTCGGAACAAATTAAGGAAAGAAAACTCCGGCATTATTGGGCTGCTGTGTCTAGACATGGCCCTTGCTGAGGTATGCCAACTCAGTTACCATGTTATTTCTGTGAGAAAGAACATAAAAGTATGTTAGTCAGTAATAAATAAAATAAATTACTTCGGTATTCGTGTCTGTTTTTTTGTTGTTTTTTTGTGTAAATGGTGCGATTGAAGATGACATCAGCTCAAATGTCTACAACAGCTTTCCTGACTTGAATTAATTTACTTTTCATTACGCTCACATACGATAAATGATAAAATAAATATTAATTCTTCTAGGAATATAATCAGTCATTAAAACTACAGAATTAGAATATTCATAAGAGTAGGATTTTTATCATAAATATTATACGTGACCAGATATAGTCAACCAAATAATAAATTAATGTTCACTGTTTGGTATCAAAACAAATGATTGTTAACTGTTCTACAGGCTGTCTTACCATTCATTTACATGACTGATGATCTTCTTTGAATGTCACAAAAGACAGCTTTTATATATTTTGTCGTTGGCTCTTTCAGTGGAAATAAATATTTAATAATATGATGTTTACCAGACAGCTAGCTTCGTTAGTAACTGGAATAAATAGTTTAGTATCATAATGTTTACAATACCTGAATCCTCGTGATTCGCCATTTCCCGTTGATTGGATGGTGAATGACATATCGTCACTAATAAAGCATATATTAATAATTATATATAGTCACATAGTGACAAACAACAATCAACCAAAAAAATTAGTTATTTACAACAAATGTGATAGAAAATCCCAGTGGTTGATCATGTCAACTTTCTCGTTCATGATCTCTTTATTGACAACATAACGTTTACAGTGCAAATTAAAAGGAAGTGTGAATTTATCTCTATCAATCTTATATATATATATATATATATATATATATATATATATATATATATATATATATATATATATATATATCATCATCATCAGAACAATTAATATATATTATAATAGCAAAGCTTACATAAACGCATTCATTATAACTTTGGTCTTTTATGTGAGATAAATGGATGTAAACTAACTTGGAAACTAAAATAAGTTATGTTAATTTATTAATCTGTTAATAATAAGGAAAACATGAGACAATGGCTGACTCCTGTTGTCAGAGTTGATTCCTTTCAGCAATAAAATACTACAACTTATCCACGAAACTGATAATTAAATATAAACCAACGTTCAACTAAATATGAACTAATGTGGTATACAACTACTGACTTCCACTGATGTGAATACATGGTAATATTTTTCAAGCAAATAACGTCTTCACCGAGCGTGCCCGGCAAATACGTCTTTTGGCTTTGCTTCAAAATATTACCAAACATTCAGCAAAAACAAAAATTCTTATTTGTTTTATTTCTTTTGATCAGGCTTTGTTGACGCACATGCTCTTTCATGGATTCGTGGTTATGCTGAGAAATCAAAATCAGTTTCAACATTTTATTGCATCCAATATCCATTTCAGATGCAGACGATAATCCGTTATTAACCAACAGTGACACCGTGCAGCGAAATATAGCACCATTAACAGTGTATAAACCGCAGGGTGAATTCTTCATGGAATACAGTTTGACGTCGATATCCAGATATATTTTCAACCACGTGACCATGCATCCACTAATCACGTCGCACTATCATAGCAGATGACATCTTCGGCGGAGAAAACCTTGCCAGTTGCCTGGTTGGATGAAAATGTATTCTTACTATAGTGCCACAGTCGGGATTCGAACCTCCGATCTCCCGCACAGCACGAGTAGCAAAGTCCCACGCTCTTACCCACTAGGCCATAGAGGCCTAGAGTTAGAAAAATAAGACTGAATTAGATTGATCGATTCTCAAAATCCATGTCCAGAATATTAAATATGAATATCTATTTATATCACGAACTTAACACATGTTAATGTGTTCGGTTAAGCCAAATTCTATTTATCAGAAGAGTTATAACGAGTCTCAACTGTGATGAAAAATGGCGTGTAATTTATTATCTGGTTCTATTGTTATTGTTCATTCAGCGGCAGAAATAGCAATTAAATGTTGCTAAGTTTTGTTACAGTCGACTACTTGCATGCTGATTGCTTCAAATAGCCTAAAAAGATGATGATATTTGATGTTTTACGGCAACTTTTGAGCATGTGATAGGCTAAATGGGCCGAGCGACATCCAAATGTAATGAGGCGAAGTGAAAGATGAAATATCCTTCAGATACGACCACGCCAAGATTTGAATTGAAGTGGCAGAGACCTATGGTCAACCGCGCTACGAAATAGACCAATTAGTCAATAGTCAATGCTATAATCAGTATATATAATATATATATATATATATATATATATATATATATATATATATATATATATATATATATATATATATATATATATATGAAAGGATCATATTCAAGACTGTTTCCGTGTTTCATAAATAGGATTTGTGTGTACGTACGTGCGTTCGAGCATGCTGTTTCATGTCATAGCGTCAAATAAACAATGTATATTTGAAATACAGGATTGCACGTTATGGAAACTTTATGAAAGTAAGGTCAACTCGGGGGGGTTGGAGTATTCTAGACAGAAATATCCTTTGCTAACCATATATTTATTCGAATATATCCATGTTTTATAGAAGTTAAGGTCTATCATACCTGTCTATTTATAACTCTTTGTAATAGTTATCCTTTCACTGTATTTTACCTCTATACGAGTGAAACAAAAAGAGACAAAAATGAAGCAGATCGCTTTTTTATTTTACGTGAAGAGACTCCGACAAGATCGTTGGATCAAAACTGCCATAAAAAGCGACCAAAACGACCCAAATTTATAACATGCATGTTTCATGTCTTTTGCACTTTATCGATTAATACTTTATATTTCTGGTTATTTATGGAATGCTATTTTCTTTTAGTATCACTAGATCAGCAGAATAATACCCCTTTACTGTTTATTATTCAACTTTATTTCAAGATGTAACATAACACATGTAGTATATTGGGATATATACCATTCAATTAATCCCGGTAATTCCCGTAAAATATTGAACCTATCATATCACGTGCTAATGTCAATATTACTGAATATAGCTATCTAAATTCATTTGTAAAAATGGATTTACCGTTTATTTTGTTAATTATAACCTCTCAGATATAACCATACAAATGCAAAATGAAGGCAGATTTGCGATACTTTTGTAGAAACATCACCCATTTTTCGATATTTTCATCATTGGCATAAATAAAACATTCAAAAACATTTACTGCTTGTGCTATTTCTTTCACTGTTTATTGCATTTCATCACCACAAAGATAGAATAAATTTAAACATATTCAGATTATTTTAATTCTCCGGCCTTATCTCCATGAATTTGAGTTGGGTAAACACTTCACTTCAACCTCGGCTCCAATAGACCTTGCCAACTAATTTTCGCGGGCTTTTACACTTCGGGTCACCGCCCAGAGCAGCGGATGCGGAGTTTCAGAGTTTTCAATGTAGGCCAGATTCTTGTTCTGAAAATCTCGGTTTGAACAACGATCTACTGCGTAATACAATTGGAATCCAGATAGAAAAATACTTCTAGTGATAGATTAGTTTCTTGTTGTTCAGAATATTCCATTATTCAATCTTGTTATTGTCAACAAATGAGAGTAAATATTTCTTTAGCAAAGTCCCCTAGTATCGGTTATCGTTTGAAAATTGAAATGGCGACAGGCGGGGTTTGTTTACATTTTAAAATCAACCCATGGTTCGCGTTAATTCACGAGAAATAATACCCAAATGCAATATATCAATGCCGGATTATTGCTCTGTCATTCAATGCTTTTGTGTAACAACATATATTTCCGATTTAATGAGTTTTTTCGATCCAAATAGCACGCCCGTTTCTTTATTAGAATTATGCCATCTATGCCGGCGCATTATCACTGACGTGCGCATGCGCTATGAGTCTACTGCTAGACGATGACGAACGTTCTACACGGAAAATGACCACAAATAAAACAAATCGTTGAAGATATATCTTAATTGTCCTGATAAAGTGATAGTATTACAACTGGCTTGTCCATTTTCGATATTATTATAAATGGCCAAAGATGTGTATTGAAGAAACCCTATGGGAAAGCCACTGCCTATACATAAACTTTCGCTACGAATACGGCATTCCGCTGGTACACGGGAAATGTGTTCTGGAAACTACCACATAGCACTTTCTGAAAAGTACCGAGATCCGGGACGCGGCCGGCTCGGCCGTATGTCCCGGATCTCGGCCCTAGCTAAGTTCTCTCTTTCAAAACTCCGAACTCATGTGGTCTCGAATCTACTTTATTTCTCTACTAAAATCTGTACAAAAACTATACACTCCTCGAAACTATACACTTCAGAAACACCACTCACTCCACTCCTCCTGCCCCAAAATTCATATATATATATATATATATATATATATATATATATATATATATATATATATATATATATATATATATGGTTTTGGTTTTGGTTTTGTTGTTCGGGGAGAATCCCCAGGCTGTCGCTTAATCAGCACAGCCTCTATGTTGGAGTGGTTGAGAAACAGCCTCCCCCACCACTCACAGGGGAGCAGTACGGAAAGATGGAGTCGAAATACCCTGAGGGTGGTCCCTGCCAGAGTGTTTTACGTCCTCAGAGAGTTTTTAACGTCCCCCTTTATTTTAAATAATTCAGTGGATACGCAGCGCCATTTAACGTGGTCAGCCACCCACGATGTAGTGAGCCGAGAAATTAATCCCTGGAAAGGTTTCGACCTCTTACGGGGTTCGAACCTGCGACCGTTGGCACCAAGTGCCGGGTGCTTAACCGCTAGGCCACCGGAGCTCATTAATATATATATATATATATATATATATATATATATATATATATATATATATATATATATATATATATATATATGGAATTGTCCCCTCGGCACCGTCAGCGTTGTTGTCCAGTAGACCCAGCATGGTCACCTGGTCCAATCCCCCACTAAATACTCCTCCAACACATCCAAACAGGTATATAAAGGGGGACCCTTCCCCCCAGCGCAATCAGCGTGTTGTCCAATGGAGACTACCATGTCCCTTGATCCAATCTCCGCTGACTTGGCTGTACCATTACAAACATTCACTAATAAATCTTTCACACATTCAACCCACACCACGAAAACATATTACAGTACAAACCCAACCAAACCCCGCGGCTACGATATCTACACCCGTGCGATACCAACAACTGGTCGGCCACAAATCGCCAAGCGGCACGGAACAGGTGACCACCGACTTCTTTTGCTCATCAATCAATCGGAGCACTCCTCTAATAGCTTAGTCAGATCATTGTAAGACTTTCCTGCTCAATCATCGGGAGTTACCAATGACACGAGCAATTCAAATGCACTATCATCAATTAATGCTAAGAAAACGTTCACTTTATTGTCGTTCTCAATTTTATTGATGTTCATCCATATTTCTAATCTCTTCTGATGGTTTTTCCACTCTTACGCGTAGGCCTATTCACGAAATTCCTGGAAATAACCCAACAAGTTGTCACGATTCGCCCAAATCCGGACACGGCCCTACAAGTTAACAAATAAAGTTACAAAGACTGCGTAACTTGGTAAATACTGAGTTCCCATGACTGCACCGATAGTTTACCAAACTGAATTTACAACACAAAAGAGAACAAATCCCTACTAATCGTCGCCAAATATTATGTTTAAGTGCACATACACAAAAGCACAATGGTCACCTTAGAACGGTGCAACAGAACTGTTTATTCTCAAGAAACATATACTGATGTGTACACTCATTGCAGTCGGCCACTACAACATATGATTGTTTATGAGTAGCATACATTACACTATGCATTTACCTCATATATACCTAATTGTTTTAATTAAAAAACGCCTCCCACACCCAAAAGAAAATAGGCTGTGAAATAACCTAAACCACGTTCAATTATTTTCTAATCAGCTGTGAAGTGATCGCAAATTATAGGCTATGAATTAAGTGAACGGGCTGTGAAATGACGTAATTCTTTATTTACAGTTTCAGAGCTTTGTCTTTTCTATATCATGTGTGCACAATTAAAGTGGTAATTAACAAGAGACTATGTGATCATGTAACATATAGTACTAGTACTGGCAATTCATTTAACCATGCGTCACACATGTACACCATCACTTGTGGACAACCAGAGCTTTTGTTTATCTGAGAAATACCCCTGTCGCTTGGTGCGCCACTGGTTCAAAATTCAACATGGCACGGCAAGAGTAACGGCTCTCTATATTTAAGCTCTCTGCTTAAAGGGACAGTCCACCCCCAGAAAACATGTAAAAATATGTACCGCTTAGAACAGTAACCATAAATTCCACAATAATAATCACGATATATACCCGATATTACAGATATACGGAAATAATCCAAATTACTGGAGAGCCGTCATTACGGCTGCACCGGAAGCCAGATTCGAACAACAACAAGAGTAAACCCAAGTGTGTGTTTGGTGTTTTTTTTTGTGTGTGTGTGTGTGTGTGTGTGTTAGGGTACATATAAAGAGGCAAGAGGCACAGAGCATCAACATATCTAAACATCATTCGAAACCTACCTCCATAAATCTAAATACAACTATACATACATTAATCTAAAAATAAAATGTTCCATACTTCCACATATTGATAGCTGTATGCGTATACCTAAGCATGTGGGAACCAGCTAATTCGCTTTTTGTACGCAACAAATATGTCACGCCCACAGGAAAGCGGCTACATGCAAGTTACGTAGAAAAAGCGGAAGCACGTAAAAACATACCATTTGATACCACAGCTCGCAGCAAACAACACGTGCGTGTGGTTCAATGGTGATTTGCTACATACATATCATAACTACTTTAACACCACAGTTTACATTTAACAGTAATTTTCTGTGGTCCAAAAGAAACTGTATATAAAACATTTCGACACCTCAGATGCTAACCTCAGCTTTATTCTGGTTTCGAATAATTATATCGATACACGTCCGACTAGTCTGGCGTCGAAGTTCTTCTCTAACCTAAGTGAAATGTTAGGCCTTTTATATATCCTCAGCGTGTTAACAAACATTGCAGTTTGTTCACCACAAGAGAATGTACACTAACTCAGTATGGACTCTGTGTGTGTGTGTGTGAAAGAGAGAGCTTTAAAGCCGTTGACTTTTAAGATTGCTCCTGCCGTCGGCTCATAAAACTAAGGGTCTAGAATAATATTTAAAACATTTAATCAGTAAACATCATGATCCCAATCATACAAACTCAAGTAACAAAGCGGGGAGGGATCACCAATCTCGATTAACGAACATCATATCGAATAGCGAGCGAGTATGTGTATCGGCAAATTCGAACGGTCCGCGTCGGGTGTTAGTGAGGCAGCCCGGAGTCATGGTTTCAGCTTGTAGCCGTGTTGAGCTTGTATTCTCATAACTGCGCATGCGCGAAAAAAACTTTGTATCCGTAAACTATGTATGTGATTAGAACATCATATAGATATAATTATATTGAATAAATCTTGCGTATTAATTTATTCAACATTTCAGAATGTAGTTATGACAAAATAAGACTACAGTATCATCCTACGTGCCAGAATATAACGTGATCTCAAAAGATACAAATTTATTTAATGAGAATGTGATTTCGCATTTTAGCGATATCCTCAAAAGGAGAGAGAAACAGATATCCATGGATAGGTTCGTTGCGAGGCGTAAGTTTGAGCCTAAAGTGAGCGAGTCAGAGCCAAGTGTAGAGCCAGAGGTCGTTGAGCTAGCGACAGAGCTAGAATTGGAAATTGTATCAGTAAAGCCGTCTACTAGTCTCAGTGATAAAGAGAAAGAGAAAAAGGTTGAAAAACAAAGCGTTTAAAATGCAAGTGCTAGGTCTAAAAAGAGGTCGTTTGAGTTTTTCTTTAGTCAGTCTGGCTCGAGTTCTGGCTCTGCAGTGTCAAGACCCAGTGCAAGTGCTACGAAAAACCGATAACCGTGGGTTGCTGGTGCAACTCGAGGAACAGGAACTGTGCGTTTATTTTAGTTTACTTTCAACTTATCATTTAACATTTCCAACACTTAGAACCTTCAGTAATTCAAAGGAAATGTATTTTTAATTTTTTTAATGGGTTGTTTTGGGTTTTTGGGGTGGGGTTTTGGGGGGGGGGGTGGTGGTGGGGGTGGGTGGGTGGTGGTGGTTTTTGGGGGTGGTGGGGGAGTGGTGGTGATAGTATAGAGTAGTGATAAATATAGTGGATGGGGTTGGTGGGGGTGGTGGTGGTGGGGGTGGGGGGTGGGGGGGGGGGGGAAAAAAAAAAATTTTTAAATATTATATATATATATTTTTTGGGGGTTTTGGTTTTTTTTTGGGGGGGGTGGTTGGTTTGGTATGGGGTGGGGTATTATATTATATATTATATATATATATATTATATATATATATATATATATATTTTTATTATTATTTATTAATATGACAGTTCTCTGCAATCCACTGTACAGTTCAAGCAGTAACGGATGCTCTATTATATATAATTGCTATTATGACAATTTAGCAACAATACCACAATACAGATAGTAATTATTATTATTATTATTATTATTATTATTATTATTATTATTATTATTATTATTAAAAATTACTGACTTTATTCATCCCTAAGAAGTGAGACAGTCTAATATATTCGACATGTTGGCATTTTGTTATTACTTCCCTTCAGTGTTAGCCAATTATAAAACAAAGATCAAAGCTGTGTTAGGACAAACTCACCAGGCTAAATATTTATAATAAGATGACATATGTCAGAAACAAGATCAATAGTCAAGTACAATTAAAGCTAACAGTTTTTTTGCCAGATCGGATATAAATAGAGCTAATTTTCCAAATAAAGTCATTATCTCATTGATCACCGAGAGAGAGCTACTAAAATGGGTAAAAAGGATGGAAAACCTCGTGGCCGTATGACGTCTTATGCTTTCTTTATACAATCTAGTAGAGAGGAACAAAGGAAGAGAAATCCCAATGAGAAAGTCGTTTTTACCGAATTCTCCAAACGTTGTGCAGAGAAATGGAAAGGCATGGATTCTGAAGATAAGAAACGCTACAATGATATGGCGGCCAAAGATAAAGTGAGACACGAAGAGGAAATGTCAAACTATACACCGGAAAAAGGCGAAAAGAGAAAGAGGGATCCAAATGCCCCCAAAAGATCACTGTCAGCATTCTTCTTCTTCAATAAAGAAGAGCGAGATAAGATAAAGGAGAGCTCTCCACAACTATCTCTTGGTGAAATGGCCAAAGAACTTGGTAGACGTTGGCAGAAATGTATGAACAAAGATAAATTTGAGGCCCTGGCTAAGAGCGATAAAGTGCGTTATGAAGAAGAGATGACAGTTTACAATAGTGGAGTGAAGAAGGCGAAAACCTCGAACAAGACTACACCAGCTCCAGTCACTGATGAAGATGAAGAAGAAGATGAGGATGAAGAAGATGATGAAGAAGACGAGGATGATGAATAAATATGATTAATAAATAACGTTTGTACTTATCAGCATTTAATAAAGTGTTTACTATAGACGTATGTCTTCTTGACATCGGTGATCTAATATACGACAACAGGAAGTGAAAATGTAAAAACAAAACTTATTTAAATTTAATGTAAAAGGAAACCCATTGATCCAACAAGATTTAGTCAGGGATGATGGAGATGGGTCTGAAGACACTTGATGATGATGAAGGAGATTAATAATAAAAAATAGACGTATGTTTTCTTGACGTCTCTGATCTAATATACGACAAAAGGAAGTGGAAATGTAAAAACAAAACAATCATTTGATTGATTATTTAAATGTAAAAGTAAAACCTTAGATCCAACAAGTTTTTGTCAGAGATGGGGGTTGAGTCTGAAGACACTGATGATGAAGAAAATGAGGAGTAAGATGATGATTAATAATAAAAATTTAGCCCGAACTGAAAAAGAAGATTAAAGTGATGACTAAACGTGATTAGTAAATTATTATTGTACTTTGTTTTATTTATAAAAAAATATTTATTTAATTTCAACTCCCAAGATTGGGGAAATACATAGAAATAAAAACCAAAATAATCAAACATATTACATACATAGGAATACTAAAACTGTATAATAATAATATTTAAATATCAGTATAAACAAAAATGCTTTGGTCAATAGAACCGACATTAAATACTCGTCAGACCATAATAAAAATTAGCACATTGTATTAATTGATTAAGTGAGTCTATATCTCCATCACGGCACATATGCTATGGCACGGGACATATTTAGTAAAAGCACAATATACTGGTGATAAACCTAATTGTATAAGCCGGTGTGTTATTGTACCTGGAATAGTTTTGCTACAAGCTATAAATGCAGTTAAATCATACACACATCGGTCACGTAAAAGGGAATTCGAGTATACAATGACTGTTTTTATATGCATAGTATTAACAGAATATGTATTTAATGGCTGTAATAACTGTGTATGGTGTGAACTTTGGGAATTCCATATTCTCTTTTCATTATACCACCTTGTGCATTTTCTAATGTTTTCTTCATATTGTTATTTAAATCAACAGCTTCGAGAAAATACAATAGTGTTGGTTGACAAATAGTGCGAAACAAATAAGACTTCGAACATAACACCGGGATAACACATGCCTACATCAGACAGTGAAAAATAACTGTTTCTACATTTAGTAATGCGATTATCAACATGCTTATTAATATTAGTTTTTGATGTGAACGTACCACCAAGGATATCAATTGAGTCAGAATTGTGTATTTGGTTATTACCTAAATACAACGTAGGTTCTTTATCACATATAGTTACATAGTAGGCTGGTATTAAACAGTGACCTTTTTTAAATTCCAAATTTAAAACTTCACATTAGGCTCTATTCCGAAATGTATTAATGAGTTGTTGTAATCCTAGCACAGTAGAAGCAAAAATACTAACATCTAGAGTAGCTTTCTTCGGGATCGGTATTATCACTCCAGCCTTGAAACAGGTGGGAGCGCAGTTGTGCTCTAGCATGTGTGCATACAGAGAGGCGAGGCAGCTACACAAGTGAGATGAGTTGCCGTTGATGAGATATTCTGATGTTACAGAGTCCATACCAGTGGGACTGTTGCGCTTTAATTTATTAATGCACTTCTCCAGTTTGTCAGAATATATGGTAAATTTCAATTTTTGGCCGCAAAGTGTATTCTATTTTCGGGACACCGCATCTTTTGTGCGTAGTTAGTCACCCTGAGTCTGTCATAACGGTGCGATAAAAATGTGACAGCGATTTGACGTCCATAGAAGGGTTAGTGACGAGAGCTGCGTCTCCTCTGATTAACGGTTTTCCGGAATCTAGGGGTGTTGTTTTGCTGCAGAGCTTCGTTAATGGCATGAAAATAGTCCGTGTTTACCTGGTCCATTCCCTTTCTACACAACTGCCGAAGCATTTTCTTCACTCCCTCCCAGCACTTGTATACATCACCGGTACGTGGCCGGTCGTTACTAACCCCAAAACGCCACCAGAATCGTTTGGAGTCTCTCAACCTGCTCAACTCTGGACACCAATACTTCTTTGGAGAGTACTGTTTCTATCATTGCATAGATATGATTCGTATGATGGCTGTATTATTTAAACAATAATGATAATAATATATTGATCAGAATCAACGGAATTCGTTGTTGTTTTTCTAAATTGAAAACAATAGACCTCTTTTCTTGAAATAACAATATAGTTGTTTCTCATTTACTAATTTATATTAATACACTATTTCAACACAATCGATGCCTGCAATACAAGATTATGGGTTCTGTCTACGGGGTTGTGAAAAATTGGTTAAAGGAAGCAGAATTACCTGCTATTACACCTTTTCATGTCATGTTTAGGGATATTCTCTGATGTTACGACTTTAAAGTTACATGTTTATGATCCATTTCATATTTAACAGATGACATAATATTGTCAAATGATTTTCAGGTTCTATGTATAATGTTATCACGGCTAGATCATTTAAACCAACTATAAATGTCAATAACACTAACCTTTCCATAAGGCTAGGTATCCAATCCATGCACTTTTATAACTTATAATACAGGACTGATACGATAACATATGTAAACCTGTAGAGCCTTAGGTAATCCAATTTCATTACAACCAATTTAACTGTTCCTGTTCCAAACGTGTTACACAAAACTTCACATGCATAATTAAGATAAGAAAGAATTAATATGCAATACAATAATTTAAAGCAGTTATTTTATTTATATCATTTCAAACCCCAGATTGGGGAAATACATGGAAATAAAAATAAATTAAATAGATTACAGGCATATGAATACTAAAACTCTGTATAATAATAATATTTAAATATCAGTATAAACTAAAATGCTTTGGTCAATAAACCGACTTTAAATACTCGTCAGACCATGGCTTAATAAAATTAGCACATTGTATAAGTTGAATTAGTGAGTCTATAACTCCATCACAAGAGCTTTCATTCTTTATGATACTTAATTGCGTTTGACCTACTGTTTTCACAAGCTGATGAAGCACTTCCAAACAAGTATTTTTCATAAGATGACATATGTCAGAAACAAGATCAATAGTCAAGTACAATTAAAGCTAACAGTTTTTTTGCCAGATCGGGTATAAATAGAGCTAAGTTTCCAAATAAAGTCATTATCTCATTGATCACCGAGAGAGCTACTAAAATGGGTAAAAAGGATGGAAAACCTCGTGGCCGTATGACGTCTTATGCTTTCTTTATACAATCTAGTAGAGAGGAACAAAGGAAGAGAAATCCCGATGAGAAAGTCGTTTTTACCGAATTCTCCAAACTTTGTGCAGAGAAATGGAAAGGCATGGATTCTGAAGATAAGAAACGCTACAATGATATGGCGGCCAAAGATAAAGTGAGACACGAAGAGGAAATGTCAAACTATACACCGGAAAAAGGCGAAAAGAGAAAGAGGGACCCAAATGCCCCCAAGAGATCACTGTCAGCATTCTTCTTCTTCAATAAAGAAGAGCGAGATAAGATAAAGGAGAGCTCCCCACAACTATCTCTTGGTGAAATGGCGAAGGAACTTGGTAGACGTTGGCAGAAATGTATGAACAAAGATAAATTTGAGGCCCTGGCTAAGAGCGATAAAGTGCGTTATGAAGAAGAGATGACAGTTTACAATAGTGGAGTGAAGAAGGCGAAAACCTCGAACAAGACTACACCAGCTCCAGTCACTGATGAAGACGATGAGGATGACGATGAAGAGGAAGAAGATGATGAAGAAGACGAGGATGATGAATAAATATGATTAATAAATAACGTTTGTACTTGGCATTTAATAAAGTGTTTACTATAGACGTATGTCTTCTTGACATCGGTGATCTAATATACGACAACAGGAAGTGAAAATGTAAAAACCAAACAATCATTTTTGAAAACCTTAGATCCAACAAGCTTCAGTCAGTGATCAAGGCGATGGATTCGAAGACACTGATGACGAAGAAGAAGAGAAGGAGGAAGATGATGATGGCTGTTTAAACCTGAATAGTCAATTCGAATTATACTGAAAGTTTTGTTTTTACATTTTCACTTCCTGTTGTCGTATATTAGATCACCGACGTCAAGAAATCATATGTCAATAAATACTTTATTAAATGCAGATAAGTATAAGTGTTATTTAATAACCATATATAATCTGAATAGTCTAATTACACTGTTTTAACACAATGCATATTACTGAAAACATAACTTTAATTAAATTTATCATTTTCAACCATATATTTTATCACAGAAAACTACATTTATTACTCTCACTCTCACAGACAGCGTTAAAACAATATTTGATATAGAAAGGCAACGATATAGCCTTCTTATATATTAAGAACTTCATAAGTAATGCCCCAATAAATGGATATCTAATTTTAGTATTAAAATTAGTCAGTTTATGAATGACAATCATAACCATGATTGTTTTATCACTGAACGTGGATGCTATGAAGCCCCACAGTGTAATTGGAAATTTGTGTGTCTTTATTCACTAGTAACGCTATAAGCTATCTAACTTGATAAGGGGCGATGTTTGAATATCACGTATTATTATTCTGTTGTTGTATTATAATAATTATTATTATTATCATCATCATAAAAAAATGTTAATGGCGTATCCTCAGTACGCCGGTCAGGTGTGCGTAATAGAGAAATACCATGTAATTAATGTTATTAATATATAACAAACAGTAAGATTGATCAATAATCGACGTAACAAGATATAGACCACAATGGGAAGATGATTAGACAATA